>OU342512.1:3000000-3600000 GCA_910589525.2 Ennomos quercinarius
CGTTATTGCAACTATTTTATGTAATGAGCAATTCTCGATTAGGCAAGAGGTGATGGCGTAAGCCTTGGTGTCGGAATTTTTAATCCGCTCGAAGGCTTCTTTCTATTTTCTTACGATAACAGCTAGGACCAACAGCTTAACGTGCCCTCCAAAGCATCGTAGCGCTCAGTTTTAAATACCTACTACTTTTTGGTAGCGATCTCCCATTCTAGTTGATACTACTGCGAAATATATAGATCAATTATCTTTGTGTATATTATGCTTTGGGTTATGAATTGTATACGAAAATTAATATACCAGGCATTAATATAATAATACTTAATAATATAATTCATGTTACACTGTCTATTGCCACGTCGCTAGAGTTTAATGTCGAACCCAAATTTTGCCATCGTAATCCGGAACAGAGCTGGATCTAGGACCAACAATAAAATGGACGAGATAGGGGCGGCTGTCGGGTCAAACTAAAGCAACGTTATAGTTTCTGTAACAAATGAGGGTAGTGATGGTTTGTGATGACATCACTATTTGACTTAAAATCAGTTATCAAGGAAACACGCTGATCTCTAAGGGTCAATTCAGGTAGAGCAGCAAAATGCTCGAGCACTTTTTAAGTGATATTTGAATACCAACCTTAACCCATTTAGACAAAGCTGAAAATAGTATGCAGCATTAAAATAGGTAAGATTTTAATGTTGGATACTATTTTCAGCTTTGTCTAAATGGGTTTAGGGTTGATATTGAATTCTCGAGCATTTTGCTGCTCTGTCTGAATTGACGCTAATGCTGACTGAGTCGGAATTATATTATGATATCGTACAAAGTTACGTTGTATTTTTTAAATATTTCTTTTAATGTAGTTTTGTGTGGGTGTCATGAATAATATAAATGTATTTTCGTTCTTCTTTATTTTTTTTATTTTTTTATATTTTTTTTTATACGGGCAAATTGCCTTTATTACTCAAGCTAACTACTACAATAATAAAAACTAAACTAAACTAAACTAAACTAGCTACACTACCTACTACAAAGAACACTTATGGACTGTATAATAGCTGCGACGGCCTATAGACAGTCCAAGTGCTCCAGCCCACTACATAATCTTCTTTATTATATGAAAACTCTAGTCCTCACCGAAGCCCATATATAAAAAATATCGAAAAAGATGTTTAGTTATTGATATAATAGACAAAAATCTTTAAAAAAAAACTATATGAATACGGTAAGAAATACATATCACTTTTAAAGTGGATTTAAGTATGTAAATTATACTTGTGCTAATGTTTTTTTATTTTATTTTTTTATTGATTGACCATAATCATGTACTAAGACAGATTTCAAAACAGTTAAATTTTCTTAGTCTGTAATTCGAACAGGTAAAAATACTTGGGAATGGGAAAATTACATCACTTTGCTTATAGTAATTATAACCACGAATAGTTATTAGGTAAGTCAAAGTGGATACATTTTGATGGCTACTTTGAACCTTTGCCCCTTACCTGGCTACATCTCTGACACGGATAGTTATTAAATTACTATTTGATAACATAATGGCGCACACATATGGGTTCCTCATCGTCAAAGGGTCGCTTTCAGACTACTGAACCCTTTAGATCGTAACCTATTAATTATTTTAGTAATTAATATCGTAATATCAGACCTTTGAGTTAATGGAGCCTTAACGCGTACGTTGTTTGTGTAGTAAATTGTAGGCACTCTTAGAAGTATGTATGTACAGATAATATATTTAATTATTTAATCGTGATTGACAACACAAATCTACCTATTTGAAAAATTATATATTTTTTAACTGGCAAAGTGCCTTTTCAACGGTCTTCTCAAAAATGGAGACAATATTGTATTTTCTTTATACGTTCTCCGTCATTTAAGTATATGAACTGGATATTCATCACCCATCATCATCAGCCTGTAGATGTCCACTGCTGAACCATAGGCCTTTCCCAAAGAGCGCCACTTTGAGCGGTTGCTTGCCTCCTGTATTCATCGTATCCCCGCGGTTCTGACCAGGTCATCGGTCCACCTTGTGGAGGGCCGGCCTACACTGCGTCTTCTGGTTCGTGGTCGCCACTCGAGAACCTTTCTCCTCATTGGTTGTCAGTTTTACGAGCGAAGTGACCTGCCCATTGCCATTTCAACTTGCTAATTCTCGAATCTGTATCGGTGAGTTGGGTGACTTTAGTTCTCTTGCGGATCTCCTAACCGGTAAGATCCGGGCATTGTTACTGTAACGTTATAAAAGGTTCTCGTTACAAAATGGTTTTAATGGAAGATACCGCTTCAATCTAGCATTAAAAAACTCCCAAATTATATTTGTCAGGAAACAATAACGCTTGCAAGGCTAACCTCAAATACTTGAGTAAAATAATGAAATAGAAATAACCACGATTTAAACCCCATCACTCTTTGAAAAACAATCTTTCATTTCAAGATGTACTCCACAGGGAAAACAACGCACAAAAAAAAATGGGAATGTCAAACCGAAAATGAAACTCATTTGTCTGCCACTAATGATACAAAAAAACCACTTTGTTTACCAGTCATACTCTACAACGCATTGGTCTGTGCAAATTTTAATGAGCCGACCGCTAGCTGCTGAGATTTTTTCTTTTTTACTATCTAACGGAAGTCGTAACACGACTTTTTTGCTATATTTGGCTTACTATTTACGAAATAATAACTTTTATAAACATCGTTGAGGCTGTGTGGTCCCGGTTATCGAATAGGACCACCCCATTTCTTCCCGTCGGTGTCGGAAAAGTCATGCTAAGGGTCATGCTAAGGGTCATGCATAAATATCCAGGGAGTGGGCTGCATGACATTCTCCTTGGTACATTAAAATCTTCTGCGATCATTAAGCCGCTTGCCAAGCGTGGTGATTATGGCAAACCCTCCTTTGAAAAGCATCCAAAGTGGCATCTTATGGGGGAAGCCTACTGTGTTCAGCAGTGGACGTTTTCAAGCTGTTGATGTGAATGTGATCTAGGTACAGTTCACAGAACGGGTTGTTCCTGATATCCCCCACATTTTCGGCCCCATGGGGAATCCAATTTTTTTTTCAAATATGGAGTCAGGGGCCTCAAAAACCACCCGATGCAAAAAATCAGGCAGATCGGACCAACTTTCAAAACGGCCGCCATCTTGAATCTGCCATCTTGGATTTTCATGACCGCCATCGGAAAGCCCTCATCGTCCTTTATGACATTTGGTCGAACACCTCTAACCTCTTACCGTTTCCGATTTATAAGCGTTTCAATTTTGTATGGAAACTTTTTTTGTATGGCAACCCTATTTTTCTTTATTTCCACTCCTGACGGCCGATATCAATAATTGTGTCAACCATACATCTCTATCTATCTATCTAAGTGTTTAAATAAACTTTATATAAGAGTGTGAAGTGTGATTTTACTATAACATAATAGTAATGTAACTATATATCTATTGTTTTTTTACCATATTATAATTTTGAATATGACTTATATTAGTGGGGGACAACAGGAATTCCTGTTATCCCCCATGAGGCCGAAAATGTGGGGGATATCAGGAACAACCCCACATAACTACTAGTTAGTAAGTATTATATCATCAGTGAAGAAGAGTTCATTGACTCACGATACTTCTAAATAAGTTGTACACAATCCTCGGAATTGACAGAATTCCGATCGTTCCCGCAAACTCCAAGTTTTAATTATATCGCAAATTAATCTGGGATTAAGTTTACTCGTTCCGTGTTTATTCGCGGAGTGTGACGCGGTTGATGATTGGTGCATTTAAATTGGATTTTTATGAAAGGAAATTGTGTTTGGTTTTGTTCAGTTTGGTTCAATAGCGTAATGAAGTTATGATGAGGTGATGAAATGAATGTACTGTTATAATGAAAGGTGTATTAAGACCATTTATACAGAGTGTTCTTTGCATCCTCTCCATTATGTGTAGGGTGTAATGCATTAGCCGAATATTTCAGCAAACATTTTTATGATGAAAAAAGTAGCCCCGTAGGAGGCCTGTCTTGATGTGTGTGGCGCAGAAAGGAATGCTTTAGACAGGGTGATTTCCAATTTTTCACATAACCTAATTTGTGCTTTAAATGAGGTCGCACACACGTACGGTTTCATATTTAGACAATTATTTTTTTATAAAGTGTAATGTTAGGTGTTTATCTTTTCATTGATTCGTGCACTGTAAGTGTTTTAGAACAAGCTCTATAAATATTGCGAGATTGCAAATCAATATCAATACCCAGTATAAAATCAAACCCACTCACAAAATTGCACGTGCAATTGCTTAACAAGATACCAAAATAAATAAACAAACTCATTTCTAAACACAGGCCATCAAACTCATTTAAGTGCATTCGGTCAAGGACGAAGTTCGACCACCCAGCTGCGCTAGGGCTACCTTCGATCGTAAACTTTACATGGCATTTCTTCAATGAAAAACTATTAATTTGACAAAGTCATAGAAGAAACATTGTTTACCTTGGGGAGTAGATTTACCCCCTTTCAGGATAATATACCAATTCAAACTCAAATAGTATAATAATCAAATGAACTAATTTAAAAGTTAATTAAGAGAGCGTGGATAGCTGATATCCCGTGCGACTTCCACACCAACGTACCCTGATTCAAATCGCGCTTGGGATCACCAATGACTTTTCAAGTTATCTGTGGTTTTTACACACGCTCTTATAACGGTGAAGAAATACATCGCGAGGAAACCAACATTCTTCACATTCTATTATAACATAAATAGGAATTAACCTACCACCTATATTACTTACCAATATTTAACGCCGATATGGAGGCAAATAAAATCAACGCCCGGCCAACCATTTTGGCAGTTCCTGAAACAAAAGTATTAATACATTAATAACGTACTTACACAAGTTATTACATTAGTAAAATTGCAAGTTTAAAGCAGCCTTATTTTTATATAATATTTCTAAGATATATCATCATCATCATCATCATTAACAGCCTGAAGATGTCCACTGCTGAACATAGGCCTCCCCCAGAGCACGCCACCTTGAGCGGCTGCTCGCCTCCTGCATCCATCGGCTCCCCGCGGCTTTCACCAGGTCGTCGGTCCACCGAGTGGGGGGCCGGCCTACGCTGCGTCTTCCGGTTCGTGGTCGACACTCGAGAACCTTTCTTCCCCATCGGTTGTCAGTTCTACGAGCGATGTGGCCTGCCCATTGCCACTTCAACTTACTAACTCTAAGGGCTATATCGGTCACTTTAGTTCTCCTGCGGATCTCCTCGTTCCGGAGCTTATCTCGCAGGGAAACACCGAGCATAGCTCGCTCCATAGCTCGCTGCGCGACTTTGAGCTTACTAATGAGGCCAACAGTAAGAGACCATGTCTCAGTTCCATAAGTCATCACTGGCAACACACACTGATTGAAAACTTTCGTTTTCAGGCTCTGCGGTATTTTGGACGAAAAGATAGGACGAAGCTTCCCGAACGCTGCCCAGCCGAGTTGGATTCTTCGCGCCACCTCTTTGTCGAAGTTGAACCTACCTAAGATATATAGGTATTGCTAAATGTTTATTGCTAGTAAATCAAAAATGTGTCAGAGCGTCTGGTCGATGCGAAGCGTGACAAAAATGCTGGCACCTATTTGGCTCAACGAATCAGCATTGCAGTTCAACGAGGCAACGCTGCCAGCATGTTGGGTACGCTACCTACCGGTAGTGGGCTGGAGCACTTGGACTGGGTATAGGTCATCGCGACAGTATACAGTCTAAATGTATTTTGTAGGTAGCATAGCTTTTAATGTCCCGTGTGGTCCCGGTTACGAATAGGACCACCCCATCTCTTCCCGTGGGTGCCGTAGAAGGCGGCTAAGGGAATATCCAGGGAATGGGTCGCAGCGTTCCCCTCGGTCTTGGTGGCAATCAATCTTCACCTACTGCGATCACCAAGCCGCCTGCCAAGCGTGGTGATTATGGCAAACCCCCCCCCCCTAATGACAAGCACAAATAAAAACGGCCCCCAGTCCCCGTCAGCTCTGCTATCCCGTGGCTACGGTAGCGGCCACGGTAACGGCAGGGCAAGGGGTGCGAAGAATCCCCGGCAGACGCCCGGCTACCAACCCCAACGACGACCCCTGGCCCTGGCAACACATAACGTGCGCACACTGAAGGCTGACGAAAGGATGGTCGAGCTAGAGGCGGAGATGGGTAAGTTACGCTGGGATGTAATGGGATTGTCAGAAGTCCGAAGACAGGGACAGGACACGATAATCCTAAATTCCGGTAACTTATTCTTCTACCGGGAGGGAGACCAACTCTCCCAAGGGGGTGTCGGGTTTCTCGTCCGCAAGTCTCTCGTCAACAACGTGGTCAAAGTCGACAGTGTGTCGGCCAGGGTAGCGTACCTGGTACTCCGAATAACCAAACGGTATTCGTTGAAGGTTATACAGGTATACGCGCCGACATCGGCACACTCAGACGATGAAGTAGAAGCTATGTATGAGGACATATCCGAAGCCATGCATACTTCCGAAACATACTTCACCGTTGTGATGGGAGACTTCAATGCGAAGTTGGGCACAAGGAATAGCGATGAGCTGAGAGTGGGGCCATTTGGATACGGGCAGCGGAACCCTCGAGGACAGAGGCTGGCTGACTTCATGGAGAAGGAGGGACTCTTTATGATGAACTCCTTCTACGATAAGCGGCCATCCAGGAAGTGGACGTGGATAAGTCCCGACGGTTCCACTAAAAATGAGATAGACTTCATCATGACGACCAAGAAGCACATATTCGATGATGTCTCTGTGATCAGCAAGGTGAAAACCGGTAGCGATCACCGTATTGTTAGAGGCACATTGAATATCAATGTTAAGCTCGAAAGGTCACGTCTGGTGAAGTCTACGCTCCGTCCAAATCCTGTCCAAATCCAAAACCCCGAAGGCTTTCAGCTGGAACTCCAAAATCGCTTCCAGTGCCTAGCCGACTGTAACACAGTGGACGAGCTAAACGACGGGTTGGTGGAAACTGTCCAAGCTGTTGGATCGAAATTCTTTAAGACCCAACGCCGAAAGAAGACTCAAAAGCTCTCAGAAAAAACTCTTGAGCTAATGGCCGACCGGAGCGAAATGAAGCTGCAGTCTTCAGTTGATATGTCAGCCTACGGTGAACTCAATAGACGAATCTGGAGTTCCTTGCGACATGACTTGCGTGCTCTTAGTACTTCACGTATTGAGGCCGCAATTGAGCGGAACCAAGGCTCTAAAGTGTTCGCAAAGGATTCGTCTATTGGGCAACACCAAATGACAAAACTGAAGACCGAAAATGGTAGCGTCATTTCATCCAAGCCTGAGATTCTGAGAGAGATCGAGAACTTCTATGGACAGTTATACACCTCGACACGTAAGCCCGCTACTAACACAGCTCAGGACATCAGAGCCAAGTTAGTCCGACACTATACCGAAGATATCCCGGACGTCAGCCTGTACGAGATTAGAATGGCCCTCAAACAGCTTAAAAACAACAAGGCACCAGGTGAAGATGGAATTACGACCGAACTTCTGAGAGCGGGTGGTAGACCGGTACTTTTAGTCCTCCAGAAGTTATTTAATTCTGTCATCCTTGAAGGTATAACGCCAGAGGCATGGCACAAGAGCGTGGTGGTGCTCTTCTTCAAAAAAGGCGATAACACCTTATTGAAGAACTATAGGCCCATCTCGCTCTTGAGTCATGTGTATAAGCTGTTTTCGAGAGTCATTACGAATCGTCTCGCACGCAGGTTTGATGAATTCCAGCCTCCCGAACAAGCCGGTTTCCGAAAAGGCTTTAGCACCATAGACCACATCCATACGCTGCGCCAGATTATACAGAAGACCGAAGAGTATAATCGGCCGTTATGCCTAGCGTTTGTGGACTATGAGAAAGCCTTCGATTCAATCGAGACTTGGGCGGTGCTGCAGTCCTTGCAGCGATGCCAAATTGACTATAGGTATATCGAAGTTTTGAAGTGTTTGTACAGTAAGGCCACTATGTCAGTCCGACTACAGGACCAGAGTACGGAACAAATTCCATTGCAAAGAGGCGTGAGACAGGGAGACGTTATTTCTCCGAAACTGTTCACAAACGCATTGGAGGATGTTTTCAAGCTCTTGGAGTGGAAAAGATCTGGCATCAACATAAATGGCGAGTACATCACTAACCTTCGTTTTGCCGATGATATAGTCATAATGGCGGAATCGCTCGAGGACCTTAGCACCATGCTCAACGACCTCAGTAGAGTCTCCCAGCAGGTTGGTCTTAAGATGAATATGGACAAGACAAAGATCATGTCTAATGCTCATGTTCCACCTATACCGGTAATTGTTGGGAACGATACTCTCGAAGTTGTCGACAAGTATGTCTACCTAGGACAGATTGTCCAATTAGGTAGGTCCAACTTCGACAAAGAGGTGGCGCGAAGAATCCAACTCGGCTGGGCAGCGTTCGGGAAGCTTCGTCCTATCTTTTCGTCCAAAATACCGCAGAGCCTGAAAACGAAAGTTTTCAATCAGTGTGTGTTGCCAGTGATGACTTATGGAACTGAGACATGGTCTCTTACTGTTGGCCTCATTAGTAAGCTCAAAGTCGCGCAGCGAGCTATGGAGCGAGCTATGCTCGGTGTTTCCCTGCGAGATAAGCTCCGGAACGAGGAGATCCGCAGGAGAACTAAAGTGACCGATATAGCTCTTAGAGTTAGTAAGTTGAAGTGGCAATGGGCAGGCCACATCGCTCGTAGAACTGACAACCGATGGGGAAGAAAGGTTCTCGAGTGGCGACCACGAACCGGAAGACGCAGCGTAGGCCGGCCCCCCACTCGGTGGACCGACGACCTGGTGAAAGCCGCGGGGAGCCGATGGATGCAGGAGGCGAGCAGCCGCTCAAGGTGGCGTGCTCTGGGGGAGGCCTATGTTCAGCAGTGGACGTCTTCAGGCTGTTGATGATGATGATGATAGCTTTTAATATAGGTATAGTTTTTATTATTGTAGTCGATAGTTTAAAAAAAAATAATTTGTAAATATTAGTGGTGCCTTGCCAGTTCACACGCAATTACCATTTCCCGAAAAAAAACCAAATTCATCGTCTTGTCTCTTTCTACGACGGGCAAAATATTCGTTAGCGCAATTCAAGCAGACTACTTTGGAGTAAATTTTTAGTTCAAATTAGTGTTTTTTTTTTGTCATGGGGCTTTTCCCTGCGAGATAAGCTCCGTAACGGGGAGATCCGCAGAAGACTAAAGTGACCGATGTAGCTCTTAGAATTAGGAAGTTGAAATGGCAATGGGCAGGCCACATTGCTAGTAGAACTGACAACCGATGGGGAAGAAAGGTTCTCGAGGGCGACCATGAATCCGAAGACGCAGCGAAGGCGAGCTTCCACTTGGTAGACCAACGACGTAGTGAAAGCCGCGGGGAGGCGCTCTCTGGAGGAGGCCTATATTCAGCAGTGAACGTCTTCAGGCTGTTGATAATGATGATGAGGCTAACATTTAATCCTGGTCTCACCTGATGGTCGACGTGGTCGACGATGGAGCATGCTTGCCTAGAAGATACCGGTTCACTCTAGCCTTAAAAACTCCCAGATTATATTCGTCAGGAAACAATGACGCTGGTAAGGTGTTCCATTCCTTTGCTTTCAGAATAATCAACTAGGAATCAAAAGGCTTTCAATGTTTATTTACCGGGTTCATAGACTCCCCCGCCGTACCTATATGTTGCATGAGGCAAGTGGATCACTGCTTGGTATTCTACGCTGTTTCCGCAGGCTACCGACAGGAATAGGAGTGCTGACATCATCAAGAACAGGAGTGCTGGTTCATTCAAGATCACTGCCAATCTGACACAGCCTAAAGGCTTGCCAAGTTAGACCAGCTTGGTGGACGGGCTTTCCTTGAGACGACTGACCCCCCAGTTTGCCCCCCGCTTTGTACGTATTCGAGGAATTTCTACCATTTTACGGTTCAAACTCGTTCAAGTGGCTCTCAGGATTCACTTCCATCACTTAGACACTTAGCCCTCTTTGACATCCTATACTTAACTCTCTCTCTAGTCTCTAATCCCCTACTCCTTTGCACATCGGAATATTAAAAACCTTCCTCTCCCTCAAAGTATCAAAGTAAACAAACATCTTGAGAAATCGTAGAGTTAAAAAGTTAAGCATGGATCTCGCCGCCTTAAGTTGCACTTAACACGCACTTAAGGGCCCGCTTTGCTGGGCGATACTTTAAAAGATGATAGTAGGGTTGCCACTGGTGAGATTTTTAAATAAATTTGAACTTAAATTAGAATCTTAAGAACGCAGTAACAATTTCATAATGTGATAAGACCAACGCAAATAATTTTTAAATGAGTTTTGTTAAGATTTTAAACTGTCATGGTCGTTTATAAATAATATTTTAACAGTGAATTTTGTTATACGTAAATTAAGTTTTTTTTCTATTGTTTTTTATATTATCTAATCCAAGACTTGAAATTTATCAAATAATAATGAGAGCAGTATAGCGATTAAAAGAGATGTATGTATTTAATATGTAGTTTAATTCTGTTCCACCTCAAAACCAAGCTTAGATCCCAAACATTAACACCAATAGGGAAGAAATCTAGTCAAATTCTACTCTGCCTAATGAAAAAGTTAGGTCCCACACTTCTTCAGTAACAGAAATACTGGGTGGCGCAAAAGTAAAGACCCTATTTGGTTCAGCTATAACATTTTTTCTAAATTAGAAAACTAGATTTAGGTTTTTTTAAATGTATATTTGTGCCATTAAATTTCGTACCATTAGGATTTAAAGATGATGTCTTTTAAATGGTGACCTCCAGAGTTGATACACATTTGAGCCCTATTTATGACATTTTGCATAACTTGCCGTAACACTTCCTGCGATATGTTCGTTATTTCTTGACGAATGTTTTCTTTTAGAGCTGCGAGAGTCTGTGGCTTGTTCACATACACCCGAGATTTCAAAAAACCCCAAAGAAAGAAGTCTGGACTGGTCAGATCGGGTGATCTTGCAGGCCAAGGCAAATCGCCAAAACGAGAGATAACTCAGCTTGGAAAAGCGTCCCTCACTAAGTCCATAGTGTCGCGCGCTGTGTGTGCCGTAGCGCCGTCTTGTTGAAACCAGATGTGCTCCAGCCCCAATTCGTCCAAACTGGGTATCAAAAACTCACGTAACATGGTTCTGTAGCGTTCTCCAGTGACAGTTATCGCATTGCCTCCAGCGTCTTCGAAAAAATAGGGTCCGATCACTCTGTCAACACAGATGCCACACCATACAGTAACTTTTAGTGGGTGTAGAGGTGTTTCTTGAATAATGCGCGGATTATCAGTGCCCCAGAACCGAGTATTCTGCTTATTGACATGCCCTGAGAGATGGAAATGCGCTTCGTCACTCATAACCAATTTTGAAGGAAAATCATCTTGCAAAATGTCATAAATAGGGCTCAAATGTGTATCAACTCTGGAGGTCACCATTTAAAAGACATCATCTTTAAATCCTAATGGTACGAAATTTAATGGCACAAATATACATTTAAAAAAACCTAAATCTAGTTTTCTAATTTAGAAAAAATGTTATAGCTGAACCAAATAGGGTCTTTACTTTTGCGCCACCCAGTAGTGCCAGATAAGATACTAGAAACATAATAATATATGTATGTCAGCAAACAATTAGGTGTTATATAAGATTTTAAACTTCCATGATCAATAAACATTACTAAAATATTGTTTATTACCGGGATATTTGGCATGTATGTGGTGTTTAGTATCCAAACCAAATACCTACTTACGTAGCATATTTCGAATGTTCACAGAGCGACAAGACCTTTCTTCTAGTGTTGGTAGTCTGGGCTTAGCCGACGACATTGGGCACCCGCCTATGAGCCTTTATGTTGGCTATACGTCCATGCACCCCCGCCCCCGCGCACACGCAGGGCCGAAAACTCAACTCAAACAGTTGTCCGTTAACCGCCTTTGGAAACACCCGAAACGTCAAATATTATTGCCTGTGAGCTGCGTAGCTCCAGAAGCAGTACGTGCCAACGCTCTGTAACGCAGACGCTGAAGAACTCCTCGGAGACGAGCTCCAGGAGTTGGTGGACAGTTTGTCGTGGTCCGCCCTCGCGACGGGCATCTCATTCCTAGCTAGAGAGAGAAGACAAACAGGACTAGAAACCTATGGAAACACCACTGAGACATCACCACACCAACCCAGGAGAAGATCAGCTCACTACATCCACCCGCACGGCCACGGATTCCCAAGTAAGTTCGTAGGCCATTACTCGCTTCAACATGTGGTTGGTCCGTGATCATGGTGCCTGCAACAGTACCGAAATATCGGCAACTCGATACAAATAAATTACATGGTATTAGTAATAAATCAAAAACACGTCGATTTAAATCTATTAAAATCAACGTGTTTTAGTAACATTTATAATTTGGCATGTTCGTTACAATAGTTGCAAGTGACAACCTTACCCATAAAGGATTCTCAGAATAAACTTGACTTAATGTCGGACCGGGTTTTTCAGCCACGAGAAAATCTGCTGAGATATTTAAAATTTAATAAGGAAATAGGCAAAAGTCTGGCGAATTACCGCCACGCCTTGGTTTTTAATTATTTTTCGTAATAAGAAAGCAGAATAGACGAGCCGTGAGGAACAAGAAAAACCCTCTTTTCATACCTACGCGAATGACGTGACTGCAAAACTGGTGAATAAATATAATAACTGAATTGAACTTTGCCATAATTTGGGCAGCAGACTTAATTGAATAAATACACTTAATTGAACAAATACACAAATAAATACACGACATTATTGTGCAACTGTCATTTGTTTCTAACAAAACAACAACACATTTCACATTCACACACAGACTGGTTCAAATACCACACACATTTTTTAAATTTTAGTGTTTTACATTAGTCTGTAGTGTTTATTTAGGTTACATTGTGTAATTTTAGAGGGTGAATATGGCTAAGTGGTAGTCCGTGCGACTTTCAAACTTACGGACGTAGAGCTGGTTCGAATACCGCTTAAATTATGTGCAAAATTTGCACTCGCTCTTACAAAACGGTGAACAAAACGTCATAGAAAACCGGCATGTTGAAGAGTCACAATATTTGAGGACTTGCGTCATGGACCAACCATCACTATGGCTAGCCTGGTGAATTATAGCCTAGACTCTCTCTTTCTCTCTCTGTGTTTGTGCGTGTGATAGAGAGATAAGGCCCGTATCCCAGCATTGGGAACGCATTGGGCCGTTTACCGCTAAATGTAATTCACGTTGAAGAAAGCGTGTTTGATTTTTGTTCATATATTTATAAATAGCACAGCTGCATCACATATATTAACTTAAAACTACACTTATAATATTAATGCATTAATAATAATATTAATCGTGCTCGGCTTCTCGCAGTCTCTGTGTGGGAGTCAGGACTTTGGTTACAGGCGATGCCTTCTTTCAACACTGGTAACCTTTTAGATCCGACTACTTTTCGTTTAGCTATCAGCTTACATTTGGGCGCAAGATGCTGTGTGGCCCATAGCTGCCAGTGCGGTACTGCAGTTGACCAGCTCGGTCATCACGGTCTCTCGTGTTCAAAAAGTGCTGGTCGAATTTCGCACCACGCTAGTCTTAATGACATCATTCGCCGGGCTTTTACCACCGCCAATGTTGCAGCCATTCTCGAACCGAATGGTCTCATGGCCCACTACGTGGCAATGCGGCCAGCATGTCGGGTACGCTACCTACCGGTAGTGGGCTGGAGCACTTGGACTGTCTATAGACCATCGCGGCTATTATACAGTCCATAAGTGTTTTTTGTAGTAGGTAGTGTAGCTAGTTTAGTTTAGTTTAGCTTAGTTTAGTTTAGTTTTTTTTATTGTAGTAGTTAGCTTGAGTAATAAAGGCACATTGCCCGTAAAAAAAATATTAATACAAATAGAGGCATGCATAGCTTTTGCCACAGTCACGTATACTCGTGACACAAAATAAAATTAAGAAACTGAAAAAAAAAAATTACATAGACACCTGTGCGTTTGTGAATCGACCAAGTTACATAGCAGTCGTAGCTGTTGCACTGTTTAGTAATCGTAACTGTTGCACTGTTGCAGTCGTGTAAGATGCTCAGGTATGTAAAAGCAAAAGGTAGTACACGAAAATATGAGTAGAACATTTTGTAATTTCATCGCCACGCCAAAGAATTAATGTCATTTATAATGTGATTTAGGAACTTTTGCTGGGGGAAGTCTTTTAGATGGAATTGATAATTACTAAAGATAATAGATGTTAATTAGACTAGATTCTTATAAATTTTACTGTTAGCGTTTTCAAAACTTGAATTGTTAATTAAGAAATGTCAATTCTGAACTAGAGCAAAAGCAGTGCAAACCTGACTGAATCACAGTAATATTATAAATATATAATATTATAAATGCAAAAGTTTGTATGTGTGTATGTTTGTTACTCTTTCACGTTCTAACAGCTGGACGGATTTGGATGAAATTTGATATGAAGGTAGCTTATACCCTGGATTAAAACATAGGCTACTTTTTATCCCGAAAACGGGAACGGCTCATGTACGAATGCGGGTGAAACCGCGGGGCGCTGCTATTATAATATATTTTCTAGAGTTCATTAATTTGAAGTGTTAAATAAAAAAACAAACATTTCATGCCCGATTTTACCGTCCAAAACCCAAACTTCAGGATAACATTTTATATAGACTTTTTAGATCAAATTTGACCAAAACGAACCGAATTTTACAACCCCACCCGCTGTTTCATCCCTTCGTTTAATGCCACATCAAGAATATAAGTTTTCAAGAGACTATCCACAGTTTTTGGCCTCGAACTTTCGAGCTTTACAAAGGAGAGATAGGCCAAGTTATGTTGGACATAATGTGTCAGTATTTCGCAAGTTTTGATAGTTTCAGAGTGCTAAGTTGGTTTAATGCCCTGTTCATATCTTCTGTTGTATTATATTTTTATTATGCTATTAAAATTTGCATGAGTATGTACATTTTAATAAAACTATCAAATACATTTCTTAAATAGTCAGCAGCAATTTTACTAGGTGGTAGGAGTTTTCTGCAAAGTTCGTCTAGGTAGGTACCACCGCTTTGCCAGATATTCGTCTACCAAGCAGTAGTGTGCAAGCACTACTGTGTTCCGGTTTGAAAAGCACTGTAGCTAGTGAAATTACTAATGAGACTTTACTAGGCTATCTTGTGACTTATGTCTCAGGTGCGCAGTGCAGTGTCACGTGAAACTTTATTTTTTAAAGTTCCGAGTGACTTTGCATCTATTATGGGCGGCCATGACGCTTAACATCAGGTGAACTTCTAGCTCGTTACGTCATGTATTATCATAAAAAATAGCTCATATTTTTTGTAAGCTGAATAGCAGTGGGTCCGTTTCATCTCTCGAAGAACTGATACTCATTGAGGTAGACAAGCACAATTTTTTGAGTAGACATCACATATTTTGGGCAAAGTCAACTGATTAGTAGTGAGTTGAATTGTGAGAGGGCTGGTCTCATCCGTTGAGGTAGACAGGTCTTGAGTGGAGCACGACTGAAAAAAAAATCCATGGGTGTGGGTGACCATGCAACTTTTTTTTTTTGAGGGGGAAAATGCCCTCACACTTCCCTGCCACCCCGTGGGTGATGGCAGGGGGTATGTGGGACTCGAAACCACTAAAACCCCCCCGTGATCCGTCCGCCGCCGGGATGGGACGAGATAGGGTCACGTTAGCATTCACCTACGCACCTACCCAAGTAGTGCTTACCGAAGCGAACGTTGCTTAACTTTACCGATCAGTCGAGCTTTGCTATTAGACCGCTACACATTTTTTTTTGTTTTTTATGAGAATGAATGACGTGACGAGCTAGGCGTTCACCTGATGTTAAGCGACACGGCCACCCATAACAGTTGCAGTGTTACTTGGAACTTTAAAATAATATCCTATTCGTGTGACACTGCACTGCGCACGTCATCCTGAGAGATCACACAGTATAGTAATCAGATTACTATACTGTGAAATCAGGTCATAAAGTCTCATTTGCCCAGTAATTTTACAACTACAATGCCCTTCAAACTGAAACACAGAAGTGCTTGCACACTACTGCTTGGCGCCAGAGTAACTGGCAAAGCGGTGGTACCTACCTAGATGAACTTTTCAGAAAAGTTGTACCTACCACCTAGTTTTGGTTGTTATTGTTGACAATTTGAAACTTTGTTAGACCAGTATCTGTTTCCTCTACTAATATTAAATATTGGCTTAACTCTCCAGCAAGCACGACAACTCATATCCAAACCAAACGAAATAATAACACCATAACACAATATGAGAAAGGATACCGCACAAGACTATAAGAGCGCACTCATAAAATCACCCACCCCAGGTCATATAACCCGTTTTATGTATTATGAGATGGCATAGTTTTATGTGCAGGGCAGCGGGTGACGGAAAATAAGGTCCTGATCTATTTGATCTTGTTTTTTTGAGTTTGTCACGTGGTAAATCTAGGCCTAGGGGGGTGAGGAGAAAGAAATGAGATACTCACACTGTTGGATGCTAGTATATACTTTTTATTTTATAATACATCGAAGTGCTCCTTAATTCTAGGTGTTAAGTCTAGGCACCCTACCTAACTAGGCTCCACAATACACCAACGCTACAGTTGCCTAAGGACCAGCTCAGTCGTAATCTCAGGTGTGGATCAGTGAGATTCAATAGTACGGATTTCTCTAACGGATTTTATATGAAAAGAAAAGAAACATGGGCGCCACCCAACCAGAAGGGTTGGGAAAAATAAGAAGAGTTACTTGGTGTTCCTCGAAGCCGGTGGGAGAACACAGGGCGTCGTGCCACGATGGCACGATGCTCGCAGGGGAACGGGCTCAAAAGCTGCGCTGAGCCGTTCCGGGGACGGACGGGCGAGTCCAACCCCACAAACAACGTCCGGGCTTGGCCTCGGCGCAAAATCAACGGGGATGGCCCCGGCAAAAAATCTTCCACCCCAACAATCAAACCCTTTTCAGGGTGTTAAAAACATCAACCGTGGAACACCAGGCAAACGCCGACAAACGGATGAGCGTCGGTGACCACGAGGCATCGACCATGCGGTCGGCAAATGGTCGTCAACCAAAGCTGCTTTAGCTGGAGGCGGCTGATATGCGGCGGAACTCCGCTTTTAAGAAAACAGACGACGGTCGTAAGAGAAAGGCTGATGTCAGCCTCCAGCAGCCTCCTTTATAGTCGCGATTTCAGTGGTGCCAGGTGGCAAAAACGGGCTCTCCCCAGGACTGCAACGCGATCGACCGGGGTAATTGTGGCATCTATTCCTCGGGATCTCAGGGCACTCCACAGCCCAGGGTAGGTTGCGAGAAGGATGGGAAATGGTTTCCCTCTTCCGTTCCAGCCAGCGTCATTACGGGATAGATCGAGTTGGAACGTAGGCCTACAGCCTTCGTTCGTCCACAAACTTCCGCAAGATCCCAGGTTTCCTGTAGGCCGATCGCCTGCACGAACATGGCACAACGTAGAAGACGAGGAATAACACTTTTGCCAACAATAACACCACATAAATATGGGATTTTCCCCTTGACCTTAGGGGCCAAACGCGGCATGTCAACACCGACGTCTACCAAAGAGTATGCAATGTCACGCTACCGACCACAGAATACACAGAAAATCGTCAAACAACTAGAGATGTGCAGTTATCGACTCGACCAAAGGAATCATGTCCGATATTAGCTCTAAAGAGGAATCCAGAATCTAAATTAGCGAGAAAAGAAAGGAAATTAATGAAAACTAAACTTTTGGAATATTATTATATGGTCATACACAAAAGAAAACTAAGGCGGCCCATACACGATCCATTTTCTTGATCAATCTTTGCGATTGATCAGTAATATTGAACGAGTGGGGTTAGTATTGCGCAATGTTTTTCGGTTCTCTGTGTGGAGAAAACATTGACGGAAGTTGACTCGTCAATTTCTTATGCTCAATAAAATTGAACGTGTATGGCCGGCCTAAAAGAACCGGAGGCACAGATAACAACAAAAACTAAAGAATGTGCCACGTGATGCACAGACTAAAAAAAGGTTGACGCAGGCACCTGAAACACAGATAAAAGAAAATCCACCGACTAATCGATGATGGAACACCAAAGTGAAAAGTAATCCGAGACACAGATTAAAAAAAAAACTAAGCCCACTCTCAGTGAGGCGCGAGGTGACGCGACGCGACGCGTGTCGCAACACTAGTACCATAGCTGAATAGACTAGGCACTCAAAAAAAAATAACCTTCTGACACCTGTCAATGCGTCAGTCAGTAACAGCTGTCAGTGTTACTTAACTAAAATTAAAAAAAAAGAGAAGAGTGGATACACCCCCCCCCTCTTCAGAGCGAAAACTGGATAAGAGTGAACAGGTTGAGCAAAACGGTGCCCTCACCGCTGCTCCGATCACCCCTCTCTAAACAATGACGTTATGAGGTGGTCAATCCATCCTGAAAATGAAACAAAAAAAAAATACCTAACTCTACTAGCATCCAAAGCAAAAAAAAAGTCCTCAGTCACATCTGTTAACTAAAGGGGAACGAACAAAATAAATCTCCTTGACTCAACAAAACAAAAAAAAATTGTAAGTCAGACTTACAGAAAACTCAAAAAAAAAATGTAAGTCCGGCTTAACTGACAAACTCAACTAAAATAAATTGAAAACACTAAGTCCCGTTTGGTTGTTACCTTAAAAAGTTAAAAAAACTAAGTCCCGCTTGCTAAAGAACGTGGTTGGTACACCCTGTATTTATAATTAACAAAAACCTGCACCTAATAATAAAATAAATATACCTTCTACACAACTCTACAAAAAAACTCTATCTTCTATAAGCAGAGAAAATAGCTCTACCAAAAAACAGCAGTCGTCAAAAAAAACTGACTCTACAAGTCTGCTTCCGAATCTCTATATCTATATCCAGGAAAAAACTCGGTGTCCCGAACAAAACAAAAAAAAATCACCTGACCAACAACAAAATCAACAAAAGTATTTTCTTTTGTTCCTATGCACGGAACAAAACAAATCAACAAATTAATCTGGTACGGTTCCTATGAACACCGGACCAACATCAGTTACTGGTTCGAGTCCCGTTCAGGACCAAACCCCAAAATATTCTTCCAAACACAAATGTATAATTTTCATGCTCAGAAAAACTTACACAACATGATATTATACTAATATAATATGACATTATATTATATGTGATAACAGGTCAACGACCTATCACTAAACTCAATACCGACGGTCAATGACTTAATATTCTTTATAATAAATAAGGCATCGATCTATTGGTGTAATTACCGCCATCTAGCGGCTCACGACAAATTAGCCGATATAAAAGCGCCATCTAACGACTACGCATGGAGTCGGACTGGCACACCAGTCTGCTCCTTATCGCAACAACTCACACGACATCTTGTTGCCAACATGCCCTCATAGGTGGCGCTGACAACAATATTGATTAAACCCACCTCGGTGGCGCGAAAAAAAATCTTATAACTTCATTTTTGAAAACAAAGTTTTATTACTTCACTGAAGTACCAAGAAAAACAAACCTTTAGGCGTACCAACCAAGTACTTAATTAAATACCGGAGCGGCAAAACTGCAAAAATCAATTAACAAACAAAAAAAAAATGTCACGAGAAAGGGAAGGGTTTACAGATAACGGCTTACTCAATATTTAGGAAAAAGGGTTGTCATGTCGCTCACTCCATACTAAAATTAAAATAACAGGGAGTGGGCCACAATTTTGACCAAGCAAAATAACAAATTAAATAAATCAATTTTTGTAAGGTCTTAGGAAACAATTACCTGGAGATAATGTCAAGGTAAAAGGAAAATGATCAATTCTGCAAAATAAGTACCTATTACCTAGATATATCACAGCAACAACATAGACATTATAATTATGTCTGTCGGTTGGTCGTGAGGGAATTTTTGGGAAAGTTAGTGGGGTTAGTATGGAATTTTCTACAGGGTGTTAGTACGGTTAGGGGATCAAGCAAACTATTAGCGTTTTAGTAGGAAGGGAGGCAAGTTGGGTTGGAAGGGAGCCTACAAGGAATACCTATTCTTTTGGGGAACGTTATAATTAACCTAACAGGGAGCATTAGTGGGTTATGCTAAAGCGGACATTTAGCTTTTAGTAGGAAAGGAGCGAAGCGGAACCTAAGGGTGTTTTAGTTTAATGTATGAACCTGGGAGAATAAGACTGGGTTAGTAATAAGAAAAAAATCAACATAGACCTTACAAAAAACTAAGTTTTTCTTTTTTTTTTTAACAAAAATTGAAATTTTAGTTAAGTTTTTTTTTTAAGAATAATACTTTCTAATAAGGTGTGCAAAATGGCAAAAAAAAACCAAGGATACAAGTTTTATCAAAAAGAACAAACGTTATCTGTAAACAAGAAGAAAAGGTATTGCAGAGTGCGCTGTGGAGCTAATGGATGAGGTGTCCGAGGAAATTGTTTCGGTTGAATAAAGTGGAACACAGGGTTAAGCTACTCTACTTGGTAGCCACCATATCCATGCTTCAGCAATAACATAATTCTCCCACCCACAAACACTTTTATGATGACGCCGTCATTGTTAAACAAAAAAAATTGAAAAAAGCCTTGTTCCACCCGGACATTCAAACCGAAACAAGCCCCTGGTCAAAACATCAAAACAAAATACCAAATAAAACCAACAACACCCTAGCAATATGATAACAGGGATAGACACAGATTACAGCGAAGAGTTAGAAGAAGAAAATGGAAGAAAAGAATATACCTTGAATAAATCGGGAATACATTAAAATGTTGTCTGTCTGTCTAAGTGAATTTAAGGTTACTATTTTGGGATTGTTTCATAAGGGATCAAGAAGGGGGGGGGGGGGGAAATAGGGGTAGTTTTAAGGCTTAATTTTTGAAAAGAGTTACAAACCGCTCTTTGGGGGGAGGAAAGGGGAAAAAGGGGTAGTATTAAGGCTTGATTTTTGAAAAGAGTAACAAACCGCTCTTTGAGGGGAGGATAGGGAAAAAAGGGGTAGTTTTAAGGCTTAATTTTTGAAAAGAGTAACAAACCGCTCTTTGGGGGGGGAAGGAATAAGAGGAGCAGTAGTACTAGGCTTAAATTTTTGAAAAGAGTAACAAACCGCTCTTTGGGGCGGGAAAGGGATAAGAGGAGTAGTAGTACTAGGCTTAAATTTTTGAAAAGAGTAACAAACCGCTCTTTGGGGGGAGGAAAGAGGATAAAAGAAGTTGACGTGAGAATGCTAAGCAGACCTTACAAAAAAAAAATTCCAGACAAATAGTTAACTGTTGAGTAACAATAATTTTAACTACGCGAATTGAATTTAGGATAAGTTTGTACTATAACAACTAGAAATGTAGATGGTTATCTGAAAACAGGTAGGAATAGGGGTAGAACAGGGATAGACACAGATTACAGCGAAGAGTTTGAAGAAGAAAAATCGAAGAAAAGAGTATTTTATGCCTCGGCGTCGTCAACCCCCAGTGACCCGGGTTGACACGGATAGGCCCGGCCTGCGGCAGATGCGCAGCCTTGATGTCGACAGGTGGAGTCCCGATCCAACCTAGCGCCTCCTCCAACTAAAACTAACCTAACACCTCCAACTAAAACTAACCTAACACCTCCTTTCAAAAAAAAATAAAGGTGGACCTGTGTAAAACAAAAAAACAACACAAGGACAAAACAAAAAACGCCATCCAGATCTGCTCAGGTTCCCCTAATCTTTTCTAGGTAGGCAGCTATGAGCCCACCTACTACTTCCGCATCAGCAAAATCACCAACAGTACCTAATTTAAAAGTTTAACATTGAACCTCACTTTTTTTTTTTGAAAGTCGGTTAAAAACGAAAAAATGGTGTAAAAGGACGTGGTCTTCATCACTGAAGCGTTAACTCCTGCTCGCTGCTTGAAACTACTCTAAAAAAAGAAAAATCGAACCCACAAAGACCCATATGACCACCAAAACACCTGCTGGCGGCGCATTTTTGGACCTGTTCCAGAGCCCTCAGCGACCTGCAACAAAATTCACCAGACAGAAGGTGAACTAAACTCCTATGACAACATAAAAAACCAAAGGTTTATCTCTCCTGACCAAAGGATAAACAAAATCAAGTTTACAAAATTAAGAAAATTCTCCTCCACAGAACTTCAGTACGGCGGCACTTGTTAGGACGTTTTAGGACAAGTTCCAAGGTCCTCAGCGACCTGAAACTAAATTCACCTGGTCCCTAGTGAACTTACCTCCTAACAACACCAGAAAAATCCAAGGCCTATCCCTCTTGACCAGAGAGATAGACAAAATTAAGTTTCCAAAGAGAAAATTAAATTTTCCTCCGTGGAATTCCAAATGAAGTGACTTTGTAAAAGAATATTTACGCAGCCTTTGCTCCCACGCGGAAAGACCGTGACGTCTCCGAGTAACAAAAAAGACTGATCCCAGCGACAACCGGAAACAGCTCCTGCAAGGGCAGACAGATCCCCGAGTGACAGCAACAAAAGGGTTCCCATGCAGGCCATGGCGTCTCCGAGTATCAAAGGACAAACCTGAAAGGGCAGACAAACCTACATGAGCAAAAGCAAAACAAAAAAATAACTGGCAACGAAGTCCATGCTCCGGTGACAGCTATAAAAAGTGGTTATGCAGACCATGATGTCTCCGAGTAACAAAAGAAAACCTCACTGATACCTGCAACAAACGGTAACAGGGAGTCCTCTGCCAGGGCAGACGGATCTACATAAACAAATGCAAGTCAAAATAAAATACTGGCAACATAGAACATGACGTCTCCAGAAGGTAACAGGACAAATCACTACTCCCTGTAAACAAAAGTTAGTAGTGGATCCTGCTAAGAAGGACAAATCTACGGTTGACAGTAAAAAGAAAATCAAAGTATGAAGCCGTTGGTTTCAAAATAAAGGGTCAGAATTAAAAAAAATCAAAGTAGGTATGATACGCGTTCCTACCTATGTTGTCAGTAAAAGAATCAAAGTATGAAATGGGTTACCTATTCCATATAAAAAATCCGTGTTGGTTAAAAAAAAAACCCCTAAATAATTATGCAAAGCTGGACCTTTTACAATAATTAATTAACGTTGTGGCAAGAGAATAATATAAATATGTGGCATAAAAATCATATCCGCACACAATAAAAGTTACAATTAAAAAATCATATCTGCGCACAATAAAAAATTCAATTCAATTCAGTAAAAATAAAAATACCAACACAGTCAATAAACACAAAGCAAAGATATTTCCTTGTTGACTTTGTTAAAAAACTTCAATAAAAAGCCCAAAGTCAATAATTGTAAAATAAGCACAAAGAAATATCTCTGTAAAACACAAATATCACAGATAAAGTTACAAAGTTTGAGAAATATTTCCAGAAGTTAAAAAAATGAATTTAAAGGTTGCAAACAAAAAATAAGGCAAGGAAAATTAACAAAGCAAACCGAAAATGGTTTGAAAAAAGGGAAATATTTCTCAAAAACAATAAATAAAATCGTTAGAAATCCGTACTTTACTTCTTCGCAAGCCGGGGAAATAATGATCTCACTTTTCGAAGCCCTACGTTGCGGTGCCAAATTGTCACGTGGTAAATCTAGGCCTAGGGGGGTGAGGAGAAAGAAATGAGATACTCACACTGTTGGATGCTAGTATATACTTTTTATTTTATAATACATCGAAGTGCTCCTTAATTCTAGGTGTTAAGTCTAGGCACCCTACCTAACTAGGCTCCACAATACACCAACGCTACAGTTGCCTAAGGACCAGCTCAGTCGTAATCTCAGGTGTGGATCAGTGAGATTCAATAGTACGGATTTCTCTAACGGATTTTATATGAAAAGAAAAGAAACATGGGCGCCACCCAACCAGAAGGGTTGGGAAAAATAAGAAGAGTTACTTGGTGTTCCTCGAAGCCGGTGGGAGAACACAGGGCGTCGTGCCACGATGGCACGATGCTCGCAGGGGAACGGGCTCAAAAGCTGCGCTGAGCCGTTCCGGGGACGGACGGGCGAGTCCAACCCCACAAACAACGTCCGGGCTTGGCCTCGGCGCAAAATCAACGGGGATGGCCCCGGCAAAAAATCTTCCACCCCAACAATCAAACCCTTTTCAGGGTGTTAAAAACATCAACCGTAGAACACCAGGCAAACGCCGACAAACGGATGAGCGTCGGTGACCACGAGGCATCGACCATGCGGTCGGCAAATGGTCGTCAACCAAAGCTGCTTTAGCTGGAGGCGGCTGATATGCGGCGGAACTCCGCTTTTAAGAAAACAGACGACGGTCGTAAGAGAAAGGCTGATGTCAGCCTCCAGCAGCCTCCTTTATAGTCGCGATTTCAGTGGTGCCAGGTGGCAAAAACGGGCTCTCCCCAGGACTGCAACGCGATCGACCGGGGTAATTGTGGCATCTATTCCTCGGGATCTCAGGGCACTCCACAGCCCAGGGTAGGTTGCGAGAAGGATGGGAAATGGTTTCCCTCTTCCGTTCCAGCCAGCGTCAGCGTCAGATCGAGTTGGAACGTAGGCCTACAGCCTTCGTTCGTCCACAAACTTCCGCAAGATCCCAGGTTTCCTGTAGGCCGATCGCCTGCACGAACATGGCACAACGTAGAAGACGAGGAATAACACTTTTGCCAACAATAACACCACATAAATATGGGATTTTCCCCTTGACCTTAGGGGCCAAACGCGGCATGTCAACACCGACGTCGACTTGACTTCTTGGTTTATGGCTTCTGTGGCTAGTTGTCACAATTCTGCCAAACACCGACGTCTACCAAAGAGTATGCAATGTCACGCTACCGACCACAGAATACACAGAAAATCGTCAAACAACTAGAGATGTGCAGTTATCGACTCGACCAAAGGAATCATGTCCGATATTAGCTCTAAAGAGGAATCCAGAATCTAAATTAGCGAGAAAAGAAAGGAAATTAATGAAAACTAAACTTTTGGAATATTATTATATGGTCATACACAAAAGAAAACTAAGGCGGCCCATACACGATCCATTTTCTTGATCAATCTTTGCGATTGATCAGTAATATTGAACGAGTGGGGTTAGTATTGCGCAATGTTTTTCGGTTCTCTGTGTGGAGAAAACATTGACGGAAGTTGACTCGTCAATTTCTTATGCTCAATAAAATTGAACGTGTATGGCCGGCCTAAAAGAACCGGAGGCACAGATAACAACAAAAACTAAAGAATGTGCCACGTGATGCACAGACTAAAAAAAGGTTGACGCAGGCACCTGAAACACAGATAAAAGAAAATCCACCGACTAATCGATGATGGAACACCAAAGTGAAAAGTAATCCGAGACACAGATTAAAAAAAAAACTAAGCCCACTCTCAGTGAGGCGCGAGGTGACGCGACGCGACGCGTGTCGCAACACTAGTACCATAGCTGAATAGACTAGGCACTCAAAAAAAAATAACCTTCTGACACCTGTCAATGCGTCAGTCAGTAACAGCTGTCAGTGTTACTTAACTAAAATTAAAAAAAAAGAGAAGAGTGGATACAGCTCGTTACAAGTTTACTAAAATATATATTAAAAAATGACATACCAAAATATTCTATTAAAAATTGGGTCCTGCGATCACTTTATAATTCATATCGAACAGTCTCTAAAACTGACAACCGATGGGGAAGATAGGTTCCCGAGTGGTGACCATGAATCGGAACACGCAGCGTAGGCCAGCCCCCCACTAGGTGGGCCAACGATCTGGTGAAATCTGCGGGAGCCGATAGATCCAGGAGGAGTGGCGCTCTTTGGGAGGGGGCTATGTTCAGTAATGGATGTCTTCAGGCTGTTGATGACAAGTCTCTAAAAAGGTACAGAAAGGTATCACGAAGCAGAAGACGCAACGTAAGCCCCACACTGGGTCAAAAACACAGAAAGCCAATGGATGTAGGAGACAGGCAGCTGCTCAAAGTAATGCTCTATAGGGGAGTTCCATGTTTGTTTTTTTAAGATCCTATTTTTAGTGCAGCCCTACTTGTATAAGTCGACTGAAACTGGGTCGATATGTCAGTTATTGTCTGATACATTTATTTTATAACTTTTCTGCAGGCCTATTTATACAATACTCATAGTTTCAAGTTTGTTACTAAAGAAACACCATTTGTGTTTTTTTCCTATGCTAACATGGGTCTACGTTCGACAACAACTCACCTGATGGTAAGTGATGAAGTTGTCTAAGGTGGAGCACGTTTGTACATGAGATGTCTATTCACTCTTGACTTGAAACACTTGACTTGAGACTAAATCGATACATGCATTTGAACATTAATAATTACAATTATTGGCCTGCTGAGTGGCAGTTTTACTGACATACTGTACCATCATCATCCTCTTTGCCTTTTTCCCATTTGTAATTGGGGTCAGCTCCCAATCTAACCTGTAGCGGCGAGCTACCAGAAATACACGAGCGACTGCCATCTGACCTCGCAACCATAAGGAACCAGTAACAGGGATGGCTAGATCAGGCGTCAGATTCTATCAGGCATCTGACTACCTGTAACGATTGCCATAGATGTTCTTATGACAACCGGGACCGATGGCATAACGTGTTCTCCGAGGCAAGGAGCGATGGCATCGAAAACTGCACATAACTTACTAGGATAAGTTATTGGTGCAGGGCCAAGGATCGAACCCGGTGCCGTAAGATTGCGAAGCGCAAATGCTACCGCTCGGCTACCATCGCTCTTGACACACTGTACCATGACTTGTTATACCATACTTCTTCAACACTACAGCAAAATCCTCCCACATCAAATCCCCTCCACGTACCATATTATCCGAACAGCCGGCCCGACGGTTGCGCTAATCGCCCAAACGCCAAGAGTTATTGATGACGGTAATTAATCTCAATCACTCCTTTCACTTAGGGGCCGTTTGTTTTTCTATGGGAGGTGATTGGTTCCAAACCGTTTTTAGGTTTTTGTAATCTGTATAAGGCGATGATAGCTCAGTTGGTGAGGTCAACTTCTAATCTGTGGGTCGCAGATCCGAATCCGTTCAATGAGCTTGAGCTTTTGGTAAAAGAAAATATTGTAGTAGAGCATTATCAACCAATTTCATAAAAAGAATGTTCTCAATTTGGTTGCGTTTTTTTTTTACTTTATTTTATTTGTTTGTTAACTCAGATCTCCATCATTTATAGGTGGTTTAGAAAAACCTTTTTTTACTTGTAAGGATAATAATTTACATCATCATCAACAGCCTGAAGACGTCCACTGCTGAACATAGGCCCCCCCATAGAGCGCCACTTTGAGCGACTGCTCGCCTCATGCATCTATCAGCTCCCCACTGTTCCCACTGATCGTCGGTAGTAGGAGGCCGGCCTACGCTGCATCTTCTGGTTCGTGGTCACCACTCGAGAACCTTTCTTCCCTATCGGTTGTCAGTTCTACGAGTGATGTGGCCTGCTCATTTTCATTTCAACTTGCTAATTCTAAGAGCTATATCGGTCACTTTAGTTCTCCAGCGGATCTCCTCATTACGGATCTTATCTCGCAGGGAAACACCGAGCATTAACTCTCACTATAGCTCGCTGCGCGACTTTGAGCTTACAAATGAGACAAACAGTAAGACACCACGTCTCAGTTCCATAAGTCATCATGTAAGGATATACTTTCAGATTAATCGCACAGAAATTATTATAATCGGTTAAGTGGCTTTGTTTTTAAATCTAGATAACTAGAAAAATATGTAAATGACAATAACATTGAAGTAGGTTTCTCAGTATGAAATTAAGATGATTAAAGTCAGTTTAAAAAAACGCCTTTACAAAAAAAAATATTTTTTTGTGTCCGCTTGGCTAGCTAGTCTAGCTACCACCTTATGGCACAAATCAATTTCCAAGCAATTAAAAATAATTCTGCCGCTGCTCTCGAGTCATGAAAGTACCCACCAACCACCAAAACAACAAAAAAGGACAAGACGTACAGCTACGTACAGCTACGCCATCCATTTATGGTTGATATTCCTTTTCGCACAAAGCGGTTTGATTCGACATTTATAATCCGAGCAGCGAAGGAATGGAATACTTTACCAGCGTCTTTGTTTCCCGATAGGTACAATCTAGAGCTCTTCAAGTCGCAAGTAAATAGGTATCTTCTAGACAAGCATGTACCACCGTAGACCGCGCCGTCACTTTCCATCACTTTCCACTTTCCACTGTTATGGGCGGCCGTGTCACTTAACATCAGGTGAACGACTAGCTCGTCACGTCATTCACTCACCTAAAAAAAAAAAAAGTTGAGACTGTGGTCAAATGCAGGCCTATTTAGTTATAAAAGTATTCATTTTTTTTTAAATAATCAGCATTAGAGGCCTGCCCAATTCAATAGTGTCAGCATAATTATTACACCAAAAAAATAAAATAAATTGACTAATTATTGTTAACTAGCTTTTGCCCGCGGCTTCGCACGCTCGTATTGTGTCAATTTGTGTAATTTCTACGTTTAGGTAGTCTAATAATAGATGATGCATTTTCTATATACCAAACAACATATCCTTAGTGGATCTTTTCGGAGCTGAGCACGTATTAGCACACGTGTAAAATGCATTTATCTAATATACGATGCGTACATAATTAATTTTGTTAATACTAATTAGAAATTACAAATACTTACTTAAGTACGCCACTGTAAAAGGAGTCGACAACCACTATTTTCCACGTTGTCTCATTTCACTGCGCTTTCAACATAGTGGAGGGAGTGAGGAAATAACATGTGTACAAAGCTCAAATCAGAATCGCTTTTGCAAAGAATATTTAGTTTTTAGGGTTTCGTAACAGTTTTGTCATAAAGGAACCCTTAGATAAGATCACTTTATTGTGCGTCAGTTTGTCCTTCTACCTATCGAGACCATTACTTATTTTATGAATAACGGAAAAAACTAAGCTGAAAAAAAAACTAAGGTGAAATTGATATCTATGATCATCATCATCATCATTAACAGCCTGAAGACGTCCACTGCTGAACATAGGCCTCCCCCAGAGCACGCTCCTTGAGCGGCTGCTCGCCTCCTGCATCTATCGGCTCCCCGCGGCTTTCACCAGGTCGTCGGTCCACTGAGTGGGGGCCGGCCTACGCTGCGTCTTCCGGTTCGTGGTCGCCACTCGAGAACCTTTCTTCCCCATCGGTTGTCAGTTCTACGAGCGATGTGGCCTGCCCATTGCCACTTCAACTTACTAACTCTAAGAGCTATATCGGTCACTTTAGTTCTCCTGCGGATGTCCTCGTTCCGGAGCTTATCTCGCAGGGAAACACCGAGCATAGCTCGCTCCATAGCTCGCTGCGCGACTTTGAGCTTACTAATGAGGCCAACAGTAAGAGACCATGTCTATGACCATATCTATGATCAATGAGTTCAAATACGGCTATCATCATTATCATCATAATTATCATCAACAACATCCTGAAGACGTCCACTTTTATAGGCCTTTTGTCTTCTTGCCAAATTCTAATAAACTTTACAACTTGTCCGCAGAGCCAAGCTAGCCAACTAAGAAGATTTAAGCACAGATGTACAGACTATATGTAGATCCGTGGAAGTAATCCTCATTGCATCATTTTTGCCACAGATTAGAGAAAAAAACAACTGTGATTTTTGCTCTAAGCTCTGGCGGAAACAGTAGCCAATATAAAAAAGTAGTCGATTGTTTTTTTCTCTAATCTGTGACATGTCGTAACTTATATACCATAAGTAGCCAAAAAAAAACACCAATCGGTCATGTTATTTAAAACTCCGATTCGTTTCGTAATGAAATCTTAGTAAGCCACCCCTTTTGCTTCAAACTTGATGGTTTTTAGTTTTATTTATATTTGTGCGCATGATAAAAAAAGGCAATAAAGTAACTTTCATTTCATTTCATTTTCATTTCAATAATTGTCATCAAAAAAAAAACGATATTTCAATTTTAATGTATCCTATTTTAAGCGCCGGTTATTTCTAAGCATATTAGTGAAAACCGGATGAAAATCAATTCAGTATTTTAGGAGTTCAGTCATAACAAACAAACAAACAAACAGACAAAGTGTATAAAAAGTGGCTTAGCGTGATCAGCGGCTAATTTTAAGCCAACCTGTGTGATTACTTTTTTGATATCTTGCAATTACAGACTTTTGTATCTCTACAGTTTTATTATATGTATAGATAGGTATCTAATATAAAGGCAATGTAATATAAAGTCAACCTAATTTAAATTAATAACATTACATTCATAAATACAATAATGACAAGAACAAATAAAAACGGCCCCCAGTCCCCGGCAGCTCTGCTATCCCGTGGCTACGGTAGCGGCCACGGTAACGGCAGGGCAAGGGGTGCGAAGAATCCCCGGCAGACGCCCGGCTACCAACCCCAACGACGACCCCTGGCCCTGGCAACACATAACGTGCGCACACTGAAGGCTGACGAAAGGATGGTCGAGCTAGAGGCGGAGATGGGTAAGTTACGCTGGGATGTAATGGGATTGTCAGAAGTCCGAAGACAGGGACAGGACACGATAATCCTAAATTCCGGTGACTTATTCTTCTACCGGGAGGGAGACCAACTCTCCCAAGGGGGTGTCGGGTTTCTCGTCCGCAAGTCTCTCGTCAACAACGTGGTCAAAGTCGACAGTGTGTCGGCCAGGGTAGCGTACCTGGTACTCCGAATAACCAAACGGTATTCGTTGAAGGTTATACAGGTATACGCGCCGACGTCGGCACACTCAGACGATGAAGTAGAAGCTATGTATGAGGACATATCCGAAGCCATGCATACTTCCGAAACATACTTCACCGTTGTGATGGGAGACTTCAATGCGAAGTTGGGCACAAGGAATAGCGATGAGCTGAGAGTGGGGCCATTTGGATACGGGCAGCGGAACCCTCGAGGACAGAGGCTGGCTGACTTCATGGAGAAGGAGGAACTCTTTATGATGAACTCCTTCTACGAGAAGCGGCCATCCAGGAAGTGGACGTGGATAAGTCCCGACGGTTCCACTAAAAATGAGATAGACGTCATCATGACGACCAAGAAGCACATATTCGATGATGTCTCTGTGATCAGCAAGGTGAAAACCGGTAGCGATCACCGTATTGTTAGAGGCACATTGAATATCAATGTTAAGCTCGAAAGGTCACGTCTGGTGAAGTCTACGCTCCGTCCAAATCCTGTCCAAATCCAAAACCCCGAAGGCTTTCAGCTGGAACTCCAAAATCGCTTCCAGTGCCTAGCCGACTGTAACACAGTGGACGAGCTAAACGACGGGTTGGTGGAAACTGTCCAAGCTGTTGGATCGAAATTCTTTAAGACCCAACGCCGAAAGAAGACTCAAAAGCTCTCAGAAAAAACTCTTGAGCTAATGGCCGACCGGAGCGAAATGAAGCTGCAGTCTTCAGTTGATATGTCAGCCTACGGTGAACTCAATAGACGAATTTGGAGTTCCTTGCGACACGACTTGCGTGCTCTTAGTACTTCACGTATTGAGGCCGCAATTGAGCGGAACCAAGGCTCTAAAGTGTTCGCAAAGGATTCGTCTATTGGGCAACACTAAATGACAAAACTGAAGACCGAAAATGGTAGCGTCATTTCATCCAAGCCTGAGATTCTGAGAGAGATCGAGAACTTCTATGGACAGTTATACACCTCGACACGTAAGCCCGCTACTAACACAGCTCAGGACATCAGAGCCAAGTTAGTCCGACACTATACCGAAGATATCCCGGACGTCAGCCTGTACGAGATTAGAATGGCCCTCAAACAGCTTAAAAACAACAAGGCACCAGGTGAAGATAGAATTACGACCGAACTTCTGAGAGCGGGTGGTAGACCGGTACTTTTAGTCCTCCAGAAGTTATTTAATTCTGTCATCCTTGAAGGTACAACGCCAGAGGCATGGCACAAGAGCGTGGTGGTGCTCTTCTTCAAAAAAGGCGATAACACCTTATTGAAGAACTATAGGCCCATCTCGCTCTTGAGTCATGTGTATAAGCTGTTTTCGAGAGTCATTACGAATCGTCTCGCACGCAGGTTTGATGAATTCCAGCCTCCCGAACAAGCCGGTTTCCGAAAAGGCTTTAGCACCATAGACCACATCCATACGCTGCGCCAGATTATACAGAAGACCGAAGAGTATAATCGGCCGTTATGCCTAGCGTTTGTGGACTATGAGAAAGCCTTCGATTCAATCGAGACTTGGGCGGTGCTACAGTCCTTGCAGCGATGCCAAATTGACTATAGGTATATCGAAGTTTTGAAGTGTTTGTACAGTAAGGCCACTATGTCAGTCCGACTACAGGACCAGAGTACGGAACAAATTCCATTGCAAAGAGGCGTGAGTCAGGGAGACGTTATTTCTCCGAAACTGTTCACAAACGCATTGGAGGATGTTTTCAAGCTCTTGGAGTGGAAAAGATCTGGCATCAACATAAATGGCGAGTACATCACTAACCTTCGTTTTGCCGATGATATAGTCATAATGGCGGAATCGCTCGAGGACCTTAGCACCATGCTCAACGACCTCAGTAGAGTCTCCCAGCAGGTTGGTCTTAAGATGAATATGGACAAGACAAAGATCATGTCTAATGCTCATGTTCCACCTATACCGGTAATTGTTGGGAACGATACTCTTGAAGTTGTCGACAAGTATGTCTACCTAGGACAGATTGTCCAATTAGGTAGGTCCAACTTCGACAAAGAGGTGACGCGAAGAATCTAACTCGGCTGGGCAGCGTTCGGGAAGCTTCGTCCTATCTTTTCGTCCAAAATACCGCAGAGCCTGAAAACGAAAGTTTTCAATCAGTGTGTGTTGCCAGTGATGACTTATGGAACTGAGACATGGTCTCTTACTGTTGGCCTCATTAGTAAGCTCAAAGTCGCGCAGCGAGCTATGGAGCGAGCTATGCTCGGTGTTTCCCTGCGAGATAAGCTCCGGAACGAGGAGATCCGCAGGAGAACTAAAGTGACCGATATAGCTCTTAGAGTTAGTAAGTTGAAGTGGCAATGGGCAGGCCACATCGCTCGTAGAACTGACAACCGATGGGGAAGAAAGGTTCTCGAGTGGCGACCACGAACCGGAAGACGCAGCGTAGGCCGGCCCCCCACTCGGTGGACCGACGACCTGGTGAAAGCCGCGGGGAGCCGATGGATGCAGGAGGCGAGCAGCCGCTCAAGGTGGCGTGCTCTGGGGGAGGCCTATGTTCAGCAGTGGACGTCTTCAGGCTGTTAATGATGATGACATTCATAAAAAATAAAATTGAATGTCGCGTTGTAAAACAAACATTTACAATTTAAAAAATCTGCCATATTGCAATATTTAAGATGCGTTACCATTCTATTTCGTAAAACATCTACATCAAAATATAACAAATAAGGATGGGAACAGCAATCTCACAACAACGACATATTTGTGCTTCTTATCCTTAACTTACCCTGGCGGAAAAGGCTTTCAAACAAATGACATCGCGTCCTAAGCTTTACACTAGGGATGCGACATGTCGATAATACGTATTCAGATATATCGACACAAGAATACAGGGATGTGGCATTTTTGGACGATTGAATCTTTTTTTATGATTGTGTTATTTGAATTGTGTTTAGTGTAAACAGCTGATGTCGTTCTTTTCCTTCTTCTTTATTCTATTCACGTTGAATGACTGAATCGCGAATAAAAAGAGGTGATTCTTTCTTCTTAGCGCTATTGAATTGAAGACCTAAAGTGAATCACTACAACCCAATCTTTTTAATGATCTTGATAAAATGAAGAATTGTACCTAAGCCCTGGGGCCGGCTTGACTAAATCCGCGCTTTAAGTACGAAGATACAAGTACCTTGGACTGACTTGTGGGAAGAAGTGGGGTACGTTACGTGTCAGAAGAGCAGCGCTATAGCGATAGAACGAGAGGCAACGGCTTAGGGTAGGCTTGTAGCACTGTGCGAGCTGAATTACACTCTATTGCGTTGTAGCAAGAGTCGCTATTTATTTAAGTAACTTTACGGAGTGCATCTTCTGTAAATGCAGGTACTATTATATAGTCTGTGCCTGAGGAAGAACAGAAGACACTTTTTATTGTGATAACATGTGGTCCACGCGTGCAGTCTAAAAAAAAATATGACCAAGAACATTGTAATTCGTTAGTAATGAGGATAAAAAATAGTAAAAATACTGTGAATAACATTTTAATTATGTTTAAAATAAATTGATATGGACTTGGAAATTACCCTTATCACAAAGAGTCAAAAAAATATTCTATTTGAAAGTACTGTTTATAAAGTAGAAAAAAAAGAATGTTATCATAACATTTAACAAGTAGGTACTTGGTAATCAGCATTAGCACAAGGGGCTAAATAAATATATTCGTTGCTGATTCTCTAGTCTCTACGTGAAGTCTCACCACAAGTCGATCAAAAGTAGACGCGAATACACGTACCAATACAATGCATTTAAAACTAATTTATTTATTAGTGCTTACCTCTGTTTGTTATACATCTGCAATCTGGCCAAGTCCCGATTACCTTTTAGTTGCTTACGTCAAAGATCTCACTACTGAATTACCTGCCGATGGTTTGAATGTAGAAATTTACAAAAAGAATGAAACTGAGTGGATTTTTTGGCGTAAACAGATGACAGGCAGTGACGGACGAATCATTTTCAATGTCACTGAGGAAGCAATGCCGGTAGGAACTTACAAGCTGGTGTTCAAATCAGGAGATTTTTATATGAAACGCAACATCACGGCGACTTATTATCCCCTTATTAATGTAAGTATGACCATATTATACTGAGCTCTAGGCAAACTGTTACACATCCACACATCATTAGCTGGAAGACCACTGCTGAACATAGGCTTCCCTCATAAAACACCACTTTGGACGCTTATCATATTTGCCATAATCACCACGCTGGGCAGGCGGTTGGTGATCGCAGAAGATTTTAATGTACTGAAGAAAATGCTGTTGCCCATTCGCAGGATATTCCCTTAGCCGGCTCTTACAGCACCCACGGGAAGAGATTTGTAGTGTTATAGTGCTGCATGTTGCAGCGATAGCTGGAGCGATGAAGGCGCGTGCAGGTCGGAGGTTGGGTGACAACTGAGACTCTGTTTTCCTATTATATTGTCTTTATTCAGAAACGGTTGGCCTTATATACAAAATGTAGGATCTGCCTAAGCTACCTCGGATCTTTACTTTCTAGAGACCCATATGACGTCAGAGGTCACGTGACACACTTAAAATAAAAACATTTCCCTATCCAACGTCGCAGCCTTACCGTCAGGAGAGGGCCTCCCAGTGTTAATATAATTAATCCTAACTTATTATATAGCCTACCTAATACCTATCTAATAATGGGGTTAATAACTGTACAACAAATATATAATATTTATTCCTACCTAAAATGCTTAACTATACCTATATACAACATAAAAATATTTACATAAAATACAGTACGTGGGCGTGTCACAGTGTCACTACAGATTCGGGACCACACGGCCAAATAGTTAACTGTAGAGAACATTCTGGTTATTTTAACTGGGTAATGTCTCGATGTAATCTGATTATAATTTTGTGTAAATCACCATGTCAGTATTATTCTTCTTTTTTCCGCTATAGGCCAATTGAACCGCTCTGAAAGAGAGGCAAATGTGTCTGGTCGATAACAAAATTTTTTAGAGGAATATATTTTTTGTGAAATAGAAGACATTGAGATATGATCGAAACTTGAATTTCAACAACATCAATTACGCGAATAATTGTGGGCTTCTCGAATTAGAATAAGAACACTCAAAATTTAGATTTGGCTAGGACTCTGGTTTTGGTTCGAGAGAACTACTATGTTACATAATTATCCACTTGTAACCAGATGCTAGCTCATTAGCAGACTTGAGAAAATTGTTTAACCCCACTAGAATACCAAGTTTGATAACTGGTTATCAAACAGGAAAAATATTTACTGTGAGATTGCCAGGATTATTTTCATAGATTTACCTGTCCTTCAATTATGTGGTTGCAGAAATAGTTTCTGTAAGATAAAAAAATATTGTTTTTTAAACATTGGATTCGTAGTTTATGTGACCTGCTGGCCTCGAGTCAAGTCATTCAATAATAAAGTTTTAAGATAATAATAATTATAACTTATATCACTTTAGACAAATCTAAACTAAGTTGTGAGCGACCCTTAAATAAAACAAGGTAACGATGTAAGTAAATAAAATCCACAGTCTATATTCCACACGTTTTAAATATAAATAAGATACTGCTGCTGTACAAACTATACTACACGCTATAAACTTGTGCGGTAAAATATCCTAACAACACTAAGCGATGTTGCACGAATGCCGAATCAAACTCAACTGTCGAATAAAAATGAAAAACCAGCAAACGTTCTTCCTGCGCCGCCATTTTTACCGGACACCAATTCGGTCACCAATGGCAGCTCAGTAGGCCTCTCATTGGTTAAATTAATTCGTTCAGAAACCAAAACTTCAAAAGTACGTTCAAAAACACGAATTAACGAACCAACTTAACGTATACTTCAAACTCGCGTCTGTATTGAGGAGGCGCTAGCGTCGCCTGTAGTTTACTACATCAAAAAATGAAGCTCGAGTTCCCAGGCGACAACATCGTGTTAAAAATGTATATATGGTTCGCTTAATTGACTATTTTTTTAATTTCAGCATGAAATTGTTAGAGTGAACAAAGATGACCATTACCGAGTCCCGTTGGATATGACCGCTACCAGTGGATATAGAATTGGCGTTCAAACTGTTCATGGTTATTACTACCCGTAAAACGGAAAACCCTGCCGCAAGCTAAACTTTGCGCCAACGTTAAGAGCTCAAGATTCACCATTGACCTTGAGCATTAGACAATGACTGACCCGCCCCCTACTAGGGGCCTCGCTGGTGTTGGCTGTCATGTGCTATGGCAGAATGTTACAATTTAACACAAATATCACCAAAGAGGCTTAATATTGACTCTAAAAATAAAATAATAAATGAATATTATGTATATTTTTAAATTTCCTATCCAAGGTATATATACGATATTTTTCCTTAACATGCACGCTATGTGAACGAAAAAGACGTTCGTAAAGTATTTTTTTATTCACAATGTACTTAGTAATTAAATATTTTGTTCAATTGAGATGAACAGGTACAAAATGATCTTATTGGTGAAATTTTTCTAATGTCAGTAGAATTCGTAGGTTTTTCAGCATGTCTAGTTAAAAAGACGCGTTTGTAGAATCTTAAAGGCTTAACAGTTCAAAAAGACATCAAAATGAACGCTATAAAATATTATTGTTTTTATGTCTTAAATTGGTTACTCATTACTACTATGCGTTGTGATTTAATTGCATTATACTCCATCAATTAATCACTTTTTTATTAGTTAATATTGAATTTGTTACAATTAAATTAAGAAGCCAAATAGATATATTAGTCTACTGTTACTGGGTACTGTATAGCACGTGAGTATTAAAACCCTTTTATAAACGATGATACCCTGGTAGAATCCCCTGGTTCCCTGGTGGACCCTGGTGGTCCATTAATGGGTATAGTTATACTCTGGTAAGGGAGTACGTACTACCATTCTATCAAATCGTGTTAAGACGCTGACAACATCCAATGCGAGCACGTTTATTACAACCGTCGAAAATAGAACGTATAATGTATTACATAGGGTCACTTTTTGCGTAGTAAAAATATGATGATTAAATTGCGTTGCGCGTCGACTTTTCCATTACGGTACAAATAATTAATTATAAAAGAAACACTTATTCTTATTAAACATAAGTTTTTTTTAAGGTCACTTCACATTTTTTTTCTATTTAGAAAAGTTTTGTTAGCATGTTTTGATTTCTATAGTTGACAAGAAGATATGACCAGTATTAACATGCATATTTTTCAATCTTGTAAATCATATATCTTTTGAGATAATTACATTCAAGTTAGTCGAAGTTAGTCGATTACGGAATCTACAGCCTCTTAAAGAATGAATTCGAATGATGCAGTTCATTCTCACAGCAGCAGAGTATCAATCCTCTTCAATTCTTTTTTTCAGTGCTCTTTTGAGAGGGCCTTAGAGTATCGATAATGTTATTCATCGTCATTTCCCATCCCTATTTCGTGTATCACTCGAAAATATTAATGAAAAGCCATCGATGCGCGCCTTGGCATCCCGCTGAGGACATATGTTAGAAAGAGAACGCATGCTGATATTAATGTGTTGGGATGGAAGTGACAGGGCTCGCTTTTGCGATGTGCTTATAACGTATCTTTTTAATTTTATTAAATTTTACTTACTCAGAAATTCATTTTAATTTTGTCCTGGTCTCTGGTTAATTATTCGTGGTTTTGATATTTCGATATTATGTTTTTCGTTACATTAATCTTTCGGTGATTTAATATTCTAATTTTTTAATTACGGTACCAAGTAGCGGAAACTTATTCTAAATTACTACAATAATACTAACTATTGCTAAAACTATACCTACAACAAAATATTTCAGGTATACTGGCCGCGCTGACGGCACCTATTTCAAATTCTCCAGGCTATACTACCAGTAGAATTTCCAACATAGCTTTAAAACTACGCATTAAAAGGCAAAAATCATCGAGAAAAATATTGAACACAAGTGCCGTTCGATATTATTAATGTATTTATAGATGCGTGAACATGTTGTGCTGGTTGTACTGTCAAAAACTCACGTAACATGGTTCTGTAGCGTTCTCCAGTGACAGTTATCGCATTGCCTCCAGCGTCTTCGAAAAAATAGGGTACGATCACTCTGTCAACACAGATGCCACACCATACAGTATCTTTTAGTGGGTGTAGAGGTGTTTCTTGAATAATGCGCGGATTATCAGTGCCCCAGAACCGAGTATTCTGCTTATTGACATGCCCTGAGAATTGTTACGGCAAGTTATGCAAAATGTCATAAATAGGGCTCAAATGTGTATCAACTCTGGAGGTCACCATTTAAAAGACATCATCTTTAAATCCTAATGGTACGAAATTTAATGGCACAAATATACATTTAAAAAAACCTAAATCTAGTTTTCTAATTTAGAAAAAATGTTATAGCTGAACCAAATAGGGTCTTTACTTTTGCGCCACCCAGTATATAACGCTTGAAAAGCAAACACAAACACACGTATTTATGTGTTTATGTAAGTGAGCTGCATCATTCGGCATTTTTTTATTTGAACAACATTCGTTACGGGCCTAAAAGAAATGGTATTTTTTCATAAATATTGTGAAAGCAGCGGGTAGATTTTTTTTTAAGAAATTTGAGTATTCATGCTAGTCAATAAAAGGTCTACTCATCTGTTTTTTTTTTGAATTGTTAACCAGTTTTAATGAGTGTTTTTTTTGTTTAGTCTAGTGTACTTCCGAGCGCTAGAGAGCTATGCTCGGAGTCTTCTTGCGGAGTTAGATCCGAAATGAGGAGATCCGCAAGGGAGCTAAAGTCACCAATATAGCTTTTAGATTTAGCAAGTTGAAGTGACAGTGGGCAGGCCATATTGCTCGTAGAACTAATAACCGATGGGGAAGAAAGGTTCTCGAGTGGCGACCACGAACCGTAAATGCAGCGTAGGCCGGCCTCTCACTAGGTGAATCGACAACCTAGTCAGAACCGCAGGGAGCCGATGTATGTAGTAGGCGAGCAGCTGCTCAAAGTGGTGCTCTATGGGGAACGCCTATGTTCAGCAGTGTACGTCTTCAGGATGATGATGAAGTGTACTTCCAGTGTGGTCCATTGTGAATTTGATTAGAATATGATGATAGAGAAGAAGAATCATCATTTTAGTGGAAGGGAATAGGATATGTGTTACTTGGCGGTAGGAATTTTCTGCAACGTTCGTCTAGGTAGGTACCACCGCTTTGCCAGTTATTCTGCCACCAAGCAGTAGTGTGCAAGCACTACTGTGTTCTGGTTTGAAGGGCATTTTAGGTAGTAAAATTATTAGAAGTGACACTGCAGCTGTTATGGGCAGTTGTGACGCTTAACATCAGGTGAACGACTAGCTCGTCACGTCACTGTTTTACGTAAAAAAAACTTTTTACAGCAATATACTGCCATGCGTAGCAGCTAGTACTAAACAAAGTAAAGAGTTTTCTTGGCCATGTCGCTGTTTCTCTATTGCGTATTGTTTTTATGTTTTCCCAGAAATTATCTCGTGTAAATAAGGTCAGGATTTGTGTTTTCATTAGGAATTCCCTGAAATCCTCCCCTCAACTCCCACAATATTTAGCAGAAACTTTGCTAATTGCTAAAGTTCGTGATACACCCCACCCTACACATCTGGGACTAATAGTTTGAGGTAGTGATGGGGTAAAATTAGTCTTTCAAAAAGTTGGAGTAGTTATGTTGGGCCAATATTGCAGAGTATATTGGTAACGGTTGTGTTAGTAAAACGGTTACCAATTTTACCGTAGTTTACAAAAAAAGAGTTTAAAATTAGTTTTAGAATTATAAAAATACGAGAAAAGGACTTTAATTGTTTTTTATCTTTTAAACTCTTATTGTGGTATCATAATAAGAATAACTGTTGATAATGAACTTGTTGTAGTCCTTTGTTTTTTTTATATTTTTATAGTCATATCAAGTCAAAAGCGTTAGATTTAAAAAATGCTAATTGCAATGCATATCCATTTACCTAATATACACTTGTGCTGAAGGATTTTTTCAGTTATCAAGTTACAATGTTACCTTTCGAAAAATTATTTATCATTGTTTTATTATTAATGAATGACGTAACCAGATAGTCGTAAGTTTTGAATTGACTCTAGCCAATAAGATATCTTCACAGTCGTGTCACACAAATGTGATTTACGTGTACTTTGACTTTTGGAATACAGGCTTGTTTATGGTACGTCGTAAACTGTCTCTTGATTCATTACCACAGCTGACTCATGCTAGAGATAAACTGGGACAATTGGGATTGCAAGGAATGGTCCTATTTATGATTCCATGTCACCTGAATCTTCCATTCCGTTGGTGCTGTTTTTTGACTTATAGCTGATTCGCCCCGGCTTCGCATGGGTTAATTAGTTTTACGGTCTAGTCATGGGAAGAGGGAAACGAGGGCGGAAAAGATAGTGGACATTATAGATGGGAGGAGCAATAGAAAGGAGACAGGTAGCGCCTGCACTCCTTCGCCGTCCCATCCATGTCCCACCCTTCATCTTTGACCGCGACACCTTTGGCTATAATTAGAATTTAAATTAAGGAATATCATATTTTTTTAAATCCTGTTTTATATCTAACTTTATCAGACTTCCTTTTAGCAAAATTGATGTCCCAGTCTTATAGTCTTACTAGTCCCACCCAGTTAAATAAATTGTCGGATGCCAAAATGAAAGTGCGAAACAATCCCGGTAGTAGAGTTTTCGCTGCTGTTGTCCTACTTATAAGGGTTTAACTGTGCAATTAATTCTCGGCAATAAAATGAGTAATTAATGATTCAATTCACTTAATTATAACAGCTCGGTAATAAAATGTACAAACTCTGTATGAGAGTCAACATTATAGTGAATTTATTCTTTCATTACGATGATATAGCGTTGTGGAAATGGGCTTCGGTAAAATAGGTTTTGGTGTCGAGTGCGAAACCCTTTTATTAAATATCGCTGAGCTTGGAAACAAAGGTTTGCCAGTGATGACTTAAGGCTCTGAAACGTGGTGGGTGGTCTCTTACTGTTGGCCTCACTATTATATCCTGAAATGAGCTGTGGAGAGGGCTATGCACGGGTCACCTTGCGTGATAAAATCCGAAATGAGAAGATAGGAGAACAAAAGTCACGATATACATTACATCAGCTATCAAAATTATCAAGTTGAAATGGCAATGGGTAGGCCTTATCGCTTGCAGTACTAACAACTGGTGAGGTAGAAAGGTTCTCAAGTGACGACCACGAACCAGAAGACGCAGCGTAGGCCTGCCTTCGACTAATCGATGTCCACTCAAAACTTCGGCGAGCCGTTTTATGTAAGAGACAAGCAGCCACTATACAAACCAGAACACAGTTGTGCTTGCACACTACTGCTCGGCAGCAGAATAACTGGCAAAGCAGTGGTTCCTACCTAGACGAACTTTGCATAAAAGTCCTACCACCTAGTTTGAAAGAAGTTTCAATTTTTTTTTAAGAAATCTACTTGTTTTACTAAATGGATCTAGTTTTGTAGCTCTACGTTACATCGCCTCCGTGGCGCAATGGGTTAGCGCGTTCGGCTGTTAACCGAAAGGTTGGTGGTTCGAATCCACCCGGGGGCGATCTTTTTTTACTTATTGCGGTCTTTACTTAGGTACACACTAGATAAATCCATGTTGGTGTATTCTATATCTTTTGCCTTTTACCTTAAACTGCCTTCAAAGCAAAAAGACTACGCAGCGATGATAGAGTTAAAATAAAATTCTCAAAATTGTCTTGCAGGTGAAAGTCAGGGTCTTTATGGACCTTTTTAGAAGCCATTACCAAAAAGAAATATTTGTTACCATCCATTCATATACTTTTAACTTATAAAATAAAGAATTCAAAGTCAATAGGGGAAACTTTCTTTTTCATTTGGTTTCTTTTTTGTTTCAAACTTCTAAGTGATGTTTTTCTTATAAGTACTTATTTCTTTTGTAGGATTTGTTTGTTGTATTTGTGCGAAATTTCTTTCGGCTGGGGTTTTTTACCCGATTGCAGCAAAATATGCGCCTAGCTAAACAGTTATGGATATTTTACATTATTTTCAATGTTATTTTGAAATACACAGTTTGAAAAAGAAATGTTTTGGCTGCAGTTTTTTTGGTTACGTTGACACTTGTTAGTAGGTTTGAATACTTTGTACTCCATGATTCAGTAAGCTTGCCCATCATCCCCAAGTTCCCCATCATCATCATCATCGTCATTATGATCAATTGACCATCACTGGAATCGTCAGCTGCTATTAGGCAACCCTCATTTAAAGTCATGCAGCAACTCGCTTCACCAACTGTCACATAAAACGCGTATTATCCTCCTTGTGTGCATTATTTCATCTGATTTAAGCTGATCTTTTTTGGTTTTAATCATTGGAATTTATTAGAATTTTAATCTTTGATGATTCATGTAAAAATGTGTTTTTTTCTTATATGGAGTCTTCGATGTAAGCATGAAAACCAACTTTACTCATAAATCAAAAGCAGGATGACCAGCAGTATCTCGGAATATGGCAACAATTTTTTCATCCCAGATTTAAAGAAGTTTGTTGAAACATCTTATTTGAAACGGCTCAGAAGTTAGACCCGTCTGAAATTCTCAACTGTAAACATCCTGGCGCTTGGACCACAGTTGAAACATAAATAGTTAACCTACACAATTTGCATCACCAATTTTTTTTGCTTGGTTTTATTTAAAAGAACTCGTGTTTTATGAATCTGACACCTGATCTAACCATCCCTATTACTGGTCCCACAAGGGTTGCGAGGTCAGATGGCAGTCACTCGTGTAATTCTGGTAGCTCGCCGCTACAGGTTAGATTGGGAGCCGACCCCAATAACAAATAAAAAAGGGCAAAGAAGATGATGATGAGTCTATAGCTGAACGCAGACATCTTTTATTAGTGGAAGGGTTTTGCCAAAATCACCACACTTGGCGTTTTGGTGATCACAGTAGATTGTAATGCAAACCACGGAGAACGCTGCTGCCCATTCCCTGGGTATTCCTTTAGTCGGCTCTTATGGCACCCACGGGATGAAATGAGTAACATGTTGTTGTAGACATACCTACACTTTTTATTTTGTTTCAACTCAGTGAGGGTAGATATCGCATTGTATTGCCTCTCGCTGGTACCGCCCGTCAGTCTCAATCTTGTGCGCGACGCAAACACTGCGTAAATAGAAAAACTCCATCTCTTGCTTCGAGGATACTCTCCAGCTGCCACTGTTAGTGAAGTGCTTGTTTTGCCACTTAACACTTGGACGGTACCGTCATCGCCAGGAACAGAGCTGGACTGCTGGTGAGTTGGTGTACATTCCTATCTACATCTCACTGAGATATATTCTGTGTTGTTCTTTCGCCCCGGGGGCACCAGCCCCCAAAAACGCACCCTCGAACGCGGGGGTGCGCAAACAATGTAGATATTTTTTTATGCACAACACACCCCATACGGGTCGTCACGCAGGCATCATCGTCCCCAAATACTTGATCTATTAACGTTTTAGTCTGTGCGACTCAATTATTCACTCACAATGTTATAATCACATTATCACACTTAATATTATAAAGGCAAAAGTTTGTATGTGTGTATGTTTGTTACTCTTTCACGCTCAAACGGTTGGAAAGATTTGGATGAAATTTGGAATAGAGATAGTTTACTTTATCCGCGGGTGAACCCGCGGGGCGCAGCTAGTATTACATAATGCGTATTTTTCATTTAAGATTGAATTCTCAACGAATTCATTGATTAATTAAACAACAATTTATAACTCATTTATAAATATTCGTTTTATTTATACCTGTCCTTTCACGGAAAACGAACTTGCATCCTCTTGAATATGAGCTAAAATCATGCTGACACACTCAACCACCACACTACAGAAGACGTCGATTTAAGTGTGATAACTTTGCCAACTGCTCTCACTCAACTGTGTCCCAACTTTTGCGGTCCCAACTCGCGGACTGAGTCGTCTCGCAAGTATTAATTGCACAAGTTGCTGTTTATTGCTCAAGAGTTTTTAAATTGATGTTTATCTTGTAACAGATTGCGTCGAAGAATAAGGAAGTGAAGATATTTTAATAATAGAGCTCAGATTGAGTTAGGTATTGTGTTTGTAGTGAATAAGGTAGCTTGTTACGTTGCCGTGTGTCAACTGGTGCCATCCAGGCATACACTGACGCAGCAGACAGTGTCTTATGTCATTTCACGTATTTTTGAATGGCATGTGGTACTCCGGTCCCGGCCTTGGGGCCGGAAGCACCACCTTAGATTGTAGGACTACTAAAATATGTACATCATGTAATATGTTTTTTTTTTAAATTTATTTAGGTCCGCCAACAGTTGAAACATGAACTAACGCTAATGAATCTTGCTTATGATATTTAAACTACATGCTTAACCTATTACGGACAAACACCGCGTGTTCACATAATATAATTTGTAGTGAGTTTTTTTTTTTTTTTTTAACGGGCAAATTGCCTTTATTACTCAAGCTAACTACTACAATAATAAAAACTAAACTAAACTAAATTAAACTAAACTAAACTAAACTAAACTAAACTAGCTACACTACCTACTACAAAGAACACTTATGGACTGTATAATAGCCGCGATGGCCTATAGACAGTCCAAGTGCTCCAGCCCACTACCGGTAGGTAGCGTACCCAACATGCTGGCCGCATTGCCACGTTGAATTGCAATGCTGATGCGTTGGGCCAAATAAGTGCCAGCATTTTGGTCACGCGTCGCATCGACCAGGTGCTCTGATAGACTTTGGAAAACGCGATGTGTGTATAATAGGTACATGACCTATTTGTTAACCGGTAAAGGTGAAAAAACAAGAAGTAGAAAATGTAACATTATAACTCATAGTATTTAATGCCAAGGAAGAAAACAAAAAGACCAAGCGGAGTTTGTTACCATACAGTCATTTGTTTTTTTCTCTAATCTGTGTTACCATATCCGTAAAACCATGAAGCCGAACGGGCCTTATTCAAAATTCCGTGAAAAGTGATCTCATGTCAAAATTCATCCTCGACACTTTACAACCAAATGACACAAGTACCAATAAATATATTTATGCAACACAACAGTCTGAAAGGCATATTTGAACGTCAAATATAGATTAATTTACCATAGACAACATCTTAGTTTCTCTTCATTCATCCTCTACCTGCAGCTTCCGTAACTAGCTTACTAGCTTTATTTATTTATTTATTTACAATACAATAATCATTTAGACAAGGTACCAAAATGAGCTCAAGAAATTATCCCGAGATCTCCCAGCCCAGATAGTAATCGGAAAATGTTATGAACTCTATTTTTGGATAGACAAACATGTTTACTAAAAACAAATCATAATAGTATAAGATTCACCAAAACAAGGAGGGCTGTTAAGCCGCCGGTCCTAGCTGTGGTCCTAAGACAACAGGCGTTAAGCCAAGCCTGCGAGGGTCTTAAAAGATCTCACAGCAGGTATAATCACATGCTCATATAGACGAGAAGGGAATGACCAAAATAATGACAGCATCTGTGGTGTAATGGTTGAGCAGATCGGTTCATAACCCAGAGGTAGCGGGTTCGATTCCCGCGAGGATAAGTATTTGTGCACAAGAACAAAAAGCGCAGATACTTGTTGTGTGTATGAGTTTGAGACCATGGTCGTCGTAGTTCCTGGGTCCCTAAATACAGGAAATTCAATTTAGAGTCTAGGATTAATGTATGCAACTGTTGGGCGTTAATTATTTATTAAGTTTCCATTAGACTATCAGATGATCCGCAAAACGTATAAATATTATGATGATAATAAAAAGCGTGGCAACCGGAAGAAGCAGCGTAGGCTGGCTCCTTACTAGGTGGTCCGGCGACTTGGCCAGAACCATGGCGAGCTGATGGATGCAAGAAGGGAGTAGCTGGCAAAAGTGGCGTTAGGAAGGCCTATGTTTAGCAGTGGACGTCTTCATGTTGACGATAATGAAGATGATGATAACTCTGGATGAGTCTCTTATGAAAGCAGAAGTAAATGAATGAACGAATTATTTATTTAAGAATTTGCAAACTTCTCTTATAAATATAATAATTTACAAACAGTGTTGCTAGTCCAGAAAAAGTATCCAAACTAGGATTAATTTAGCGCACTATGTACGTATTGTTCGCAAGTCAAAAAGAAAACCATCATTTTCATTAATATTTAATTTAATGGCAAAATTTTATGCACTACGTCATCAAATACCGTCCCATGAAATAACTTCAATTACAAGTTAAGGGTCCCCATAAAAGCCATAGTTTCTGCATCCTATATGAAGTTACAAACTCATTACCCCACTTTATGGTCGGCAGGGGTACAGGTTGTGTCATAGTATGTATGTAATTGACACTGATTGTGGCATAGTATGTATGTAATTGACACAGATCGTGGCATAGTGTGAGGGCTGACATAGGTTGTAGAATAATGAGTTGGTAGTTGATAAAAGTCGTGGCGTAGCATAAAGTAGGCAATATCCAGCGCCGCCTTATATAAGACAAGCTGACCCGCCCCGGGTTTGCAGGGGTTAATTAATATTGCGCGTTAAATCTGTCAAAGGGAAGAGGGAAGGAATAGAGAAAAAGATAGGGGAAAAGGATGAGTTAAATTAGTTTCAGCGTGATGAGTATTCAAAAGGATAGACAGAAAAATAGACGATAAGGTAAGCAAAAATTTGTTTGTTCTATATAGGATAAAAAAATGTACCACAATTAAAGTGTATAAAAACAATACATAGCCTAGCCTAGCTTATATAGTTACAGTCTTATTAAGTAGTACATAGAAAGTTATGTATTTAACACAGACTGTGAAAATGTGTGTGCACAATATTTAGTAAAGATGGAAGTACAGGAAGAGAAAGTGAAAAGAAAGATGAAACTTGTGCGTTATGCGGGGTTATTATTAAATTAACCGAAAACGTTTTAGATCTTAACTCATGTCACTTAAACTTAATAACTATTAAAAAGGCCTTCATGTATTTTATTTAAAGCCTGGCATACCTACCGCCCGCCATCTTGCTTTTTCATGAAAATAATGGCTACTCATAAAATCTATATGAATCGATAGCAGACACTAATACAATCAAGGTTCAAAGTCAGTCAGGTCGTAGACAGCGAACCGCGCACACGCGTAGCGTAACCTCGCGCTCACCTTATCCCTACTACGCGCATTGACCACCTTGCGCCGGGCGGCGGTTCCCAAACTTTTTCTGTGTTTCTAGCAAAGTTTAGTTAAAACATTGCGATGACCAAGTGCATACGCTGTGATGTTAATTTTAGAGACGGAGTCCAGTGTACGATGTGCCAGGGGCACTTCGACTTTCCTTGCGCTGGTATTACAGAGACAGGATATCGTAAGCTTGGTGACAGGCGCAACACGTGGAAATGTTCCTCTTGTAAGACCGCAGGAGCATCCAGTCCCTTGCACGCGCCTTTAGAAACTACGGGTTCAACCAAATCTCCTGTGCCAGCTGACTTGGATAATATAGCGCTGGAATTGAAGCGCCTAACTTCCCAGATGGCTTCACTTCCAGCCTTGGCGGAAAGTCTGAAGTCGATCCAGGCAGACATTAAGGACCTTAAAAGCGTAAAAGCAGATATTGCGGACCTGAAATTATTGAAGCCAGACATCGCCGATGTGAAAGCCTCCGTGGAGTTTATACAGCATTCTGTTGAAACCCTCGCAGGCCGCGTTTCTGACATAGACCATGAAATGAAGGAGTTCCGGAAGACGAAGGATGATGTGACTCTCCTACAGCAGCAAGTCAATGAACTGAAAAGCACAATCCAGGAACAAGATCAAAGAGCCCGCATGAATAATGTCGAGATAAAAGGCGTCCCCATGTCTAATTCGGAGAATCTTTTTTCGTTAGTATCCAAAATTGGCAGCCTCACTCAATGTCCAATAACCAAGGATCAAATCAATTATGTCGCTAGGGTGCCAATGCGTGGCGATAAGGCCATAAAGTCTATCATTGTATCCATGCATAGCAGATACGTCAAGGATGATTTCGTGGCGGCTGCCAAAAAGCGCACAATCACTCCAGCAGACCTGGGTCTCCGAGGTGACACGAGAGTATTTGTGAATGACCACCTCACCATCGAAAACAAGTTGCTGCTCAATAAAGCAAAGGGACTCGCGAAGGAGAGAAATTTTGCATTCACTTGGGTGAGGGGCTGCAAAATTTTTATGAGGAAGAACCCCATGTCACCTGTTCTTACTATCAAGTCAGAAGCCGACCTGAAGAAAGTGTTCAACTCCAACTGAAAAGCACAGTTATTTTAAATTTAATTCGAATAAAAATGTGTTTGTTCCATAATATTCGTAAGTATTATAACATTTGCACGCAAGGTTTGAGAAACACTGGCGGGTGTATGTTGCACGCGGCTCGTGCGCACCGCTTGTTTGGTCGTGACGTATGGCCGGTCTTTTGTTCTCTTATCGCCGCAGGACAGTCCACCTGTCATTCGCTATTAATGCACTTTTATTATCGTATGTTACTTATTTTTTCTGCAACTGTAAATTATAGCTTAAATAACTTATTACTGGCACTTCAATGCGCTTTCATTACTAAACTTAGCAGCTACAAAAATGACGGTTTATTTAAAATTAAAATTAAAATTACTTGGCCTTTTAAATCAATACCTATTCAGATGCTAAAATTATTGTTTTTAAAATGGATTCGTTAAGGATCTTTTATCAAAACGTTCGGGGATTACGCACAAAAACAGGGGAGTTTTATAGAAACGTATGCTTAAATGATTATGATATAATATGTCTTACAGAGACGTGGCTTATCGATGGTGTGAATAATAGTGAGCTATTTGATAACCGGTATCTTGTGTGGAGATGGGATAGGAATTATGACGTAACTCAGCAAATTTTTGGCGGAGGAGTTTTAATTGCAGTGCGACGTGAACTCATCTCCGAGGGTCGGGATGACTGGTGTTCTGCAGCTGAGGATCTGTGGGTGTCTATTTCCCTCCGACACCGTAGTTCTAAAGTTGAGTATAGATTACATATCTGTGTTGTTTATATGTGTTGTCAGAACTTGGGGAACTCGCTCGCTTTACAAACATCAATATTTTCTTCTACCCTCACTGACATTTTATTAAGCCGACCATTGGATAAATTCGTAGTTTTAGGAGATTTTAACATACCAAATCTCACATGGACACTATCGGAAGATGGCGTTTCATATGAGCCCCATAATATTCAAGGCGATTATCAGTTTGATTTGTTCGATAATCTTACCTTATGCAGTTTATCTCAATATAACAATGTCTCCAATATAAATAATAGAATTCTGGATTTGATATTTTCTAATAATGCTTTATCGGTATCACATTCTAATAGCCCTTTAGTGCCGGAAGACCCCCACCACAAAGCCCTATGCATTTTAACCGAATTTGAGCAGTTGAGCATATTGAAGTCTGAGCCGTACTTAAAATATTTTTACCACAAAGGAGATTATACTGCAGTATCGCTAGGTTTAGATGAGATTGACTGGCAAAATGAAATTTATAAAAAATGCCTAGATGACTCACTAGATTTTATTTATGACGCTTTAAACAAACTGCGCAGTAATTTTATTCCGTCTAAAACTGTGTTCCCCATGCGTAGGTATCCTCCGTGGTATAGGTCACCATTAATTAAATTGTTAAAAGAGAAAACTAAGTATCGTAAGAAGTATAAAATATATAATAATGTTAGCGATCTAAATTCACTCGTCACTTTAAAGGAGCGAGCCAGGCAGATGGAGGTGGAAATGTTTCAGTACTATATGTCTAGCGTGGAAAGAAATATAAGAAAAAATCCAAAAGCCTTCTGGTCTTATATAAAAACTAAAAAACAAGCTAATGCCTACCCGTCGGTGCTTAAGCTTGGACAAGAATCCTCAGATAAAGGGGAAGAGATTTGTAATATGTTTGGCCAGTATTTTCATTCCACTTTTCTCCAGTCTTCCTCCTCACATAGTTTGAGTACTACTACTCCCTCATATGACTTCCACTTACCCGGTACCAGCACTGACATAGGAACTATAGAAGTAGTATATACAGAAGTTGTAAAACTCTTTAAGACGCTTGATTTAAATAAATCGGCTGGTCCTGATGGCATACCCCCTATTTTTATTTTTAATTGTGCGGAAAGCTTAGCGGTCCCACTCACAATGATTTACAAACGTTCGTTAAATGAGGGGGTAGTCCCGTCAGTGTGGAAGTCAGTTTACATTACTCCTATACATAAAAAAGGACCTAAGGACAATATTCAAAACTATAGGCCTATCTCCAAATTGTGTGTTTTTGCTAAAATATTAGAAAAAATAGTATACAGACAACTTTATTATTCACTGAAGCATACACTGAGCGTAGAACAGCACGGGTTCCTCAAAGGAAGGTCAACTACGTCGAATCTTGTCATATGTAGTGAGTTTCTGTCAAAACACATGTCAGAACCCTCACAGGTGGACATAATTTACACTGACTATAGTAAGTGTTTCGACAGGATAGATCATGTCATCCTATTGCAGAAGCTTCAGCGGGTTGGCATTAGGGGTAATCTTTACAGGTGGTTCTCGTCATATGTGCAAAACAGATGTCAGACAGTGGTACTCAATGGTTTCACATCAGCTCCAATGAACATCCCCTCAGGAATACCCCAAGGCTCACTGCTTGGTCCACTCCTTTTTATTTTATTTATTTATGACATCTCTAGCTGCTTTCACTTTTCGAAAATTCTTTTATATGCAGATGACATGAAAATTCTATACCCCATTCAAAGTATGTCAGATACATTGCGTCTTCAAGACGATCTAAACCGGTTTCAAAGTTACTGCACTCTTAATAAATTGGATTTAAATGTCTCCAAATGTTATGTCTGCTCATTCACACGCAAGCCTCACCCTATCATTGGTAACTATATTATAAAAAATTCCCCGTTATGTAACGTCACTAGTGTCACAGATTTAGGAGTCATTTTTGACTCAAAACTTTTATTTGATAAACATATTAATAACGTAATTAAAAAGGCCTCGAAAGCGTTAGGTTTTGTCTTACGAATGTCCTTCGAGTTTCAGTCCATAAAAACCTTCAAAATACTGTATTGTGCTTATGTACGAAGCCATCTTGAGTATGCATCTCAAGTTTGGAACCCATGCTATAATGTCTACATTAACCGCATTGAAGCTATACAAAAACGATTTCTCCGTTATTTGCAATTCCGTTCAAAAATTTACCTAAGGGGTTATAATTCCCGCTGTAAAAAGTTTCACCTGCTACCGTTGTATGAGAGACGGCGTGTTGCAGACTTAGCCTTTCTGTTCAATATAGCGAATGGTACGATCGATTGTCCTGAGCTACTCGAACAGATAGGAATCCGAACCCCCGCGGCCTCATTTAGAAAACATAATCTTATTTTCACCCCTATAGTAAAGTGCAATTACAGGCAAAACAGCTATTTAATCAGAGCGTGCAGGTGTTATAATGCAATGGCGAAGGAAATGGATTTTGATTTATTTAATATGTCGGCATTCAAGTTGAAGCAATGTTTAAATAATCGTTTTTTTAATTCTTAAAATTAGTCTTGTTTTTAAATGTTTTAAAGTGTTTTGGTCATTCTTTTATGTAAATTCAATAACCCATATATCGTAATTTAACTTCTTCTCAGTTTTAATCTTGTCTGTCGCCTGTGCAATTTTGGAAAAAGAAAAAAAAAAAATTACTTAGTTACCTACATGTGAAAACTTATAATTAGCCATAAGTTAATTTTTACAAGTGTACCTATTGTTACTAGTTAGCTGTTAGTTTTCCGATGAAAATAAAATAAAATAAAATAAAATAAAATAAGGTTTGTATGAGACAAAACCTCCTCCAGCGTCATGTTTCCAAGATAAACGCTTTTAAAATTATATTAGTGACGCTGCCGGTGAGTTTTGTTAGAACTAAATTGAAGGTACAAATCTTCTAAATTTATAGTAAAACTGTAACAGGTCTAATTCTGTACATTGAAGATATTTTAAAAATTTTATTTGTAGGGCTCCGTTATTATATCGATGTTGAAGCCAAAACTATAATATATTTATTTCATTTTGTCTGTCTGTATCTTGATTGAGCATCACACCGAAACTATTAAATGTATTCAAATTAAACTTGACTTGATTTGAGTTTATATTACGAGGTAGGCTATAGAATACTTTTTATCCTGAAATTCAGCACGGTTCCCTCAGGAGAAGAGATATAACTAAAAATGTGTACTTAGTTGTAATTCATTAAGGCGTGGTCCAATTTCATTCATTTTTTTGTTAGGTATTTTAAATATTGTCCAGTAAATATTTCAAGGTCACCGGTTTTGTGGTTCAGAAATTACAGACATCCAACCTTTAGTATTAGGCCCAAATCCACTCCTATCCTGTACTATGGGAAAGAGAGAAGGGAAGGGGGAAAGTCCCCTCTTCCTTCTCTCTCCCGAAGCCGGGTCGGGTCAGCTAGTCTGCTTTAAAAATATCGTTCGGGAATAAACCTACAGCCGAATGCAGAGTCACAATGAACTGAGCTGTAAGATGACAAAACATAAAATATATTTCCAAAAATCAAGCTCCATTTGAATAAATAAACTTTCAGACAGAAGTTTATTGACAGAAACATGTAACCGAAAGTCAGATGTTAGATTACCCTCAAAAATATGCTAATTTCGGGACGTTTGTATTACAAATTCAAGCCACGGTACTAAGCAAATTTTCGTGAAACTTTTCATCTGTTTGTATTTACTGCTCCGAATATGCGTGACTGATTTAAATAACATTAAACTTTTATGAGAAAGTTATTACGTATTTATTTAGGTAACTCTACCTGAACTTTAACACCTTTAGCATAATCAAGTACTATATCAAAATGTCTACATACATCTACTTTAATACATTATTTTAATAAATTAAATCTTTTGGCTTTTTATGGCAGAAAATTTCATACATTTTATATCAGTTTAAACAATTTCGTATTCTTAGAACCATTTTTCCTGAAAGTTCTATTTTTAAGATTGTTGGCTTATTAGTTTTCACACCACACTCCCTATCCCTGCTAAATAATTGTGTTTGTAGGTACATTTAACAATCGTAATGTTTTTTGTATGTATGGATTAAATGCTGTAATAACTGTACCAATTTTCTTTTAAATACACACAGATTGCATATAATTCCGGCATTAACATATGTAACGGACGTGACGACAGCCTGCGTACCAGCCCGCCATAGCCAAGCCGGAAGCCGCCATATTGACACCGCCCCTTCCGCCAGCCCTGCCAGCCAGCCAGCCATGCCAAGCCTTGGAGGCTCATTCCTGTTGCAATTTTATAAGAAGGAACAAATACAAGAAGTTACCGAAACTCTGCCCGTTTTATTTCTGTTTCCGCTATACTCAGAAGTGGTATGAAGAATCCATGAAGAATCCCAGAAACCCGCATTGTGGAAGAAGCCTCAAAATCCTGGCAATCAGATTGTTGAAATGTGACTTCATTACTCGACCAATCTATCCGGCACCGCTGTCTTGTAAAATTGAAGCTGCAATGGGACCAGCATAAAGGAAAAGAGATGAGATCTACGAGTTGCCGAAGTGATGTTAGTATTGCTGCTGCTGTCCCTGCTGCTACCGCTGCTACCTTGCAGCTGTCCCTGCTGCTGTCCCTGCTGCTGCTGCTGTCCCTGCTGCTGCCCTACTGCTGTCCCTGCTGCTGCCCTACTGCTGTCCCTGCTGCTGCTGCTGCTGCCACCGCTGCTGCTGCCGCTGCTGCTGCATTCGTAATGCAAACCGTTGGACATGTCTCGTGGAAAAATTACAAAATCTGGTGAGTCGCACAATGTTGCATTGGAATTTCCCTGATAATAGTAGATAGCTGCCATTCTGTTTACAGTTGTCATTAGAGATCACGAAAATCTCTTACAAAAAGTGTAGTAAAGCATTGTCCTTGTTCGTAGCACCAACTGTTTTATAATCTGTGACTTAAATCCTCATGGCTGTAGTTAACGACTAGACGTTTTGAGATAAGGTACTCTTGTGTGTGTATTTCTTTGCAGACTGGCACTGACCCTTTTGGGGTCCCGATTGAAGAACCTTGAAAGCTGTGACGCTGAGCCACTACTGCTGCTGTGATTCTACGCTTCTGCAGCCGGTTTCTGAAGGAAGTGGCGCCACGCGGTGTTCGCTATGGAACGAAGTTAAGTACCGTTTTTAATGTTGAACACAAATCATAGTCGTCATACGTATTGTTAGTAATCACGTTAGTGATCTGACTGATTGCATCAAAATGCCACTTCGCATTCATATCGTGGCGACATTACTGTGGTTGTTTTCACTAAAGCTGGCATTTGTTCCACTATTACGGTATTCCTTTTTGAGTTTAAAATTTAGCAAAGTTTGCACAAGAACATACGAATTGAACGACTTGAGATGGGTTTGCTTTCCACTGAGTTATTAAAACTTCCATAATTGGAATACCTCTTTGCCTGACATAATCTGGGAACTAAACTATTTAGTTAAAGGCTTTAGGATTTGGTGTTTGTTCGATTTGGTAGGTCTATATGTGACGTTTTAGTATCAAGATGACAGAGTCCATAGTCCACCGTAAGAAAAATATTTAATCATAAAATAATGCTTAGTGCTACACTTAAAAAAACCACGACCGTGTACAGTTAATGGCCAAGTTTCAGTTAACAATAGCATGTTTTAATATAGGTACAGTTAGGTTGGCTTCGGTATGGAACCCAGTGCTAGCTAGTTCACATCGCGGTTTACGCCTAGATTTGTGCAGTGTACCGTGTCAAGTGTCAACTCAAGGTGTATTTATGTTTACGATATTTAAAATCAAGTACGGGTAGTTTTACAAAAATGGCTTGTTTTTTCTGGCGCGGATACCTGCATTACCAGTTTTACTCGAGCCCACAGGTCAATGTTATTTGGTCGAAACATCAAAACCTTACGTTTATTTGGCTGAGTGTGTAGGTTAGAAAATTGTTAGTTTTGCTTGGTTACCTATAGCAAACGTATTTGGTAGGTAACTGGAATCAGTTACTTAGCAAGCCGATTTCAAGCCGCAATGCAGCTATTGCAGACTCTCTGTACTTTTATCAATTTTACTCTGTAGCTACAGCCAAGTGTCGGTTTTGCTTATGGAGCAGTGAGTTGGAAATATATTATGGAGTCTATTATATATCTATAGTCTGTGTAGGTAGTTGTTGCACTTTCTCTATACTTTTGGAAATTTTGCTCTGTAACCACAGCAAGTCAGCAAGTATTTCAATCTCAAAATATGGAGTCTAGTGTTTCGATTTTGGTATATATGGAGTTTATTTGTGTGGGTAGCGTTATCTTTGTACTTTTATCAATTCTTCTCTGTAACCACTGCCAAGTGTCTGTTTTGCTTATGGGTCTATTTACTATGTAGGTAGATATTGCACTTTCTCTATACTTTTGGCAATTGTGCTATGTAGCCACAGCAAGTATTTCGATTTCAGTAAATGGAGTCTATTTACTATGTGAATATGTCAATGTACCTATTTCATTTTCACTGTACTTTTAGCAATTTTACTTTGTAGCCACAACCGTTTCAATAGAGTCTATTTACTTAAGGTCATGTAGGAAGCTATTGTACTTTTAAGTGTTTCGATTTGGGTATACCTATGTAGCTAGCTTTGCACTTTAATTTACCCTGTAGTCACAGCCAAGTTATTTGGTGCCTGGGGTCAGTTTACTATGTAGCTATTACGGTCTTTCTCTGTAATTTTGGCAGCTTTACTTGGTGGCCACAGTTAACTTATTGACTAAATCGTCATTTTACAATAAATGATAATTCTGCCAACACAAGATGAGACAGTGTGATAAGGGACGAAAGACCACAATACGAAACACACTACACTCTGTATCTTCTGCAGCTCTTCTATGGATGCAAATGCCACGCTTATTAGTGCATTAGTGTTTGTTAAACGCCTCACCATTGATGTACCAGCCCAAACCATTTCCATAAACATAGCAACTTTAGTCTGTGATGCCAATATTGACTGGCCTGATAGCTCAGTTGGTAGTAGCTCTGCCTTCTAAACTGTAGGTTGTGGGTTCGATTCCTACCCAGGACAAACATTTGTATGATGAACTATTCTATGTAGATACGAAGTGTTTATGTATTGTATCAGTCATTTGGTTCTCATAGTACAAGTTTTGCTTAGTTTAGGGCTAGATGGCGCTGTGTGAAACGCCCACACATATTCATTTATTTAAATTTAATATTATGCTATGATAATAGCAAGCTATTTAGGTAATAACAGCAAGTTAATTATTATTATGTATAGTTTACGTTTAAGGTGACAAGTAGAGCCAAATAAGCAGGTCCAAATCCGTTCAAAGAAACATTAACCTTAACATTGTAGTCTTAAATATCAATTCAGATCGCACTTCAGCGCGGCGCTTACGACAAAGACAACCCACTGAATGACTGATTTTGGCGGTTTTTAATTAATGTCTGTTTATGTTCAAAGTTTTTAAGTCATCACGACATCTGAATGTTTGTTGGGAATACATTAATTTATTTTTGTAAAAATATAGGTATTCCGTAGAAGCTTAGTAAAATGGGAACAATAAAATTATTTTGAGGGAGGTTTGCGATTTTTTTCTATACTTAGAGCTATTGTTATTAATCTTGTATTTGTGGTCATCACAAACGACTTAGTGAACTGAATTACATGATTTATTTAACTCAAAGCTCCACATGTTTTAATTACGCCAGGAAACGTACCAAAAACACCTTGTTTGGTCTATACGTCGCCAAACAACTTGCTTAAACCACAGAACCGATGTATACTAAAACTTACGCTATGGACATAAATTAAAATATAATGAGCAGTATGGTACAATAATGTTTACTTGTGGGTTTTAGACATGTTTTCAGAGAACATTAATGACTTACTGTAAAGAAGAGGGACTTTGTTCAATGGCATACTGGCTGACCCTGTAGGCATAGAATCATTTCACAAGGAGCATGCGAAAAAATTTTCATAAGTCACACTTCCTACTTTTTGTCACATACTCTGCTACAAATAACAATACGATAATCACACCTGCCTAATGGATCATGGCTTCAGATTTCATAATACGAGAGTAACATCAGCGGTGCGGTCAAAACATAATTATTTGGTTATGCTTCAGTAAATGAACTGAGTAATCATTAGTAGCGGGTCACAACTTCAATAGGTTGCTCCTAAATCGAATCTCTGTTCCATTTCATACGCACCACCAGTTGCTATTGATCTAATTCATTAGGCAAATGAACAATCAGTCTGTGACAAATCCCAGGTGAAATCACTGTGACAGGGGTGAGTCATGTGATCAAATGACAATGAGTTGAAAGAGGCAAGCATTTCCATATCATCTAGAAGTATTCGCCCCCACATTATAGCCCCCACATCTGATAGTGCTAGCAGCTCGAGACTGTTAACTTTAGTTCTATTAGAAAGCTAATTGTTGCCGTTGTTCCCGTTGCGGGAGCAACTGTTCCAGGATGGCCGAGTGTAACGGACGTGACGACAGCCTGCGTACCAGCCCGCCATAGCCAAGCCGGAAGCCGCCATATTGACACCGCCCCTTCCGCCAGCCCTTATTCTTATTCTTATTCTATATGGGGGCGATAAAGGCCTGCACTGACGTCCCGCATAGGGTGTTTTGTGCATTTACCCCCGCCAGCCTCTACCCCAGCCACCCTAACTCCTTAAAGTAGCGGAGAACGGGCTTGGGTCGCTGGCACAGCTGTTCCAGTAGTGATGGTGGTGGTGACGATGACGCTAAAGCAGGTGAAGCAAAAATGGATGCGCTAGAGCATGGCAATGATGATGATGAAGATGATGATGATGGGTTTTCTTTATGATCTTTCAGATCAGATGGTTCATTGCGTAGACCCGTTTTGATTCGTATGTCTTCCGTAGCCGTACAGTGGAGCAGCACGTGCTCCACGGTTTCCTGTTCCTGCATGCAGCCCCGGCACAGGGGACTGTCCGTTGCTCCTATTTTATGTAGATGATAGTTGAGGTCGCAGTGACCAGTAATTATACTGACCATCAAGCGAAGATCCTGTCTTGTTAGCTTAAGTAGGTTGTTAGTAACCTTTCTGTTTAGGGACGGAAACGTAAGTTTTGCATGTCTGCAATCCGTTTTATTGTCCCATAGCTTTTGTTGTTCCTTTTCTGTGTTTTTAGAAAGTAGATTTCGTACTTCCATCGCAGTAGGTTTGCACAATCTCGCCGCATCTTCACCAATTCGCTTCTTGGCTCCCTCTTTCGCCAGAAAGTCTGCCTTGATATTTCCTGGACATTGGCCGTGGCCTTTTGTCCATTTTACTTTGACTTTATATTTGTCTGACAAGTTCTGTAAGGTCGTGTGGCATTCTGCTACAACTCTGGACCTGGTTGTAGGTTTTCTGAGTGCATAGATTACGGCCGCACTATCTGTTGCGAATAAAATCATTGCCCTCTTATGCTCGTCCGCCAAACTCGTTGTCGGTACATTTTTTGTTAAGACAGCTCTTGCTGCCAGCAGTAGGCCCATCGCCTCTGCCTGCAGTACGGTGGTCGTGTCGTTCAGGGCTTTCGATTCCATGATCTCCAATTCTGGAGAGTAGAAACCACATCCTGATCCTGAATTGTTTTTTGCACCGTCCGTGAACACGCTATACACGTTGTCTCGCGAGTGATCCTCCACGGCACCCTCCTCCGTAACCAACTCGTACCTTTTGCTATCAAGGTGCGTGCTAGCTATCTTATCCGTGCCTTGCAAAGCATCTGGGTTGATCTTTATTGCTTTGTCAATAATTTTGCAGTGTTTTGTAGTGGGTCCGGCACCCTTCCACTGATTTGTTGATTTAATCCTCAGAGCCGATGCCATCGCCTCTTGTTGAATGTGTAAGTGCAGTGGTGTCAGCCCGAGTATAATGTCTAGAGCAGCAGATGGTGTTGATTTTCTGCACCCGCTGATTAAAGAACATGCCAGCCTTTGAATTTGCTGCAGTTTGGTGATTGTAGTCACCAGATTTGTTCTTGGCCACCAAACTACACAGCCATATGTGAGGACCGGTCGTACTATCACAGTGTATAGCCAACGGCACAGCTTAGGCTTCAGCCCCCAGTCCTTACCTACGGCTCGGGTGCACTGCCATAAAATGTTTGTAGCTTTTGTGGTGATGTGGTCAAGTTGCTTTGCCCACAAAAGCTTGCTATCTAACCAAACACCTAAGTATTTTACTTCCTTGCTAAGTGACAGTGTTGATCCGAAGAGCGTAGGAAGTGTAAGATTAACAGTCTTTGTTTTTTTGGTAAAAATAACCATCTCTGTCTTTTGTGGGTTGACCGATAGACTGTGGCGTGTGCACCATTGCTCGACTATCCGAAGCGCCTTTTGCATCTTTTCGCACAGGGTTGCCTCGAACAGCCCCGAAATCATGATAGCCAAGTCATCTGCATACCCTATAGTGAAGATTCCATCTTTGTTTAAGAGTTCTACAAGTTCGTTGACTACTACTACCCATAGCAATGGAGACAGTACGCCCCCCTGCGGGCAACCTCTTGTCACGACGCAGCGTGACATTGACGAAGTCTCAATACTTGCAGCTCTATTGGACAGCATTGTTGTGACCCATTTGTTCACTCTCTCGTCGACGGTCTGATTTCTTAGGCCATCTTCAATACTCTTAAACGTGGTTTTATCAAAAGCTTCCTCAATAACCCCCCCCTTCCGCCAGCCCTGCCAGCCAGCCAGCCATGCCAAGCCTTGGAGGGGAGAGCGTGTCAATATAAGCTTAAGCCAGCCATTATTATGTCTCATTCCTGTTGCAATTTTATAAGAAGGAACAAATACAAGAAGTTACCGAAACTCTGCCCGTTTTATTTCTGTTTCCGCTATACATATAATATTTTCAATATGACAAAAACTAGAGTTCAAGAGTCAGAGTTACTAAGAGTTCTCATGGGTTAAATAGATTATTTGCTGGTGAAATCATAGAGTGCCTATAGGCTAGCCCTTGGTGTTGCATAGGCGACGATAAGCGCTTAAAATCACGCTGTCGCGTCAGGTTGTTTCTCTGTCCATGTTGTTGTCTTTGTACAAATACTTTCCACATAAAAATCATTACTTCTACGTGGGTTTATTACACCCATCTATTTTTACGCAGCTTCAAGTTATCAACGATAGGGACATGTTTTTCTAAGCGAAACTTTTGCACACACATTCAATAGGATACAGACAAAAAAGTCTATAAAGGAAGTGTTCGGTAGACGTAAAATAACAATGTGTCTCAAACGTGAACCAACGCGGGTAAAAGAGACGTTCCAGAAATGTATGGAGCCTGGGTCACCCATAATTTGCACGCTATATTATAAATTACTTAGGATATTTAAGAAACGTTTTATACTATCCATTTTTTATAAAATATTAAGGCATTTGGCTTAATAAGGTAAGTAAGTACAACTTATACTTTGGAAAGCTCTAAGATGTATTAATTGTTTTCTCGTATCTGCTGAGAAAATGATCGAACATTATAATCATCTAAGCCATTTTTACAATCTACATAGGTTCGTAACATTGTAAAATGTTAAAACCTCAGAGTATGATGGTGAAGATCATGATGGTTTTGAGCTAAGATCAAACGTCAAATAAAAAAAAACACTGAATCCATCCAATCCATTTGGAAGCTACAATATGTACCACAGACATACAAACAAAACAAACGAAATAAGCGCAACGAAAACAAACGAAAAACGAGGCATGATAGAACTCGCCTCTATTTTCATCATCGGTTAAAAATCAAGTAGAAAATAAGGGAAAAGTATTCGAAACTAGTGATGTGCCTTACCACGTTTGTCTTCCCAAACAATCCGTACGAAGCACAAAAGTTGTTTTTCTCGACTTGACTCGCATTTAAATCGGGGTTTTATTGAGATAATCGCCCACAGAAGAATTGCTCCCGAACAAACAGACGTACAAACGAGTGGTTGGAAATGCAAAAACCGAAATAAATCTTGGACGGAGACGTCAGACCGATTCTGAGCGTTTCTCATTTAAAATTCTAGTCCGCTACGTAATTCGGAGCGAATCTGTGGTACTACCACTGGTTTTATTAGTTAGTAAAAAATTGAGTGAGGTTAGTTAAAATAAGAGACATAAATGTTGATTTAGACCTATTTGCTAAGTGATAGCAATGCCAATGCAATGCAATGCAATGCTGTAGTTTTTTTCGAGTAGACGTTCATTCGATCAGTGGTAAAATAAAAAATCTTGTTTATGTGGTAAACTTGACTGGAAAAACCGTATGTCAAAACTTTTGTGTGCAAGCGAGATGTATGATATGCGGTTGATTAGTTACGTACTGTGATCGACCAAAGTGCTTTTGTTTAGCTTTAGAGTTTGCAAAAATAATAAATTAGTCAGTTAGCGCAAGTGTGGCTCTGCAATTACCCGTGCGAATTTTAAACCGACGAGCTCAGGTTTAATGCCCTAATTTAATTCCGTGTCCTAGAAGTAGAAACGTATTGGAGCGATGACAAAGTGAAGTAAACAGGGGCAGAAAAGGTTCTCTTTCATTCATGCTAGACATTTATTTTTTGTCCTTTCGTTTGTATTTGGAGTCGTGTATACAAATGGCATTTGCCTCGGTACACTAAAATCTTGTGCAATATCCAACCTGCCTACCAAGTGTGGTGATTATGGCAAACCTCTATGATAAGAGTCGAAAAAGGCGTTAATGTCATTTCTTTGTTTTTTAACTGCAGGAGATCCTTAGTAACCCCTCAGGCTCATTTAAATTCCGTCGCGCTATTTGAATTGGAGATTTTACAGCCTTTAATCTAAAACCGACGTTGGATGATGCCGCGTGTGCCTTCATCCTGCTAATTACGGGGCTGATGGGACCAGATGTTGGGGAGTAACAGGCTGGGGCGGAAAATGAACTTCTCAAGGTTGTATCTACTAACTAACACGTTGTTTATTCTCAAGTTTTTTGATACAATCTTTAACGCCACATTGAAGCCCCTTTGAGGGGTTAAATTTTAATAAATCGATTTTTGTACACTGTATTCTATGAAAAAGCTCAAAGTCGTGCCACGAGTTATGGAGAGAGCTATGCTCGGTGTTTCCCTGCTCCCGCAAGATCCGAAATGAGGAGATCTGCAAGAGAACTAAAGTGACCGATATAGCTCTTAGAGTTAGCTCTTAGAGTTAGAGAATTAGTTGAAATGGCAATGGGCAGGCCACATCACTCGTAGAACTGACAACCGATGGGGAAGAAAGGTTCTTGAGTGGCGACCACGAACCAGACGACGCAGCGTAGGTGAAATCCCCACTGGGTGGACCGACGATCTAGTGAAAGTTGCGGAGAGCCGAATGGATGCAGGAGGTGAGCAGGCAATCAAAGTGGTGCTCTCTGAGGGAGGCGTATGTTTTATACACTACATGGTCCTTTCACTGGTGCGTTTGGTGCATTTTTTTTTATTTCCTTAAAATGATTTAATGGTGTAATGGTTTCACGACTTTCACTACCCATTTCGGGTATGCTCGAAATCTGGTAGAGGAATCGACGCCAATATTCATGAGTAACAGTCGGTGATATATTAATTTAAATTATTGTAGTAATAAGAAATATATAATACTAATCCATGATTACGTTATTAAAATTTAGCATCCTAACATATTTTACTAGAAGTACCCTTTTTTTTTACATCGGACTTATCTAGCATTTGAACACGCTCTCACCTGATGGGAAGTGACGATGCGATCGAAGGTGCAGCATGCTAGCTAAGTAAGTACCTATTCACTCTTCTCTTGAACACGCCCGGGTCATATTTTGCCGGAAACAGACGCTGGCAGGGCATTCCATTCCTTAGCAGTTCTAATTAAGAACGAAGAATCAAACCGCTTGCAATTTTACCCGCTTTCCTACAGGAACCGTTGTATTGTATTGTATTGTATTTATTCATAAACAACATACATTGTGTTTGAATTAGGTACATTAAATAAAATTAGAATTAAGTTCATTACAGTTATTAAATTAAATTAAATTAAATAATTGAATAATTGGCTAAGTAGGTGCATGCAAAATTAAAATAGTTTTATAATAGGTCATGTCATAATATGGTAAGGAATACAAATAACATAGAAACAAAAGTCACAGTATCCCAATGCTAGGTCAAGTACTCATTTATGCTATAATAATTTTTCTCCAAAAGAAATGCTTTTACTCTGTGTTTAAATATATTAGGCTTGTAGACTACTTCTTTAATATCATGTGGCAATTTATTAAATAATTCCACTGCTTGGTATAAGATGCTATGTTTGGTTATATTTAATGTAGGATGTATTTTATGTTTAAGGTCTTTCCTTCTTGTACTTTCTCTATCAATTCTTTCCTCTTCTGTCTCAAAATCGAATATATATTTCACCAAAAAATTAAACACCACTAACATGTAAAGGCTTGGAACTGTCATAATTCCCAATCTTCTAAAATGATCCCTACATGAATCTCTTTGCGAAATACGAACCATTGTCCGGATACTTCTCTTCTGCAAGATGAACGCTTTCTTAATGTTATACTCATAACTTCTACCCCAAAATTGAATACTATATCTGAATTTTGATTCAATTAATGCGTAGTACACCATTTTTAGCTGATCCATGCTCAGAAGGTCACGTAAGCTTCTAAGTGCATAGCACGATGAGCTAACTGAGTTTTCGAGAGCATGGAGTTCAGGTTTCCAAGACAACAAAGAGTCCACATAGACTCCTAAAAACTTGGCAGAGTTAACCACTATAAGCTGATCACCATTCAATGTGACATTTAAGTTGTCGTTTTGTCGGGTAGTAGATTTAAATAGCATAATATTTGTCTTTTTGATGTTTATCTGTAATTTATTCGCCAAAAACCAAGAGCTAAAATAACTCAGAGCTAAATTTACATTTGTGTTCAACGATTCCATTCCATTAGCACCCAGGATTGCATTAGTGTCATCAGCAAAAACCACTAATTCTGTGTTTGGACTTTGCCTGTTAATAAAATTGATTAAGTCATTTGTAAATAAAATGAAAAGAATCGGGCCAAGTATAGAACCCTGTGGAATGCCAGTGGTTACATTAACGAAACTTGACCTGTGTTCAGTGATATTATTATTCTTGAAATGTTTTACTTCCACAAACATTTTTCTATTGTGCAAATACGACGTGAGCAGCTTTAGTGCCGTACCTCTAACTCCATAGTAGTTTAGTTTCACCAATAGTAACTCATGGTTGACTGTATCAAAGGCAGAGCTTAAATCCAAGAAAATTCCTGCTACTTTCATCTTATCATTTAATCTACAAACCACATTGTTAACCAAGGTATTTATAGCGTCAGTAGTGCCTACACCTTTTTGATAACCAAACTGTTGTTTATTAATAACTCTTCTCAAATTTAAAACAGAGGAGCCTACATTTTATTAGTTTTTCAAAAATTTTTGAGAGAACAGGCAATAATGAAATGGGGCGATAGTTACTTGCATCAGTGGTTGAACCTTTTTTAAGAATTGGAACAACTTTCGCTACCTTTAGTTGATCCGGAAATATGCCCTCTTCAAAACACTTATTATAAAAACTGGCAAGCGGTATAGCTAATATATCAACATTATCCCTGATAGCTGCCACAGGTATATCGTCATAGCCACAAGATCTTTTATTTTTCATATTACGTACAATTTTTTTTATTTCCGATGCGTCGGTTGGTCTTAAACTCATATCTTTATCCACTTTTTCCGTATAGCTGTTTAAAAATTGTATCCCCTTCTCTATTTCCGTTGATACAGAACTCGATGCTCGATTAAAAGATTTGGCAAAAGCTTCAACTATATCAGAAGGGTTATCTGTCATTTTATTGCAAATTTTTAGACGACAATTCTTTAATCTATTATCTTTTAATTTTTTGGTGAATCTCTGTACTATTTTCCATATGTCTTTGCATAAGTTAGGAGAGTTCTTTAATTCGTTCGCTATTGCTAATCTTTTAGCATTCTTAAGTACTCTTCTATATAACTTGATATAAGTCTTCCGATAGGTAAGGACACTACTGTGTACCCTATTTCCACTAACAGAACATAAGAATCGCTTCATTTTACTACTTACTTTTATCCCCTTTGTTGTCCATTTCAACCCATTAGACTTCATTAATTTTAATTTACGTGTTTTCTTTTTGTAACTGCTCCGAAACACTTTATTAAGTGTACTTAAAAATACATTCACCCCCATATCAGTCCAATTTTCCTGTTCAATTTTTGCTTTAAAAAGTAAATTATTTTTAACACTAAAACTTCTCTGATTTAAAAAAATTTTATGTTGTTTATTCATTGTAAGATGATCTTCTACAAGCAAATCACAAAAAACGTTCCTGTTTTTAAAATAAAAAGTAGCCTATATTTTAACGCAGGTTGTAAGCTACCTCAATACCAAATTTCATCCAAATCCGTCCAGTTATAGCTTAACAGAGTAACAAACATACACACATACTATACTTTCGCATTTATAATATTAGTGTGATGGTCTTAAAAAGTGCGTATACCATTCTACAACTCTACTATCTTCATTTTAAAATCTGTTTAATTTAAGAAAAAAAGAAAGGAAGTAATAGTTATTTGTTATGCAAAGCTGCGAAGTTGGTTTTTGGCGCGAGTACTTGAATTGAAATCTGAGCAAGCGAAGGATGCTAGGATTGAACCACGAGCGTAGCGAGTTGTTCAAATGAAGAATCCTGAGCGTAGCGAAGGTCTCAGAGGTACGAGACGTAGGATAACTTTGCTGCCGAGCGAAACACACAACTTTTCACCTCACTACAGCGAGGAAATTGCAGGAAAAACAGCTTCAAAAGCTAAAAAAAGATTAGTATTTAGCTTATTCATTTAGTTATGGGTGGCGGTAACGCTTAACATCAGGTAAACGACTAGTTCGTCACGTCATTCATTGAACATTAAAGAAAAAGTTTTTTTCATAATTTTTTTATGCAGTCGCCGTGCTGGATAGCGTATGGGTAATACATATTAAACTCTTTGGTGCTGGACAGTGCGATTATTCTAAAAATTAGGTTGGCAAACGAGAAATGAAGAAGTTTTAATGGTATCTTTTAGTAAGTAGTCTGTGGTATTAATGAATTTTCAGTGGACTGGCAATATCAAGAAAGTTAAATTCGGGCAGATCCTGAATTCTTGACGAGAAAATTATTGAATAGAAAGGTTCGAATTTTAAAAACCCTTTCCACGCTAGCGATTAAAATGCGTTTTTGCACCCAGATTTCGAATGACAAAGAGAATCTTTCCGAGCTAGTGAGGTGAAAAAATATTTATTTATAACAGAAAAAAATTGAGATATGGCACAAAAGAGGAGACTTTGAATTATCTATCACAAATTGGCCCCAAGTCAGCATGGTGCTAGTTCTTACGAACCAGTGCTGGTCTTTTGTTGGGACCGCTCAGTGAAGCCACGGAGCAAAATACACCGATGGCCAAAAGAAAAGAGAAAAAATAGAATAGAATAGAATAATACTTTATTGCACACCAAAATAACTATACACAAAAGATACTACACAAGTAAGTACCTAACAAACAAAAATAGATACCAAAAGAATAATTTACATACCAAAAACAAAACTATCATTACCAAACTTCTAGGTCACTCAATCGTTGAAACTTGCTACGAGTTCAGTGCGGTTGTGCTACGCAGTCTACATTTAACTAAGATGTTTGCTACGCCAGTTCTACGCCAGTTCAGCTACGGCGTAGCACAACCGCTACATCAGCTACACGAGTTCAGAGTTTCGGCGAGTTGAATATACTATTTCGCTACTCTCAGCTCTATTACGTGATAGTTTGTGATATGTAGGTACTCGAGTGTTGTAATTTAAAACTTTAGACTCTTCTTCTTCTTCTTCTTCTCGTGTAGGCAAGTGATCAGTCAAGACTTGGCTTAACGACTATTGTCTTACTACAACAGCCGAGGCTGATGAAATAACGTGCCCTACGAAACACTGTAGCGCTCAGTTGTAAATACCAATTTTTGCTGTAGCGGTCACCCATCAGAGTTAAGTGACCGCAACGAACGCAAACGACGCGCATAACGTAAGCGCGTGCTAAGAAAGGATTATGGAAAACTCAACCTTTAAGGGGATGAAAAGGGGAGGAAACGTATGAAAAACCTGCATTTCGTAACGTATCGTTTTGAAACTTGACACATATACAAACAAGTATGAAAAATAAAAGAAATTATATTTCTTACGTTTTTGAAAATCAACCCACAAATAAAAAATAAACGAATTAATAAATAACAATTAATAATATTGTCCGGATCATACTGAAATTTGGAACTTTTAAAGAACACACAAAACAAATACGAGTCTTGGCAATTTTTGAATTTCATCCCTTAAAAGGGGTAGAAATTACAAGTAAATGCCCCATTGCACGCTCACAGATTAAATTCTTGAAATTTCGATAATACATTATTAGTTACATAGTGTAAGGGAGCGCTAAATCGGAAATATTATCTTGGATAAATGAACAGTTCCTGAGGGATATTCCACGCGAGCAAAGCCACAGTCATAACCTAGTTAGTACATATTAATATATTTCTCATCTCCCCAAATATTTTGGAGTATCCGCTCCATGCCTTTTAGTTTTTTTTTATATAAATGAATGACGTGACGATCTAGTCATTCGCCTGGTGTTAAGCGTCATGGCTGCCCATAACAGATTACAGTATCATTCGGAACTCTAAATTAATATAGTTTTGCGTGACAATGCACTGAGCACGTCATCCTGAGACTTCCCACAGTCTAGTTAGATTACTAGACTGTGTGATCAGATCATAAAGTCTCATTTGCTCAGTAATTTCACTAGCTACAATGCCTTTCAAACCGGAACAGTAGTGCTTGCACACTATTGCTTGGCAGCAGAATAACTGGCAAAGTGGTGGTACCTACCTAGACGAACTTCGCAGAAAAGTCTTACCAATTATAAGTAACCCAGTGGTCCAAATTAATAATTCTTAAGTGCGATCAATATGCACACGTGGAAACAGAAATAAATGCACATATAGTAATACAGTATCACAGGTACATTTGTCCATTAGCATCAACATCTTCCTTCAAAGTGAAACAATGCACTAGACAATGGATTTCGTGCATTCAGTGAATCAATAGCAGATCATACCCTATGTAGTTGTCTCAGACTAAAACAATACGCATAGATGGATTGCTCAAAACTAGATGGTGAATTAAAAAAATGAATATTATTCCCTCTGAAAGTTTTTACACTCCTTCCTACCAGTGAGGACATTATAAGTCACATTTGCACTGACTCTTTAAAATTTTGGTAGAAATTCCCAACTAACCCCTGTTAATTGGGAATTTCTACCAAAATTTTAAAAATTTCCAACTGATCTCCTGATTAGTTGGGATATTTTAGAACGAGAATTTTAGATAAAAATATAAACTCATTCCACATACGCGAAATCACACCGTTTTTTTCGCCACGATCGGGATTGCTCGTTGAATCCTTAGAATAGATGAACAAAACGTATTTAAAAAACGCATTTCATTGCTATAGTTATGCTGCCAAAAAGTCGTCTCCATGAATGGATCTCGAAAACTATAACTCCGATGTGGGTCCTATTTTAACTAAAGTTGGAGTTGACAACATATTTTTACGTTGTCTCTATATTATTGTCCTAATTGCCTATTTTCTCAAAATAATTACGCCCTTACAATAAGTACCTAAGGTAGTTTCCAAACAACGCCTTCTCAATACGCACGCCTTTTCCTCGGTATTTCAGTAGATTTAAACAAGACAATTAATAGCGTACCAGTGGAATGTCACACCAGAACTCTTATGCTTCTTTTCTGATGTGTTGTAGCACGATTTCACCGCGCAATTGTCATTTCATAAACTTTCTGGGAGCTCTTCAAACAGAGCACTGACCCGCGCGAGTGTCGTTTGGAGCCATTTATGGCTCCAATTTAACGGTTTATATTTCGCGAGTGTACTTTGTGTCTATAGATAGCTATTCTATGTTACGCCCTGCAATTGAAAGTGGAAACTGTCAAATCCATATACAGAATATGGGTTTAAATCAAATTATGAAATCACCTATGTAAGCGCCGCGCCGTCTACACTATTCTTTTAGTCTAGTATAAATTTGACCCAATTTCTAAGCTAGAATGGCATAACTATGAGCTTTGGAAGTAAATGGAATGTTAGAGATATCTATTCTAACTAAACTAGAAGCTGAGAACTGGAGTTCACGTACAAACGAGCCAAAGTCTGCCTCTTTTGTATTGGCTGAGCATTTAGACTGTCTGTAGGTCATCACGGCTTGTATACTTTACACTTTCATAGTAATAATAATAATAATAAATAATATAGCCTTTAATTCCCCATAACTTAAAATAACATTTGTTCTAGCAAAAAACTGTCTATCACATGCATTAAAATTAAAAATAAATAAATATAATCAATCATATTAAATTATTTAAAATATCAATTTGCTATGTTGTGTTGTAGATAATTATTTTAATACTTGTAATTCTTTAATATTTATTGGGGTGTCCATCTTTGGACAAAGGCCTCCTCCATCCTGTTCCAACTGTCTCTATCTTGGGCAAGGCGCGTCCACGTGACGCCAGCGATAGCAACTATGTCGTCTGACCAGCGACGGCGCGGGCGCCCTGGCGGGCGTCGCTCGCCTCGCGGATACCAATGCAGCATTCTCTCACTCCACCTGTTGTCCGCCGTTCTGGCGGTGTGACCTGCCCAGCGCCATTTTAAGCGACATAACATTTTGGCTGCGTCCATTATACTTTCATAGTGCGCACTGCTAAATGATGGAATTCTTTACCATCTTGGTTTCTTGAGAGCAAGATGGGTACCTTCGAGACAAGAGGAAATGGGTACCTTCTAGGTTTACGTGCTATATCTTCGGCTACCCCATCACATACCATTGGACGAGTTGGTGGCCAAACGTATCTATCTACTATAATAAAAACAGTACAAATGTTTTTAGTAGGTTGTCTGTGGAGCTTTTAGTAGTAGCTACTACTAAGTTGTAAAATTGGTTTATGAATAAAACAACATTTTGGATTGTTAATAAAATAATAACTTTTTAAAAGGGCAGAGTGACTTCCAATTTTTTTCAATGTTCTCGTGTTTTACTAGGTGGTAGGGCTTTTCTGCAAAGTTCGTCTAGGTAGGTGCCACCGCTTTGCCAGTTATTCTGCCGCCAAGCAGTAGTGTGCAAGCACTACTGTGTTTCGATTTGAAGGGCACTGTAGCTAGTGAAATTACTGGGCAAATGAGACTTTACAAACTGATCTCACAGTCTAGAAAACTTTTTTTGACTCTGTGATGTCTCAGGATGACGTGTGCAGTGCGCAGTGTCACGTGAAACTTTAATTTAGAGTTCCGAGTGACACTGTAATCTGTTATGGTGGCCGTGTCACTTAACACCAAGCAAACGACTGGCTCGTCACGCTATTCGTTTACATAAAAAAAAATTTTTAGAGTAAATCGATGCTTGAAATTATTAAAAACTCTTAAAATCAAATCGTAAATTACAATAAAAAACTTAAGGTTAACACAAAAGTACTAAATAATGAAATTGTTTGTCTAACCCTTCAGAGTTTTCGCGGAGGGTGGTCCAATAACCAGCCCAAGGGTGCTGTCAGCACGCAACAGTAAACGGCCAGAATAAATTACCTAAATAAATAATATTGTTTCCTGATTTGTTTTCAGAAAAAGAGATTTAGATGTGTGTTTATTCCGTGAGGGATGACTTTGCGTAAATTATATTCATGACTTCACATTCGGTTCAACGTTTTACTACCTACTGCTTTGAATTTTTGGAGATGATCGCAAATTGTTCTTCTCGTGTAGAGAAGTCAGCTCTTATGTTAGAATCTTTAGGCCGCCGAAAGGCTTTTGATTTGCTTGACAACTTTGCTCCTGAGAAAATCTGGGACTGATGGCTCAACGTGCCCTCCGAAGCACGCTAGTGCTCAGTTGTGGATTCCAGTGACCGCAGTGAACGTTGCTTAACTTTACAAATCCATGAACAACAAGTTAAGCTACGCTATGAGCGCTGCAAGTAGGTAGAGCAAGTATCTTAAGCAGACTTTTTTTTACAACGCCTTTAGGCGGCTTAAAATACTGACACCATGCCAGGGTTGACTACTTGCTTACAAACAAAAGGTAGGTTAAGCAATGAGTAGTTCATCCACATATTATTGAGTCAGGGAAATCACATTTGTTCTTTCTTGCCGTACACCTGTGAAATGTGGAACGAGCTTCCATCAGTGGTCTTTCCACTTAACCTTGGAGCATTTTAAAAAGACGGTTAAAAGAGCATACAACCCTAATAGTGACACCTTCAGTGTTACAGCGGTTTATACCTACGCTACGGTGATTTCATCCTTCAGGTGGGCTGTATGGTAAGCTTTTTTTATCAACGATAGGCTAACATAGGACCACGGTCTCAACTGATGGTAAGTAACGACGCGGTCGACTATGGAGCATGCTTGTCCAGAAGATACCAGGTTCACTCTAGCTCTTGCTTGTTTGCATCATCTGCTTGTTTGCATTTATATCAGCCAGAAGACGTCCACTGCTGAACATAGGCCTCTCCTATTAACAATAATGGGCAGAGATTGGGTTTGGGCATCCACAATCACCACGCTTCATCCAAACACAGTAACTGGCCTAAATCATTGAATATTTTTTTCGAAAATTTTGTTTGCTTTACACTTTTTCATCGATATAGAAGTAGAAACATTTTTTTTTGTCTGTCTGTTTATCTGTCTGTCTGTCCCTTTGAACTCGCATCACTCTGGAACTACAAAATGAATCTCACTGAAAGGTATGGTTGTAGCAATTTTTTTCAAAATAACATTTAGGATAGGTACTTTATGTTTTCAAAAATGGCCTGCAGGTGTAAAATAAAATTCTGTAACCCCGAAAACTCTAATGAGTCCCTTGATTTTACTGTTTACCACCATAAACATATCAACATTACCTCAACAGACCCAATATCCCATATTACTTCGGAAATCTACAACCTGTTAAATCGAAATGGGCCGAAAGTCGGCATAACATTCTACAAAAGCAAAACTTCAGGTAGGAAAGGGTATGGTGCCACTTATTTCCGGTAATAGTAGTGCCGATACCGATATAAGAGTGTAATTTAATGCTTCCAATGCCCTGTTTATACAGGAAAAGGAAATGTGTTTTAGTTCGTAAGTCTTTAATAAAAATAATTATCATCATCATCATCAACAGCCTGAAGACGTCCACTGCTGAACAAAAGCCTCCCCCAGACAGAGCACGCCACGTTGAGCGGCTGCTCGCCTCCTGCATCCATCGGCTCCCCGCGGCTTTCACCAGATCGCCGGTCCACCGACTGGGGGGCCGGCCCACGCTGCGTCGTCCAGTTCGTGGTCGCCACTCGAGAACTTTTCTTCCCCATCGGTTGTCAGTTCTACGAGCGATGTGGCCTACCCATTGCCTGAACAACATGCTAATTCTAAGAGCTATATCGGTCACTTTAGTTCTCCTGCGAATCTCCTCGTTTCGGAGCTTATCTCGCAGGGAAACACCGAGCATTGCTCGCATTATAAATAATTATATTTCTAAGATATTGTTTGTCTATGCTGCATCTTCCGGGTAGTGGTCGTCACTCGAGAACCTTATTTTTTCAAATCGGTTGTGTGAGCAATTTGGGCTGCCTGCGTATCACTTTGATAAGGCAATAGTAGAAGATGCGCAACATAGGTATTTATACAAACACCGCCTTTCGACAAAACCGCCATGTTCTGCATGTATGGTACATGCCAGTGACCATGGATACATACTATTTATTTGCGCAAAATTAGTTTTCATGTAATAACGTTAAGTAATTAAGCTATTATTTGCAAAAGAACGCAAGAAAATTTGAATTTGCCGCGCAAATGAAACGTTCCACAAACAAAGTTCTTAAGACAAAGAAACAGACTTTTGAAATTAAATTGCGTAATCATTCTTTTTAATAAAAATCCTAAGCAAAGTATGTGTGTGTAATAAGAACCAACCTAATAGAATTTTATCCGAGATAAAGCAAAGTAAATTGAAATTATAACAAGCAAATTTAATAATGCCTCTCACGAAAATTAATTTCGAAAGCCGAACTTATTTTACGGCTTTGTCATTCTACGAAAATAGTTTATTAACATAATCGTTAAATTTTAGGGACAGTTTTATCTTCTTTTTAATTTTTATTAATACTTATGAACGTTACATTCAACACGATAATTTAGTTTTAAGGGTTCCGTACCCAAAGGGTAAAACGGACCCTATTACTAAGGCTCCGCTATCCATCTATCTGTTTGTCTCTCTATCTGCCACCAGGCTGTATTGAACTGTGATAGTTAGACAGTCGAAGTTTTCACAGATGCTGTATTTCTGTTGCCACTATAACAAATGCTTAAAAATAGAATATAAATGTTTAAGGGGGTTCCCATACAACAAACGTGATTTTTTTGCTCGTTTTTATAGATAATGGTACGGAACCCTTTGTGCGTGAGTCCGCCTCGCAGTTGGCCAGTTATTTACTTAATATTGTTTGTATTATAATTATCAACCTGAAGACGTCTTCTGCTGATCATAGGCCTCCTTCATAAAGTGCTTATGTGCTTCCCTCTTGCATCCATCGGATTCCTCCGGTTTTCATGATTGTGGTCAGATCCTAAGTTGGTGGTAGTTTTAGAAGGGCTCTCTATAAGCGATACTAAAGCCAAACCTGTTTTTTTATTTTTGTCTGTCCGTCTGTCTGTACCTTGACTAAGCACCACGCCAAAACTACAAAATGGATTCAAATGAAACTTGGCATGATTTGAGTTCATATTACGAGGTAGGCTATAAGATACTTTTAATCCCGAAATTCAGTACGGTTCCCTCGGGAGAAAGGATGATATTAAAAATATGCATTCAGTTGTAATTCATTAACGCGATACCCGATTTGTTTCATTCTTTCTTTTGTTACAAAAGTGGTAGTTTAAAATATTGTCTCTTAAATATTTCTAGGTCGTCGGTTTTGTGGTGCAGAATTTAAAGACATTCAACGTTCAGTATTAGGTCCAAAGCCACTCCTATCTTGTACTATGGGAAAGAGAGAAGGTAGGGAGGAAAAGATAAGGGAGAGGATGAATGGATGAAGGTGAAAGGAGGTAGCGCACCTGCCTCCATTCGTCCTTTTCCCTTATCATTTATCCTCTTCCTTCTCTCTTCCTTTAGACTGATACAAATTGTAAAACTAATTAACCCGTGCGAAGCCGGGGCGGGTCAGCTACTAATAAATAAAATTAACGGTTTCTTCAAACACTCATCGTAAATAAGTAAGCAATTAGGACCCTGAATTTATTAATATTAACATAATGATCGCAAAAAAGACCTGTTGATTCTCCCATAAAAAGAATGAATAATTATAATTAACTCATTTTCTTTTATTTATATTTATGATTAGGTTATGTTTATATACCTAAAAGTGCTTTAATATTTCTCGAATGAAGGCTACACTGTAAAGTAAATGAAGTCCTTACCTTTGAAAACTGATAACACAGTAGAGCAGTTTCACATCACACAAACCCGTTCACATCAAAAGTATCGTTTTCACAACAATCGCTCACAAAAAATCCAATAGCAGCAACATAATCAAAACTTTTCAAATTACGAACTTCACGCTTTGAAGTTGCCGCCCGAGCGAGCACGTCCACTCAGCTCGACGGCTCTGAGCGAACTGAATGGGATGGGACATATCGGTGAAGCCTATGAGATACAACCTTCCGCTTTTCTGCATTTTCCTGCTGAAAATATTGAAACATACTAAACGTGTTCTTATTTCAAGTGGTTAAGGCTTAGATTAGTTCTATGTCAGTTGTGTATGTGTCGTATTCATTTGTTTCACAGTACGTTGGACATACAGTAATTTGTGTATGTGATGGTTGAGGTACGCGGGGAAGAAAACCTTTGGAATTTTAATGTTGGTACTCTGCTAATGTAGTGGGTTTAAGGATAGTGCACATACGCCTACTAGGGTAACATACCGTAGATAACGTAGGTACGTTTTACGGCATGTTTACACGTTTTACGTGATGTAGTGGCACTCTATAAAAGTTTAACGGTGCTGAGGTTGTATTGGCTTTAAAGTTTACTACTTCCACCTACATGTAGAGGGTGTAAAAAGGGTTGTTTTAATAGGAGGGCGCTTATTTACTAGGGACTCGTTTCTTCACGACATATTTAATATTGAGTTAAATTTTCAAATACCCATTTTTAGTATATGCCAACGCCATAAACGAAAGACACCCACGTATTTCACCTACATATTAAATAAACTTATAATATTGCACACCACTATCGAGGTAGAGTCATCTTCAACAGCTTGAAGACGTCCACTGCTGATCATTGGGCTCCCCCAGAGAGCGCCACTTTGAGCGGATGCTTGCCTCTTGCATCCATCGGCTCCTCACAGTTTTCACCAGATCGTTGGTCGACCTAGTGGGGGGCGGCGGGCGTATTACCTAACTCACAACAGAATTGCAACAGGCGTAAATTGCGCGATGATTGCTGTCATACATCATTAGTGGTGTCGAGCACGTATGCTTCGCTACTGCTGTTGCTTTGCTACTGCTGTTGCATTGCTGTTGCAAATTTTACGTAATTACCCCGCCGATCTACGTTGCGTCCTCCGGTTCGAGGTTGCCACTTGAGAGCCTTTTTTCCCCATTGGAAGAAACAATCAACAATCAATCAAAAAACAATCGCTCTCGTCCTAAATACATTATTTTGGTCCCTTATGACAGAATTTGCTATTGCGTATTAGTTGAGATGCGCGTCGTATTCAAAATCTCCTTTTTGAAAATACGTTATAAACGTGAAAAGCTTCTCAATTTCCTCCAAAACAAATAGCATCCCCCGAGCATACCCCAAACTTACCCTGCCCACTATACCCTTCCGGTTCGTTTCCGCTACCCGTACAATTACGCCACCACAATATGTCCCCGCCCTAATGATTTCGCAAATAAATGGCGCGTTCTGAGATGCCTTGCATATATGGAAATTGCTTACAGGAACCGTACAGTAGATAAGCAGTATGGGCATTCGATGTAGCCGTTACTGTAGTTAGTCTAGGTCGATTAATAGATTTTGATTACATAGCCTAAGGTTTATTTGTATTGTTTCTTAAGAATAGTATACAAAAACTTGAAAAAAAAACAAAAAAAAAATAAATAAAAAAACTACACCTAGAAACATTATTTACAAAATTTACAACATAAATACGCCATCCAACTCCCCACCGCGTGGTAAGGTTCCCAGAATACTGGCAGCATTACCTCGCTGAATGAGAAGGCTTAGCTTCTGAGCGAAGTATGTGCCAGCTCTGGGATCTCCTGAGGCGAGGACCAATCTAGTGGAAATTTGCTTACAGAAATTTTTCGTGTCGGACGACCACGGGCCTAGGGTTTCTACGGCCAGCGCAATAAATTCGTGATTAGCGCTGACCTAAGGTATTTTTATAATAAAAAAATAGTCTTCAGAAATAATTACACCTCTTTGCGATAGTTTTTTTAGTTGACCGCCATTAGAGTAATTTTTTTTTTTTCAAAAAAAAAATAAGTACATAATATATTATTACATTTTACTGCCATGGGCACTAACATTTCTAAAATCTGCGGAGGCATTGTAAATTGAAATTTCTATGTTTCCATCAGAAAGGTATAGCGGGAATGTCAGATAAATTGAAATTCACAACGTCTTCCCAAAAAGAGTAGCGGAGATGTTTGGGAATACACTGAAGTACACCCGTAGGAAATGAGTACAGATTTAAAGCCCTGATGGATTTTAAATGTAAATAGACTGAAAAACTTAGTGTCATTTAGCTTTGAAACAGCACCTCTATAATAAAAATGTGCAGGGATGATGACAGTGCTTTGATAAGGGAATAGTAGAGGACAAGAAACATGTCACGTGACTTGTGGCACTTTGGGAGCACAATATGGCGGCGATGCCGCCCACTACGCATACAAACCTCAACTACATTACACAAAAACAACAAAAAATCTTATATAATCTTTGTTGGTCGCCATACATGCATAACATGGCGGTTGTGCCGCAATGTGGTTTTTGTATACTTAGATACCTTTGTGGCGCATCCTTACTAAGTGACAGCGTTTTTCAAATTTTCCTTGTTATGTGCTTCTATATATCTTAACATTCAGTTTATTAAAAGGTACTATGTGTACAGAACCAAGAAGCCCTTACTGGCTATAAGGTTTTCACGAAATGAGTTCTTATTTTGAGACCTTTTACGCGAATATTACGAGAAGTTAGTGAGATGATGGCGTTACTTTTATACCTTTTTGATGTGTTCGATGTTGTATTTCGTCGGTGGAAAAGAAAATTGATTTTATATTGCAAGTGGCGTTAATAGCATAAAATAATAAATAAATATGTGTGGACATTTCACACAGCGCCATCTAGCCCCAAACTAAGCATAGCTTGTACTATGGAAACCAGATAACTGATACAATACAAAGATACTTTTTTGTTTGTAAATACATACATAGAATACAATGTAACATCCAGACACAGAATAAACATCGATGTTCATCACATAAATGTTTGTGCTGGGTGGGAATCGAACCCACAACCTATAGTTCAGAAGGCAGGGCTACTACCAACTGAGCTATTAGGCTATATAAATATATTTCCTGAAAGAAGAGGTGACAAAGTATAACGCCATACAATATTTTGCTCGTTTAATAAAACATAGACATAGGTAGGACAAGAAATGTTAGCACTGAACGCTTCTGACTTGAATTAAACACTCTTTCGACAAATAACTGAGACCGATGGCTTAACCCCCATCATCATCACCAGCCTGAAGACGTCCATTGCTGAACATAGGCCTTCCTCACAGAGCGCCACTTTGGGTGGCTGCTTTCCTGCTGCATTCATCGCTCTTGCGGCTTTCACCGTCGATCTACCTTGTAAGAGGCCGGCCTACGCTGTCTTCCACCATAGATAGATGTAAATATTCTAGGTCTGTGATTCCAGCAATAGGAATGTATTGAATTGATGATGAACACTGGAAAATTTTGAATAAATATCTAGCTAAATGAGCTAACCGTGCTAATCCAAAAATAAAAAAAACACGACTCTTTCTTACATTTAATCCAAAGATCATTTTCGAGAAAAATATTACTTTCGCCGTTCAATAGAAGTTTGAACTCATTTTCGATACAGTATCGGCATCTGAAATCCCTTCGGGGATCCCATTTACAGGAATCCAATTGAAACTTTTGAATTCGGGCTAAAATAGGAATGGAATTTACATCGCTGCAAACTTTATAAAAAAAACAGCTCACACGGTTTTTTTTTTATATGATTATACTTTTTTTTTTTTTATTATTTGGTACGCTTGCGTTTGACGGCTACTCCCCTAATGGTAATTGACGACGAGGTCTAAGATTAAACACGCTTGCCTAAAAGATACCAGTTTACTCTTGGTTCGAAGACGATGCCATCATCATCATCATCAACAGCCTGAAGACGTCCACTGCTGACATCAGCCTGTCCATAGAGCGCCACTTTGAGCAGCTGCTTGCCTCCTGCATCCATCGGCTCCTCATGGTTTTGACATGCTTATACGAGTAGCCATTCAGCGTATATAAGTACTGAAATGAAGCACTTCTTATGATGGAGGCATAATACAAGGTCTGATCAAACCCTTAAATTAACTAAATTATTCGATAAAAGTTCTTTTTTACTTTTTAGTAAATTGAATTAAAATCAAATCAAAGTGTTTTTATTGCAAATAGGCTGTTCATAGGAATTTCTGACTGACTGCCACCATCGCTGATAACAGCGATGGTGGCCGAGCGGTAGTATATGCGCTTCGCAATCTTACGGCACCGAGTTTGATCCTCGGTCCAGCACCAATGACTTATCTAATAAGTTATGTGCAGTTTTCAATGCCATGGCTCCGTGTCTCAGAGAGCACGTTAAGCCGTCGGTCCCGGTTGTCATAACAATATCTATGGCAATCATTAAGGGTATAGTCAAAAGCCTGATAGAACCTGACGCCTGGTCAAACCATCCCTGTTACTGGTCCCTTATGGGTTGCGAGGTCAGATGGCAGTCGCTCGTGTAACACAGGTAGCTCGCCGCTGCTGGTTAGATTGGGAACTGACCCCAAAAACAAATGGGAAAAGGCAAAGAGGATGATGAGTAAATTTAACTCCTACCTTCTTCTAACTATATCAAAACCAGTTAAGTACAAACAGAAACACCAAATTAATTCTATTGCAAATACACACGAACAAAATACGTACAACTCTTTCCCCATCTATTATTTTGTTTCAAAATACTCGTATTTTTGTGATAAACGTATAGGAGATCTTTCTCTTCCAAAGAGCGTAAAGGTCCTTTGACGATCGAACCAACAATCTTCCTAACTGCCGATGCTTTCACCGGTGTAATGCCGTCACGTTTTAGTGGGGTAAAAGTAACTGCCATCACTGATATATTTTATATTATAAAAATAGGTATATAACACAAACTAAAAGAAGGTAGATAGAGCGTAAAATTACAAATTCTTGAGCAATGACTCGATAATGAATTTTTATTTTAATGAATTTTTATTTGTATGATATTATTTTGAATTAATGTATTATTATTATGAATATTTAATGTGCACTCTAAATTTGCAATGTGACGTATAATTTTTACAGAATTATTAATAAAATGTTTATCTGGTTTATAAAATGTTTATCTGGTTTATACCTATTATGTAAGCTCTATACGAGCTTAGCAATTTACCTATTTTACCTTATTAGCAAGTTGAAATGGCAATGGACAGGCCACATCGCTCGTAGAACTGACAATTGAAGTGGCGAGCACGAACTGGAAGACGCAGCGTAGGCCGGCCCCCCACTTGGTAGACCGACGATCTGGTGAAAGCCGCGGGGAGCTGATGGATGCAGGAGGCAAGTAGGCGCTCAAAGTGGCGCTCTCTGGGAGAGGCCTGTGTTCAGCAGTGGACGGCTTCAGGCTATTGATGATGATGATGATGACCTTATTATCTATACTTAAACATTTTAGAAGAAAAAATAAGGGAGGGGGCGGTTATTGATAAATCCTTGATATCATCATCTATATCATTATCTATAGTTCCTTAAACTTGATACAGTCACGGACTGCTGTCAAATAAAAAAGAGATTTCCGAATCAATTTATAAATTATGACGTAAAATTGTCTCCAAATGAAAAGCGGCTGGCACACAGATCAATTGTTTTTTTTCTAATCTGTGGGCTGGCACTACGTACATCACAGACACACACATCTCTTTCGCTCTCTCACAGCTAGGTATCTTGTACAGGTTAATTTGTAAAGGAAAAACTTACAAATTAATCTAAAAAAAAATTGCAATAATTTTTTTGTATATTTTTTTTTTGTTGATTACGCCAAGCAGGCGATACTGCTATAAAATCATAAATATTGATTTGTGAGGCGTTATCTTTACAGCATTTGTGTTGATGTAACTTGACCGTGCTGGTTGGGATAATTCTCAAGAATTTCTCAATAGGTGGCGCTGCCAACCCCGTAGTTGGTTGTATAAGGTGAAGGATAAATTCGGATACGTGACCACTTGTCACGGTACCTTAAGTAAAGCATGTCCCGGCTTTAGGGACTGATGGATGCGGGTTCAAGTCCCGTTCGTGATTCAAATTTATTCCTTTACAAATTAATCTGTACTGTAGATTACGCTAAGCAGGGCGATACTGCTATAAAAATCATAAATAATGCGAGAATATGCAGCAGAAAGGTACTATGTATAACAGAAAATCAAACAGGTACTTGTAACAGTTAACAGCCTATTAAAGGCCGTAGAAGCAAACTAGTTAATATGTGGCCCCTGAATTCGCTTTCTGGTAACGCGCGTGCCCTCTACCATATTTTAGTCTGAGGAATATGCTATACAGATGGCGTCCTCGATCGGCATTGTTCCACGTCCGCGCCGAGATTGCCCCGAATTACGCAAACTTCGTCAGCCGGTGCCTAAGCCCCTGTATTTGGAAGCTAGATTCGACCTGCTGTTTTGTCCGTGTTCACTGGTTATTTATACATTGAAATTATTACACTACATTAATTACACTTTATGAATTTCAATGCGGTTTAAACTATGTGACTTTTCTTCCGATAACAGCTACATTTATTTTATCATGGATTGATTTTTAAGTGTAAACTTCACTTCAGGGATATCTGTAATATTTTTCTAGATTGGTATAAGTAGCGTAAGTAAGATGTGTGCAAAATTATTCTGCCGTTTCCACGTAAAAACTACACCAGAAACAATAATAGTCAGCCAGCCAGTCAGCCGGCCAGCAAACCAGCCAGGCAGCCAGATAAGTTAGGGACAGAGGTAGTAGAGACTAGACGTCTGCTGATGTCTATTGTATATTTTTTGTTTAAGTCTAAGCTGGAGCTTAGGTTTTGTCTATATTACGGCTAGTATACAGTCCAAAAATGGTTTTAGTAGTATAAGTAGTGTAGCTAGTGGCATCTAGTTAGTAAGTAGTTGGTATCATCATTAACAGCCTGAAGACGTCCACTGCTGAACATAGGCCTCCCCCAGAGCGCGCCACCTTGAGCGGCTGCTCGCCTCCTGCATCCATCGGCTCCCCGCAGCTTTCACCAGACTGTCGGTCCACCGAGTGGGGGGCCGGCCTACGCTGCGTCTTCCTCTTCCGTCTTAGTTGGTATCAATTTATAGTAATTGATCCGCAGGAGAACAAAAGTGACCAATATAGCTCTTAGAGTTAGCAAGTTGAAATGGCAACAGGCAGCCCACATTGTGGAACTGACAACCGATGGGGAAGAAAGGTTTTCAAGTGGCAACCACGAACTGGAAAACGCAGCGTAGGCCCCCCACTAGGTGGACCGACGATCTGGTGAAAGCCGTGGGATGTGCAGGAGGCCAGCAGCCTCAGTGGATGTCTTCAGGCGGTTGATGATGATGATGATGTAGTAATCAGTTTAAAGAATTAAGGCGCTTTGCCTGTAAAAAAAAATCTTACTCCTGTAATAACTCTATAAGTACCTTTTCCTGATTAGACAAAGCGATCCTGGATATCGAATAATAGCCATTCTGAACAAATACAGTTGGTCCACTTTGTACAAATATTGGTTTAAACTGTTGCTTTCTCTTTCTACACTATTAGATAAGTAGGTCAAGGGTTTGTTCACAGATTACATTAAGGCTGCTGTATACGCAGATCCACTATCTCGCTCACGCATTGCGACATATTTGAAGATATAAAATAACTGAATTTACTTACACAAAATCTGGCTAAACTATATTCTCGTGAATAACGTTACAAATGTTCAACAAAAATATCATATTAATCCAAACAAGTTTTCATTAATGCAGCGGTATCAAAGTTTTTTTCATCCGTAACCGTTTTTATGTGTGAAAACTTGTTTGGATTAATATGATATTTTTGTTGAACATTTGTAATGTTTTTCACGAGAATATAGTTTAGCCAGATTTTGTGTAAGTAAATTCAGTTATTTTATATTTTCAAATATGTCGCAATGCGCGAGCGAGATAGTGGATCTGCGTTTACAGCAGCCTTAAACAACGATTTGGTTTGAATATTGGAAACAGTGGTAATTTAAGTTTTAGTAGGAGCGGTAATCCATCCTTCTAAATAATTATATGACCAGTATACTGCCACCCATCATGCCGATCCTTGAGTTGTGTTGGCAACATTGGTTTTTGGTCTTTAAGGGTTTGGTTATTGGATCTTAATCAATCTTGCGTCTTGGCAATGGGCAGGCCACATCGCTCGTAGCACTGACAAGCGATGGGGGAGAAAGGTTCTCGAGTCATCATCATCATCATCATCATTAACAGCCTGAAGACGTCCACTGCTGAACATAGGCCTCCCCAGAGCACGCCACCTTGAGCGGCTGCTCGCCTCCTGCATCCATCGGCTCCCCGCGGCTTTCACCAGGTCGTCGGTCCACCGAGTGGGGGGCTGGCCTACGCTGCGTCTTCCGGTTCGTGGTCGCCACTCGAGAACCTTTCTTCCCCATCGGTTGTCAGTTCTACGAGCGATGTGGCCTGCCCATTGCCACTTCAACTTACTAACTGTAAGAGCTATATCGGTCACTTTAGTTCTCCTGCGGATCTCCTCGTTCCGGAGCTTATCTCGCAGGGAAACACCGAGCATAGCTCGCTCCATAGCTCGCTGCGCGACTTTGAGCTTACTAATGAGGCCAACAGTAAGAGACCATGTCTCAGTTCCATAAGTCATCACTGGCAACACACACTGATTGAAAACTTTCGTTTTCAGGCTCTGCGGTATTTTGGACGAAAAGATAGGACGAAGCTTCCCGAAGCTTCGGTTCTCGAGTGGCTACCACAAATCGGAAGACGCAACGTAGGCTGGCCCCCCACTCGGTGGACCGACGATCTGAGGAAAGCCGCGGGGAGCCGATAGATTCAGGAGGCGAGCAGCTGCTCGCAGTGGCGCTCTCTGGCGGACGCCTATGTTCAGCAGTCTTAGGCTGTTGATGATGATGATGATGATGATGGATCTTAATATTATGCCAATACTTTCATTTTTATGCTAAATGCGCACCACTGTTTGTTTTACGTACAATTGGGATCAGATGAGAATTAAAAATAATATTTTGTGGGATCAGTTGCAAAAAGTATAAACTGGGATCGGTTTCCTTTGGGACCTACCCAAATTGCACCTCACCTGTTTATAACTAGTTAAATTTGTTTATTGACAAGGCATACACAGTATATGCATAAATACTGACATTTATTGGCATAATATAGGTAAATAGAGAAACTAGTCCAAAATATATGGGACCAAGTGGACCAAAATAGTTCCAAGCACTTCGAAGTCTCGTCTCCAAACTTCCCGCATAGTTTATAAACTTCATCTTCGAGGAATGCACTCGGATTTTTGATCGCTCCAAAATTAACTTTAAGCTGAATAGTTAGCTGATTCTTCGAGAACTGCTCTAAAATTAGGTTTGTGAAACGTTCAATAGTTTCGTAACTTTTGTGTTGACAGGTAAAGGCCCTTTACCTTTAGAGTGCTTTTAAATCTGTTGAACAACAAAGCAGGTAGTACATTATGATACGAGTGTAATGATCAATGTACATGCATATCATACGACATTTTTCATCACGGTTGCGAGGAAAAACCGGACTTGTATTGTTATTAACTTTTGTGAAAAATATCCTATTTATCTATTTGACAGCATACAATCTTTGTACTAACAAATATTTTAATTTACTCAGTATTCTGAATCTGTATAATCCTGGTAAATTGAGAATTCTTCTTAAATATAAACGTATAACTTACAATGAGATACAAACTTAACTGAATCGGGTTATCATTATAAAACACTAGTGCGATAATGTAAAGTAAAAAGCACGATTAAAAACATGAGGAAATATTTTTTCGCTCTATCGAATGGTTAATATGAAAAAATTATAGCTTAAGAAAAATGTCCCTTACCCTATTGATTTTTGGATCCAAATTTCGAATCAGCCCCATAATAACAATGTATCTGAAAAACTATGCACTAAAGGAACTTGAAATGGTGTAATTATCGCCGCTAATGCACTTCAAATAAGGTAAGGGTCTTCCCAATCAACGAATTACACGAATTTTGACATAGTTGTCCCTTACCCCAATTTGCATTGTCATACTTTAAGCGGTGTAAAGGTTACACCTATTTGAATCGAATTATATTTAGGTTCGGTGTCCGTTACACCAATTTGCTCGTGAGAAGTAATGAATATTTATCCCTGTTATCTTTATTTACACACACTTCTAACTTTATAACACAAGATAGCACGTACTTGCACTATTACCATCCTTTTCTATCTCACATCGTCTTTCTGTGTGCGAAAGAGAGGATGATACCAATGCGAAAGCAGCGCGCGGGCATCAAAAAACTGTAGTGGCAAGCTTTGATTTACAAAAGATTTTAAATACGCCTCATGGTGACAATATTTTGTTATTCCATAGCAGAAAATACACTGTGTATAACTTTACGATTTATGAAAGCTCTACTCAAAACGGGTTTTGCTATGTTTGGGGTGAATGCGACGGAAAACGAGGGTCAAGAGATAGGGTCCTGCCTTTCCATGTATCTGAAAGATGTTGATGATAGAGGAATAAGAAAAGTTATCCTGTATTGCGATGCTTGCACTGGACAAAATCGTAATAGGACAATGCTGGCAATATTGCATTATTTTTTGTCAATTTCCAAGAATGTCGAAACGATTCAGATTAACTTCTTATTGACCGGTCATAGTTACATGCCAGTTGACAGCATGCACTCTGTTATTGAATGAGAAGTGCGAAAATTGACTGTTTGGAGTTACACGCAATGGCCTAGTTACATGGAATCTCCTAGAAAGAATCCTCGTCCCTACGTCGTAACCGTTATGGAGCACAAGGATTTCATTGACTGGGACCCCGTTACAGAAAAACTGTTTCCACAAAAGACGAAGGATTTGCAAGTTACGAAAATTAGAATAGCTACGATAAAGAAAAAAGACCTTAGACATTTAGACTAAACACTCTATGAAGGAGGAAGCGGTTGTTTCATCATTAACAGCCTGAAGACGTCCACTGCTGAACATAGGCCTCCCCAGAGCACGCCACTTTGAGCGGCTGCTCGCCTCCTGCATCCATCGGCTCCCCGCGGAGCTCGGATTCTTCGCGCCACCGTCGACAAAGATGTCGAAGTTGGACCTACCTAATTGGACAGTCTGTCCTAGGTAGACATACTTGTCGACAACTTCGAGAGTATCGTTCCCAACAATTACCGGTATAGGTGGAACATGAGCATTAGACATGATCTTTGTCTTGTCCATATTCATCTCAAGACCAACCTGCTGGGAGACTCTACTGAGGTCGTTGAGCATGGTGCTAAGGTCCTCGAGCAATTCCGCCATTATGACTATATCATCGGCAAAACGAAGGTTAGTGATGTACTCGCCATTTTTGTTGATGCCAGATCTTTTCCACTCCAAGAGCTTGAAAACATCCTCCAATGCGTTTGTGAACAGTTTCGGAGAAATAACGTCTCCCTGTCTCACGCCTCTTTGCAATGGAATTTGTTCCGTACTCTGGTCCTGTAGTCGGACTGACATAGTGGCCTTACTGTACAAACACTTCAAAACTTCGATATACCTATAGTCAATTTGGCATCGCTGCAAGGACTGCAACACCGCCCAAGTCTCGATTGAATCGAAGGCTTTCTCATAGTCCACAAACGCTAGGCATAACGGCCGATTATACTCTTCGGTCTTCTGTATAATCTGGCGCAGCGTAGGGATGTGGTCTATGGTGCTAAAGCCTTTTCGGAAACCGGGAGGCTGGAATTCATCAAACCTGCGTGCGAGACGATTCGTAATGACTCTCGAAAACAGCTTATACACATGACTCAAGAGCGAGATGGGCCTATAGTATAATTATAAGAAGAGCACTACCACGCTCTTGTGCCATGCCTCTGGCGTTGTACCTTCAAGGATGACAGAATTAAATAATTTCTGGAGGACTAAAAGTACCGATCTACCACCCGCTCTCAGAAGTTCGGTCGTAATTCCATCTTCACCTGGTGCCTTGTTGTTTTTAAGCTGTTTGAGGGCCATTCTAATCTCGCACAGGCTGAGCGGTTGTTTATGTCATCAAAATAAATGGAGAATTAACAGCCAGAAAAATAGGGAGTAATCCAGAACGTAAAACGAGAAGTGGGAAGGGAAAAGCAAAAGGGACGGGAAAGGGTAAGGTTAAGAGTAAGACATCTATTAGTGTGCCGTCACAACTAGCAGACTCGCCAGATATAACAGTGGACAATAATTGCATAGAGCTAAGACCTTTGTATAACACCAGGCTGCCAATATCGTTCGCAAAATACAAAGATTTAAAAAATTGTGCGTGAATGCTATGCCCAGTAGATTTCATCAAGATTATTTGAAGCTACCATATTGCGCTAAAGTGATTGACAATTTGAATCAAACGGACGAAGAAGATAATGTTGATGAAAAAAACGTCTAATTCTGAAACGTTTATTGATCTCAATTTTATTAATGTATTTTTTTATGATTATAATGATTAAACATTGATCCCATATTGAAGGCTGATTAAGTGGTAAAATTTAAGTAGAAATTGTTTATTTTAATTTGATTAACAATGCCTTATAGGCTCTATTATGATTATTTGCAGCTACTCTTTTATTTGAATAAGAATTCAAAGTAAGTAAAGGTACAATTGTTACAATTTTTTTTAATAATTTGATTATAATAAACATCTTCAATGTAATAAAAATTGTTTTATTCAAACTAATTCAAAATGGCTATTATAATGTACAAACATTGCATGTAAGCGACACATAAAAAAGCACACACACGGTTCTAATACATTTTCATGTCTTTTAAATGATTCCTTATAACGATTTCCAAATTTAAGATATCCGTACGTCAAAAGTGTCGTCTTCATTTTCTGTCAAAAATCTCTTTACACTGTATTATTTTCATAAATTTTTTCAACAAGTCCTTTACACTATTTTTTCATTAATAGATTGGATTCAACGTAGAGGTCAATTTAATGTAAGGGACGGCACTACAAGATACTTGGTCAGTAAGGGACATTACTAACAAAATACGTTGTTGTAAGGGACATCTATTTTCTTAAATAGCTAACTCATTTAAATAAATGTTACACATGTAGATAGAGCACCAAAATACAAGTTTATGTATGAAATCAGACCCGAAAAAGGTAAATAACAAAAAAAGTTATGGGCGATTTAGTCCGAAAAAAAACTTTGGCGGCCTCTCCTGAAAAATCGTATTTTGTCCCTTACCTCAATTGAACCTACGGTCGACGATATTTGAAATGCATTTAAAGAATTGAGTACCCAATGTTCCTGCCAAATATCATCAAAATACGTTGGTAAATGGTACCGCTGCAAACTTCCCCCCTTTGGGAGAACTACCTCACTAATCAAAAATCGCTGACGGTTATAAGACTCCCTGAGCTTGTAAAACCTGTATACCGGACAGACGAAAGCAAAAATCGCAAGTTGAAGCAGAGACTTTCGCTCGCTTCGTTCGCTCGGTCAATTATTACTATTTAATGGAACTAAAATGGTAGACTGTATCGTGCAAACACGGCGCGCGGCAAGTAGGTATTTACCGCAGCGCGCTCGTTAGTGTGCGTCGACACGCACACAACGACATGTTCTCTTGAAGCCGTGTGAACTTGCGGAAAAAAGTGCATAACTTAGAATTTGATAAATTTAAGTTTTTTTATCATCGCACAGAAGTTTAAAGGCATGTTTGTTATTTGAATTCCTGCTTAAATTGATGTTGATACCTATTGATATTTTAAATAAGGAGTAGGTATTAAATAAATTAAAATATTTATACTATCAAATAGACCAGAAATAAAAAAACTAAATATTTATGTGTATAGGTGAGTGTATTTTATTAACCGACTTCAAAAAAGGTTATCAGTTTGACATGCATATACATAATTATGTAATATAGTTGGAACAGCAAAATATTTACATTATAATAATCTGTTACGATTTTCACAATTGACACGTCCCAAAAAAAAACACAGTTTTATAGGTGTATGTATGTTCGGTTGTATTAAATTTTGTTCACCAATTACTATTTGTTACATTTCGATGTACCACCATTTGTATCTGTGATTTTCCGTGTCATAATCTTTCTTATGTTTGTTTCCCGTATTGCTTCAAGGATATCGATGGGTTCCCTGATTTCCATTTGCCTGTCTAATCTTGAGTCTAAAATTTCAGGTGATAAGCAATCAAAGTAAAATCTCTTTAATTTATCTTCCATGTCCAGCCAAAATTGCTCAACTGCCTCTATCCACTCAATCTTCATGTCCACTTTGATCCAAACTGCTAATATACAAATTTTTCGTTTTGTGATGTGTAACTGTCCCTGAATCTGGTAATATCAATCATGATTCTTATTTATTTCTACATTTCCATCTTTGTCTATTTTCCAGAAATTTATTTTTTTAACTCTTATTCAATCATCTACGGTTATGTCTCTTGCCGAGTATGGACACTTTATTTCTAGAATTTTGTCCTCTACCACAATTCCATCTGGGCTTGCACCTAAGAATAGCAAATCTGGATCAATAAATAATCCACATCTTTTTATAGGACTTTGAAGACACATTTCGAGCTGTTCGCGCGCAATGTGTTCATTATTTTGTCTGTGTTTAATAGACTTGACGTGACCTAAATTTTTTTCTGTGACTATACTTTTGACCAAAGGACCGCATTTTATAAGTCCTCGTTTGCAAACTTTTCCGAAAACAGATGCAGATGCGAAGTTTTAATTTACGTTCTTGACGCCATTCTATTGACTTACCTTGCAGAAGAGTTCTTTTTTCTAGTAAGTGGCGATCTTCTTCAGACAAAGTTATATTTTTCATATGTTCTATTTTTTCGGTTTACGCTTTCCCATTATCGCTAAAACATAAATATAAGTATTATTTTAATATAAGATATATAAACAACTAACACGAAAAAAGTAAAAGTCACAAAACTGAACTTACCTTATTTACGCGTTTGCAGCTGAATATTCGTACACAATAGATCGCGATCGAGTGTTCTCAGCGCGTCGCTCCGCAAATCGACGTGACCTTGCTCTGAGCTCCGGTGGTCGACTGAATTTCCGGGCGCATACGTCGCGTATATACAACAACGCGCGTCCATAGAAATAATGTATGGAGAGTTGGAGACGAGTTTTTAGAAAATTCATAGTTAAATTACCAGACATTATTTTGCAAATGAAAAAAAATACATACAAACTTTAGATATTAAAGATTAATATTATTTCAAGTTTGCATGGAAGTTCATTCGTTTATAATACAAATTCAGTTAAACGCCAGCATGCCATTTTGGGCTTTTTGGTGTAACTTTACGATTTTTTTAAAACAAAGTGTTACATCATTATTTATTTTTGTTAAATAGAAAAGGTTAACTGATTCATTGTGCTATTTGTCATATTTTTTTTGTGTCAACTATTATAATAGTACTGATGGTATCGTTATAACCATGACTACAGTTTTGATTGATTTTACTCGATGCAGTCTTAAATCGGAATCATAGGCGCAGACTTCTTACATTTTCATAACAATGGTGAGTCTCAGATGAAATAAAAAACAAGAAATTAATTTTAGCCCTAATTTACAACACATACACTAAATAAGTAATTGAAAACCAAGTCACATATTCGAAACAATCACTTGAAAATTTTCACATGGACCCTCGAGACTGATTGAAATACTGTTTTCCAAGAAATCTGAACGAGCTCTCAACAATGCTTGTCTATCGAAACTTATTCGATTTGCACTCGAGTCTCATATTGTTGTAATCGAATCCCGATTAATTCGGTTGAAATCGAGAGCTCTCTAACCGTTGTTAGGGGAACGTTGCCTACATTTATTCGGATTTAATGATTTGCGAGTAAATCCGGCTTGATTTATTTGGTACAGAGTGGTACAGATGTGGGGGAGTAATTAGGGATTTGTAAGGTTTTTGCGGTTCGTTTTAGGTCAGCTTGTAAATTTGTTTACGTAGTTAGTTCATCTAACGGCCAGTAGGCTATTTGACTCATATAAAAATATGTAAAAAAATGTTATCATCCTAGCTAATTGATGCCTAATTAAGCTGAAAACAATCATTTTAACACTAAAATATGTTTATTTTCTTTAATACATGCAAATAAAATTTATAATTTTTTGAAGGATAAATTAATGATGTGAAACGTTTTGTGATTGGTGGCAACTGTGATGACGTCAGCAAACTGTAAACACGTATCCACTACTTGAAAATCGTATAGTATTATCTACTTGATCTGTGTTAAATGGTGCCTACGTTACATAAAAACCACTACAAACGGATTTCAATTTATTATTACGTTCTTTGAATAGGTTTCTTTAAAGTTATCAAGTGATTTGCGAGCTGTTTGTTTAAATTCTACTACAAAAATGGAGCGGCACTTCGTGCAAGCCAACAGTAGGTAGTAATCTACCCAAAGTAGATGCCCTAATGATTGTCTTGTTCTTTAAAGATAATGTTGATTTTATGCTGCGGAACTAAAAACGTAAAAAGAGCACCGTAAGCATTATTCTTTTCATTTTTTTTTTTTTTCAATCAGTGTGTGTTGCCAGTGATGACTTATGGAACTGAGACATGGTCTCTTACTGTTGGCCTCATTAGTAAGCTCAAAGTCGCGCAGCGAGCTATGGAGCGAGCTATGCTCGGTGTTTCCCTGCGAGATAAGCTCCGGAACGAGGAGATCCGCAGGAGAACTAAAGTGACCGATATAGCTCTTAGAGTTAGTAAGTTGAAGTGGCAATGGGCAGGCCACATCGCTCGTAGAACTGACAACCGATGGGGAAGAAAGGTTCTCGAGTGGCGACCACGAACCGGAAGACGCAGCGTAGGCCGGCCCCCCACTCGGTGGACCGACGACCTGGTGAAAGCCGCGGGGAGCCGATGGATGCAGGAGGCGAGCAGCCGCTCAAGGTGGCGCGCTCTGGGGGAGGCCTATGTTCAGCAGTGGACGTCTTCAGGCTGTTGATGATGATGATGATGATGAAGCATTATTCTTTAACTATTTATTCAAAAATCATTCAAAATAATATCATTGTTTGGAACTCGCGTTTTACCCAGGTACCTAGGTACTGCGAGTATAGGATTTACTCGTCAAAGACCTACCTATGTTAGGAATAGGTACCTACATAATAACATAACATATAAACATACACACCTAAGTAGGTACATTGACAAATGGCAGCAATGTTTTACTGTACCTAATAATAGGCTGGGTACAAATCAAAGAATTTTAGTATACATAGAAATAGTAAATGTACAACTTTCTTTGCAGTTGGGTTTAGATCTTTCGGCTGTTTCTATAAAGGTTGTAGTTGTCTGTTTATCTTGTGTTTTTGCAATACTACAGGCTCCAACTCAATAGCTTTCTGTATTTCGGTATCATTATACGTGCACAGGTTTCAGTAATATTTTCTTCATTTTTTTTTTCATGGGGTTCCTCACATTCTTTGATGATATCTAATCTTTGTCTCTTAAGAAATGCTGCTAAAGAAGTACAAGCATCTGATAGCTGTGTTCTGCGATTTGGCTGGCAATAACACTTTAGAGGCATAACTCCATCTACCAAAACTATTTTCTTGCTAAAGCCCATTTTGAACTTCTTGTAATTTGCCACATCCACATCCTTCTCCATCTGTAGGTAACTTGACAGTAGAGTTAGAAAGTTTTATTTATGTGGCATCATGGATGTTTAAAAAGTCCATGTGTGGATTATAAAGTTTACCCTTTTATACTGGACTAGAATGCATTTGATCTACTTATCTCGGTAGGTACCTACTTATGTTTTTGCTATAGGGTTAGGGTTAAAGTTTATTACAATTTCGGTATAATAGGTACCTACACAAAAATTCATGAGGTTGTAGTGTTGTAGTAGTTATGAGTAGGTATAAATCGGTGTTTAACAGAGCGCGTCAAGCTCAATTTAATGAGTATACGCCTGATCGAAGGGTAACATCAACTTACTTACATCAAAGTGATCTTCGCACATAAAACAGTAGATGTGGCTGCTATGTTTTTAGGGTCTCAGCGAACTAATCGTAGCTACTTTTTCCGTGTAGCAGGATTGATGGGAACCTGAATAAAAAGTTTCTCTGGTGTTTTGATTGAAGTACTGGAGCACTGTGGCACTATACACTATTCATACGACATTATTTTTGAATATTCTAAACTTTTTATTATTCTTTGATTCACATAACAATATTACTCTACTGCTTCGAACACTCGCGCAGGAGATAATGCACAAATGATAAAATATTAAGTGCAAGAATGTTCAGTTAGGTTGATGGCTAACAGAGAGGAAGAGTTTTTCCTACTTTGTGACGTCACGTAGGTTACGTGACCGCCGCCATGATAAAAATAGTGTTTGCCGAATGAATTTTAAAATTCAAACTTTAATATCGGTTTTTACTAAAAATACGAAAGAAATCCAGGAAATATTGATTGTAGGGTGCATTAGACATCCCGATTAATAAAATAAAACAAAAACTAAAACGTAGTCAAATAGCCCATTAACCACTCCTCTTATTTAGTTGGCGTTGAAAAACGGACAAGCACTACTGTGTTTCCGTTTAAAGGGCACTGTGGCTAGTGAAATCACTGGGCAAAGGTGATCACGGAACTTTCATTTCAATGCAACAGGAGACATTTCATTCCAAATTTGAAAATTTCAGCAGTTTACATAAGCTGCGTATTGAAACTGTCAAATCGATACATTTTTGTGTTTCTGTCGGTTGCAATCAAGTTACATGATCGCCTAGCTAATCTCACAGTCTAGTAATCTTTATTACTAGACTGTGTTGATGTCTCAGGATGACGGGCACAGTGCGGTGTCACGTGAAACGTTGAGTCCCAGTGACACTCCGATAGTTCTGGTATCCATGACGCTTAACATCAGGCGAACGGCTAGCTCGTGATGTCATTCTTTTATACATTTTTTTTTAATCAGTGCCGTTATACAATTGCAGCGTTTTTTTTTAATTTAGAAGCTATTGTAGTTCGGATCTCTTTCGCGATTAGTGTGTATTTGGGCAAATAGTCAGTCTTACTCATAAACTCCTCTTATCTTTTTGTCGATTGCTTAGCAACAGATTAGCAAAATTCTTACCTACAAACGCGACTTAGCACTAAGAAGTTGCTAAGTAATTCCTAAATAGCTGTCAAAATTAACCACCATCGAGACCTAGTTTAAGCCTGCTCAGAGTCAAGATGGCGCGTTTAAAACATCTGTTTGACGGCGTACGTTGTTGTCAAAATCAAAACGGTGGTGTGCTTTGAGGTTACTGTTATTAAGTCTGTCCTTGTTGAATATTTCAATAAATATCAAAATAATTCTTGCTCAGTGATTATAATGGACTTTGACGACTTTCGGGATTAATAGAAATAATTTGCCAGAAAACCTGAAATTTTTGAAAAAAAAAGACAATCTCTTACACGTGTGACAATTCTTTCCATTTTTAAGCAGGTTAACTGTCACTTTCGCCCTAATCATGACATTCACGACCTTGTCACAGATGGAAAATCGAAGTTTGAGAACAAATAGTCGTTCTATTTCGTATTTTAGTCGATTATTTTGGTTGTTCTCTGTGGCGATAGTCGTTTATACGTCTCTTGTCTAAGCAAAAATTAAGCAACGTTTATAGGTAAGGAAATGATAATCATGGATTAGGAGTTTATGAACTGATTAGTTGAGAGGTGGCTAAGTACTACATAGCGAGGTTTTTATAAGTAAGACCCAGTATTTCCTTTGTCCACTTTGGTGGTCAATGAAAATACTTTTTACCCGTGTTTCACGTTTGTTTATTTAGTACAGAACATAGTTTTGATTGGTACAGGAGTTCAGCCAGTTATATCAACGCTGTCCAATCAGAGTAGATTGTCTAATTCCTTTTTTACGCCTATTTCACAGGGTGTCAAGGAAATAACAGCCTATCAAATCCTCCATCAAAACAATACGCTCCCGAAATTCCGTTCTTGCCAATTTCCTGGAATATCTGCACGCGGTCGTGCGAGAAAAAACATCGTTCACAAGTGGTCGTGGGAAGACTAGTGATCCGGTCATTTTATGAGTCTCCGGAAACTTTTCATTTTATCCGGTCACATTATTTTATAGTTTCTGACTTTTTCATTACTCAATCATATTGTTGCACGGTAAATATGCCGATTTTAACATAAAGCCAACTTTTTTGTGAAAATAGTGATTACATCCTTACCTGGCAGGTACTAACTGAGGAATTTTCTTTCCTCGTTGCCTTCTGACGGAAATATTTCATACAGGACAAGACAAGCGACATGCATAGGGAGAGTAGACATTAATGTTAGTTTAATTAGCATTTTTATTGTGTTTTACTTTGATATTTTTAGGGTTCCGTACCCAAAAGGTAAAACGGACCTTATTATTAAGGCTTCGCTGTCCGTCCGTCTGTCTGTCTGTCTGTACATCTGTCACCAGGCTGTATCTCATGAACCGTGATAGTAAGACAGTTGAAGTTTTCACAGAATATGTATTTCTATTGCCGCTATAATAAAAAAATACTAAAAACAGATTAAAATAAATATTTAAGGGGCTCCCATACAACAACTCGTTTTCATGCATAGATAATGGTACGGAACCCTTCGTGCACGAGTCCGACTCGCATTTGGCTGATTATTTACAGTGCGTCTCGTAGACTGTCATCTACTTTAGTATGAACATACATGATCGATAAAAAAAATATGTGTGGTGAGTATTTTATCCGGCAAATTCACTAAAATTTCACCTCTAATCAAGACATTTCCGCGCAAAACCGGCTTTTTTCGATATAACACAGAATTATTTTTCCTTTCATTGGTTGGACAATACGGGTCATAAAGTTTTATAGTGTCGGGGCCGGTGCCTCGAATACAGGTCGGTTAGGGTACGGAAGCTTGGAGGCTTAACGGTTGATTAAATAACGAATGGTTTGTTTCTGGCGTTAAGATGGCTTTGATAACAGGGTGTAAATAATTTTGTAAAAACCTTTTTTATCTTGTAATTTTTTTTTACACTTCAGATTTGTCTTTCTAGTTTAATTTCAAGCAACTTTACATAAAACAAACCTGAAATAAAATCTATTAACCTCCTATCCTCCTATCTAGTAACCTCGGTTATCCACCAGGCCACACGCCTGGTGGGTAACCGAGTAGGTGGCCGTATAGGTGCGGCAGAGTCCCCCGACTATCCGCCACCGACGTCACTATGATATAATACTCTATACTATGTCACTATGATAGGATGGAGAAGGCGCTTAAAACGCCTCCTCCGTCCCCCAGTCCGTCTGCGCCGGAGCCGGTTAGAGTTGGGATCATCCTCCCTGACCCGCTCCGCAGCCTCCTTCTGCGTCATCACCGCCTCGCAGAAGGAGACCAAGGCCTGCCACGCTCTCTCGCTGCCGAGCATGGCGTTCACCACGCTCGGCAACGAGAGATCCCAGCCAACGACCGGCTGAAAGCGTGCGCCGCTGAGAACCCTAAGCAGCGCACACCTCCAGCGTGTGGGGCACTGTATCCTCCGGTTCCCCACACTGACAAACATGTGACACTATCTTAACCAAAGTTAATTATTAGTGCAGTGGCACTGGCCCCTAAATGCAGGGGCTTATTACCGAGCGTCCCCTATTCCGGATTAGTGTGGAAAGCACTTAAGATTTTATTTTTCGTCATTTCTATCGTACATCGTAAAGAAATACGTGGTATAGTCGGATTTGTGGGTGAATTATAGCTTTTTATTATTACTATAACTATTGTTTTTTATTATTCTCTACCATCATTATCTTCTTTGCCTTTTCCCATTTGTTATTGGGGTTGGTTCCCAACCTAACCTGTAGCGGCAAGCTACCAGAATTACACGAGTGACTGCCATCTGACCTCGCAACCCATAAGGACCCAGTAACAGGGATGGTTAGACCAGGTGTCAGATTCTATCAGGCGTCTGACTACCCGTAACGATTGCCATAGATGTTCCTATGACAACCGGGGCCAACGGTTTAACGTGCTCTCCGAGGCACGGAGCGGTGGCATCAAAAACTGCACATAACTTACTAGATAAGGCATTGGTGCAAGGCCAAGGATCGAATCCAGCGTCGTAAAATTGCAAAGCGCACATGCTACCGCTCGGCCACCATCGCTCCCTTTATGATTCTGTACCGAAAATATATATATCTCTCTCATCAAACAAAAAGCTGCCTGTGTGCCATGCCATCCTCAAAGGGAATGTGGTTAAACGTAAGCATATTTAATATTTAAAAAAACCTAGTACCTGCTTGTGTCACATAGAATATATATCCATGCGCATCTCATCAACAGCTGGAATACTACTAGGTGTTGTGACTTTTCTGGAAACTTCGTCTAGGTAGGTACCACCGCTTTGCCAGTGATTCTGCCGCCAAGCAGTAGTGTACAAGCACTACTGTGTTTCGGTTTGAAGGACATTGTAGTTAGTGAAATTACTGGGCAATATGAACTGATCTCACTATCTAAAAATCTTTTTTAGACTGTGTGATATCTGAGAATGACGTGCATGGTGCGCGGTGACACACGAAACTTTTGACCAGACGAAAAATTAGCTCGTCACGTCATTCAATTACATAAAAAAGTCTATGCTGAACATACAGGGCTTCAACCATAGAACGCGTCTTTGAAACGGCTACTTTACCTATTGAATCCATTGGCTCCCCGCGATGTGACGATCGTCGGTCCACCTAATGGGGGGCGTGCAACTCACCTGATGTTAAGCGACGATGCAAGGACATTGACCTATGAGAACCTATGCAGGTACCTTGTATAAAGACACTTAAATCATAACTATTTGTCAGGAAATAAAGAAGCCAGGAGTGAGTTCCATTTAGCAATAAAAAAGTCAGCGAAACGCTTGTACGGCATGATGGCAAACTGCATAGGAATGAAACGACTCTCCGCACCTTGATAGTCATAATCATCATCAACAGCCTGAAGACGTCCACTGTTGAACATAGGCCACCCCCAGAGAACGTTACCGTGAGTGGCTGCTCGCCTCCTATCCATCGGCTCCCCGCGGATCAGATCGTCGGTCCACCTAGTGAGGGGCTGGCCTACGCTGCGTCTTCCGATTTATGGTCGCTGTTCGAGAAACTTTCTTCCGCATCCGTTGTCAGAAGGTTGCTTGATAGTCATAATAATATGTCAAATACCGGATCATCTCATGCAGTTTTTGTGCACATTCTCCGAGAATCGGCTGCGTTCATCGCCAATCAGATAGATAAATAGAACTCTTATTTGGCTCAACGAATCAGCATTGCAATTCAACGAGACAATGCTGCCAGCATATTGGGTACGCTACTTAACGGTAGTGGGCTGGAGCATTTCGATCTGTCTATAGACCATCGCGGCTAGTATATACACTCCAAATGTTCTCTGTAGTAGATAGTGTAGCTAGTTTACTAGTTTTTAGTATTGTAGTAGTTAGTTTAAAGAATAAAGGCACTCTTTATAGATACATCGCAGGAACAAATGACAAGTCAAACTTAAAATTAAGTGTCACAATTGACGGTCTTATAGGTTAAAGCGATCTCTTCTAGACAATCCAGTTGCTTACTCTGTGCATGAGGTGCGGTTTTGCATGTACTTCCAATTAAACTCAAATATTCCAGCTGATTAATAAAGCAAAACAATTACATGGGCATTGTTAAGTGCACCGCGACATGTCTTGGCGGTATTCCAGGCTGGAGTGTGGCCACAGGCGTTGTTTTGTTCTCTAGTGTGCAATTTAATTCGAATGAAGATGAAGCATTCTCTTTTTGTTTATAAGAAAAACAAGTGTTTATATTTTACTAGTTGACCCGCCCCGGCTTCGCACGGGTTACTTAGTTTTACGCCTTAACCCTACTTATGGGTAAGAGGGAAGTGAAAGGGAAAAAGATAGGGGAATGGATGGGCCGGCAAAGGTATACACAATACACAAGGATATCATCATATATCATCATCATCATCATAATAATCACCAGTTTGAAGACGCTTTTTAAACATTGCGACTTTTTGAGCGGCTCCTTGCTCCCGCATCCATCGGCTCCCCGCGGCTATAACCAGATTGTCGGTCCACCTATTGGGGGGCTGGCCTACGCTGCGGAAGGATACCTTCATATTATTTGAGATGAGATTTTCAGAAAACCAAACTTTAAGGCTATACAAATAAAGGCATTTATTCCAGTTTTAAGGGCACCGAAGCTAGCGAATTACTGGGCAAATGAGACTTTATGACCTTATCTCACAGTCTACAAATCTTATTACAAGACTATGCTGTCTCAGGCTGACGTACGCAGTGCAGTGTCACGTGAAGCTTCATAATTTAGAATTACTACTGGGTTTGCAAATATAAACTTAGGTCATTGCTCATAACGTCAGGTGAACGACTAGCTCATCACATTTACATAAAAATATGTGTATTACCTACTTGTTGAATAATTAAATGACTGACACTTTTAACATTTAGTCAAGTCAAGTTACTTAAGATTATACTAACGACTAAGTTAAAAATCTAAAACTTATCTACATTTTTCTACAAATCTGTATAAAAGGTTCAGAATGAATAAAACTAAATTCAAAAGGCTTTTGAAAACCATACTTTAAATCTAGACATTCAAGTGGCAGCTGCAATCCTTGCGTCTGACAATGAATGGGACATCATTAGGACGCTAAACTGGGCGTAAGTTAATGTAAGTTGCGTTTAAGTTATTAATCTCTTTAATTTTTTGCTTAATATTAGTGAATGAGTAACAATTGTTAGGGCTCCATACTCTGTGGGTGCCGTGTAGTCCCGGTTCGCAAATATGATCACCCCATCTCTTCCCATTGGGTTCCGTAAAAGCTGTCTAGTGCCTCTTCGTCTCTTCGTCAACGTCTTCAAGCTGCTGATGATGATGATCAATTCATTGTAAATATCACACTTTCAGTTAGGAGTTCATTAGTAGAGGGCTGATCAGGATTCGAACCATGTAGTGTGAGTAATAAAAGTCATATAAGTTACTGTTACTGTTTTTTTTTTTTTTTTTTTTTTTTTTTTTTTTTTTTTTTTTAATAATTGAGGGTAGGTGTTTAAACATCATCCGAAAATACTCTTTACTATTTTTACAAATTAAATTAAATTAAAAGTGATTTTAGTGTTAAATTTATGTGTATGCATAACAAGTAACAGTGCTACTTCACCTGCCAGTTAAATTTCTCCATTACTAGTCTCCACAAGAATATCAAGAGTCACTGCTAACATGGCTGCATCAAACCAACCCATGTTTGAAGTTATGGAGGCCCTGAATAAAAGAATGGCTCAATTTGAGAGTGAACTGCAAAAAACTCCCCCCAAGGGCTCCACGGATAGTCTGGCAGCAGACTACAATGCATTCAAATCTTTCACAGTGCAAGTTCTTCGTGCATTTCAGCAGCAATTACTCAGTCTTGCTCATGATGTTGACCAGCAGGAGATGCGTAGTCGCCGCAAAATATTGCTCATTCATGGTGTGTCAGAGGCCAAGGATGAGAATTGTGCTGCTGTAGCGGCCAAGCTGATAACCAGTCATCTGCATATCACTGATTTTAATGTGGGGCTCATTAGCCGCTGTCAACGTATGGGTCGTGCTACGAAGGGTAATCCTCGACCTCTTCTGATTAAGTTTAGAGAGCTTGGAGTGCGCGATAAAGTGTGGTACTCCAAAACCAAGCTGAAGGGTACAGGAATTACACTTTCAGAGTTCCTTACAAAACCCAGGCATGAGACGTTTATGGCAGCCAGGCAGCAGTTTGGCGTAACTAAATGTTGGACGCACGGCGGCTACATCCACATCATCAAGCCTGATGGTACGCGCCATCGTGTGAGCAGCCTCGGTGAGCTGCAGAAGATTGCGCCGGTGGCTAGCAAAAAACCAACTGCAACTACAGTTGTGGCAGAAAAGGATCCAGTGCCACAAAAAACCAAACGAGGTGTTACATTAAAAAAATAACCTTTGGCTTCCACATCCACTACATAGGTTGTCTTGTCAATAAACTTTGTAGGTATTCTCATATTTCATAAGCTATTTTAACGCGCTCATCAAGTCATCAAGCTTAGCCTACATTTACTACTTTGTTATTTTCATTTACCGGGTACATACATTCTATGTTAATTATTTTCAATCACCTTTGTTTTGTTCACTTTTTATGTACCCAATTTAATTTGCTTATAGCAGTTTGACACTGACAGATTTGCTGTCATGTCTGTTTGACGGTTTGTGATTTGACCATAGATAATTTCCGTTTTGTTTTTCTTTCTTTTAATTGTGAAGGTTAATGTCAATAAGACTATTTAGCCAAGCTTTCCTAACATGTACTTTTTTTTTTCTTATTACGTCATGCCAACGTTATGGCTCATGATTGCGTTAATTTAGGACCTATTTATTTTGTTTGGTATTAATAATTATTAACAACTGGCAGGATGAAGTAGTTAAAGTCTAGAAACTAGTTTATTTTATCTTTCTTTTTTTTTTGTTTCTAATATATTTATAGTTGTTATATATATTTTTATTTACTTGTATATATATATATATATATTTTTTAAATTTATATACTAGTTATGTCAGATACTTACTGTAGCAGCGATGATGAATATTTATCAGTGTGCTCAAACAGTAGCACGGATAGCTTTGTTAGTGTTCCAAATTTGTGTGAAACATTAGCAGGTCACTTTTCTGATGTAGCCAAGAACTTTAACGTTGTTCACATTAATGCCCAAAGTATTCCAGCTCATTTTCACGACATGCAGGCATCTTTTGACGACAAAAATCTTGATGCTGTACTAGTCTCCGAGTCCTGGTTAAAACCGTGCCTCCCGTCCACTCTATACTCCCTTCCTGGTTTTAACTTGATTCGTAATGATCGGACCGGGAGTGGTGGTGGTGGTGTAGCCATCTATCTCCGTTCTCATATTTCCTATTCAATTCTAAGTATGTCTTCACAACCACCACCTTCCAACGCGGGCGAACATTTGCTTATCGAGGTTTCACTTTCCCATTCCAAAATCCTTCTCGGAGTCTACTACTGCCCCAGTCTTCGTGTTAACTTTTTCTCTTCATTTGAACAGATCTTAGAAAATCTTATCCCTAATTATACCCACAACATCGTCATGGGCGACTTTAATACCTGCCTTCTTAAAAATGATTCTCGGTCTTTAAATTTTAAAAACATCATCAACGCTAGCAACATGCACTTACTACCTCTTAACGCAACGCATAACTTTCCAAACTGCACTCCCTCTCTTCTTGATCTCATTATAGTATCTTCTCTACAGCATGTTGCTAAACATGGGCAATGTCCTGCTGACGCCTTTTCCTACCATGATCTTATCTATCTCTCTTATAAGGTTCGTCCTCCAAAACCTAAGCCCAAAATTCTTCTGCGACGTAACTTTGGTTCTATTGATATGGGCAACCTTTGTAGAGATGCAAGTGCTACTGATTGGAGTCAAGTGCTAAATGCTCAAACCATTGATGACAAGGTTGAAATCTTTAACTCCATACTTGTGCAGCTTTACGACACGCATGCTCCGATTAGACCTGTAAAGATGAAACACCTCCCTGCTCCCTGGCTGACAGATGAGATAAAAGTCCTTATGCATAAGAAAGCGGTTGCTAAGGCCAAGTTCAAATATCGTCCCAATGACGATAGTAAAGAAAAATACGTAACTGCACGTAACCGCTGCAATAGGGTGTGTAGGGATGCTCTGCGTCGCCATATTCATGACTCTGTTACGGACGAAGATCCAGCAAAAGTTTGGAAATTTCTAAGGTCATTAGGTGTTGGCAAGTCACGTCAAGATACGATTCCAAAAGACTTGAATATAGATTCCCTAAATCGGCACTTCTCTTCGTCGTCCTGCATTGATCATAACGACAAAATGGACACACTGAACTATCTTTCCACCTTGCCAAGACCTGACTTTTCTCCATTTCATTTTAGTCAGTTCACTGCTAGTGATGTTAAGAAGAGTATTCTTTCTATCCAATCTAATGCAATGGGAGGTGACAATATTAGCAGGAAAATGATTATCCTCATTTTGGATGAATTACTTCCCATTATATGCCACATTCTTAACTACTCCATTTCGAAGTGTGCCTTTCCTTCGGTTTGGAAGGAGGCATATTTAATCCCTTTACCTAAAAAATCTAACCCTACTTTATTTTCTGAATTCCGCCCCATTTCGATCCTACCATTCCTGTCTAAGGTGCTTGAGCGTTTAGTTCAAAGCCAATTAAATTCTTTTCTTCCGCGTAATAATCTATTGAACCCCATGCAGTCTGGCTTCCGCCCTGGTCATAGTACTGTCACAAGTCTCATTAAAATTACTGACGACATAAGACTGGGAATGGAAGCCGGTCAGCTAACTGTCCTAACTCTTCTAGACTTTAGCAACGCGTTTAATACGGTCGATTTTGACCTTTTATTGGCTACGCTCAGCTCTATTAACATATCTCCTTCAGTGACTGACTGGTTTCATAGCTATTTGTATGGACGTCGGCAGCGGGTTCGCATTGAGGATTCTTTTTCCTCTTGGTGCACTACTGCTGCGGGCGTTCCTCAAGGCGGCGTCTTATCTCCTCTTCTTTTCGCATTATTTATAAATTCAATATCCCGTTCTCTTACTTCTTCCTACCACCTTTATGCAGACGATCTCCAAATTTATTTGCAGGCTCCGCTTGACAATCTGGTAGAAGCCATTAACAAAACTAATGCGGATTTGGATTGTATAGCTGACTGGAGCAAACATTTCGGTCTAAAGGTAAATCCTTCAAAGACACAAGTTATCATCATAGGGAGTTCACGGATGATTGCAAGGATAGATTTCCCAGGACTGCCTAAAATTATGTTTGACGGGGTTTTCATTCCATACAGCTCTCAAGTAAAAAATTTGGGTATCACCTTTGACAACAGTCTCTCTTGGGGACCTCAATTAGCCGCGGTCAGTCGTAAAGTGTTTGCCTCGGGGGCCTCCCTTAGGAGGCTACGCAATTTCCTACCAACTGCCACCAAAGTTATGCTTGCACAATCTCTCCTTCTTCCAATTCTAGATTATGCCGATGCCTGCTACCTTGATCTTACGGAGGACCAGCTGAATAAACTTGAGCGCCTCCAAAATTATTGCATAAGGTTTATTTTCGGTTTAAGAAAATATGACCATGTCTCAAACTTTCGAGCAAAACTCAAGTGGCTGCCAATACGTCTTCGCCGGAATACTCATATCCTTTCTCTTCTATACAACATATTGTTTAATCCATTAACCCCTCTCTATTTAAAGGAACGGTTTCAGTTTTGGCACAGTTCACACCAGCGTAATCTTAGATCCACAGAAAACCTCACACTAAAAATGCCTATTCACACTTCTTCTTATTACGACAAATCTTTTTCTGTACAGGCCGTACGCCTTTGGAACGCGCTCCCAATTCCAGCCAGACAGGCTCAGTCACTGGCTATATTTAAAAACAAAGTTAAAAGTTTTTACTTATCGCAGTTGTAAGTATATGTAAATTATATATTTGTATATATATTTATTTATATATGTATATCTATTGTAGGTAATTAATATTGTCAATTATATATTTATTAAATGTAAATTAGTATTAACTTATTTAGTCTAGCAATAATTATAATAATACAATTGTTTACACCACCGACCTCTTATCTCTCCAGTAATTCTTTCCATCCAAAGGTTGACTGGAAGAGATCGCTATTAGCGATAAGTCCGCCGATTGTACTATAGATTAAGCTGTTTATTTCTGTATCTTTTTTATTTTTATTTTAATTCTTGGTGTACAATAAAGAATTTTTGTATTGTATTGTATTGTATTGTTAAACGATAATTACACTTACTCTAAGAATAGCTAAAATATTCTACACCAAAAACCATTTCAAATATCTAGTTTTCGTTTACTAATCTTATACTACGCCAAGTACTATATTATTCGACTTTATTCGGTTCAAAGCCGTCAATTTAAATGCTTAACTGAATTTGATGCGACAATCAGTCTGCTATCTGAGGAGGCAGCTGCGTGCCACTAATTCGCAGCGACTGATGTCGGTCATGCCTCGTTTATTTGGCACTGGAACAGGCACTGGCGAGACAATTTGATATCCTATACTGTCTCTATTTTATACTTTTTTACTTTTAATTAAGTCTTAATGTAATAAAGCTGTTCCGCAAAGCGTATAGCGTACGTTATAATAGTCTAAACAAAAAAAAAATTCGCTCATATTTATAATTTTTTTTTAAATATTACCTACATGATAATCGGGCTTTGAGAACTTTTAAAAACATTACTAAAAATAATAAATACAGTTTTACGTATAATAATAAACCTATACCGTGATTGTCAAGTGCTTTTTTAAATGAAATCTTAATGAAACATCAGTGGTGTCAAATCTCTGTAATCCAAGAACCAAAAATCCTGGTGATCATACAAGTCTAAATAGCAATCTGGCTAATGCGAAAAACTTAAGAAATTAAGCCTATCTACAAATAAACTAATATTTGTATTACAAACAGTCGACCTAAAGCACGTCGAGTGTAATAATCAATAGAAACTTTACTGTCTTCATGCGAACGCTCCACGGCGCCTAAGCCGAAATTCATATGTGGCTCGGCCCTCATATTGTTCACCGCTGTCACGAGCCAGCGATTGCAGCGGAATTAATGCGTTATGCTTTTTTCAACGTTTTTAGGATTCCGTAGCTCAGGAACGGAAACCCAAAACGGATTTTGTTTGTTTATACACCATTTTTATGAGTTAAGTAAGGTATACAATATCAACACAATACATGTTAAAAATTAAAGTGACAAATAAATTTAATTCAATATGTACCGAATAACGTTGTGATATTTTTTATATATGTTTTACTCCATGAAAAATTGCGAAGAGCGTAAACATTGTCTCTTTCTGTCTCATACCGACTGGTAAAATTGGGCAACGGCCACTGTAGTCAGTACATGGATGCAGGGATGGCTGCTATCATGCTATATTTTTTACTTACAACCTAGCTTATGTAATATAAGCTTACAACTGAGTGCTACTATCTTTAACAGCATAGATGCTATTATTGCCAAACTAGGTATATCAGAAGACTTAATAATTTTGACCCCATGGCAGGCTACATAGGAAGACAGAGAAAAAAAAACGTACAAGGAAATGGAACCCTTAAGGTGCAACTAGTAACCGCACTTGTCCGCCTTTATTTCAATATTTTTTCAACAATTTTTTTTTCGTTTTTCGAATCGCTGGCGCAATTTTTTCCATGCTATCCCGCTGTTTGTGGCTTCAGCGGTTTGTAAGACAGATTAATTGGGTGACGGAAAACTTTGAAGTAAATGCGAAAATAATGAGCGAAAAGATCTAATAAGGAAGAAAGGGGAGAGGGGAGTTAATTCCAAGTCAGGAGCTTAATTCTAGTAACTTTCAGACATTTTATAATTAGAGCTTTCGGTTTTCTGGCTTTGCCTAGTAAATCTTGCTCTTTAATTAAAATTTTATTCTAACTATCTAAAAGTTTAGTCATAAACATAATTACATAGGTAGATATAATTCAATATACATTCAAATATCGTCTGCAGATGGCGGTTAACGCAGCTGGCACGCAATTTGCATCTACATAGGGTGATTCAGAAATGGTAACAGGAATAGAAATAGAGCATTGAACCGTTAGACTTGTGTACCTACTTGATGTGACCACTATGATTGGGTTAGACGTTACGTTAGATAGCTGAATGAAATGTTTACTATTGAAAATTATGTAATTAAATAAAAATTATGTAATGAAGTACCTAACGAGTTGATTATATTCAAATAAACTACACTGAAAAAGTTGATTTATAAGATACCTAATTTAATAATTATGTACACTTACTATAAAAAAGAAAAACCTAAATATTGAACAAAATTAATATATAAATACAGTTTTTTTTTACTTTTTTTATATATACTACGTTTTATTACCCCTTTATTTTGTATTTTTTAACCTTAGTGTGTACATAGATAATAGTACCTATAGGTAGACATTATGTCATGTAAACCAGCTGGACCCTAAGGGTGGGTTTTTTCACCAATAGTTAAGGAAACCAATGGTTAAAAACACTAACAAATTTTGACCATTGGTTAGAATTTATAAGAGTTTTTAACCATTGGTTACCTTTACTATTGGCGAAAAAACCTACCCTAAATTGTATAAATTAAAGTATTTTATACGATGCTTTAGCTATTTCATTTTTTTACTGTATCTAAAGTAAAATTAAACTTTTTTTAAAAGATAATTCGGAATAGTAGGAAAAAGTTATTAGCATTAAGTATTAGCGTCAAATTACAAACCTTCTCATTATAAAAATCGGTTAGAGATGCGGTCCGACGCAGCTGCTCGCAATTTGCATCCATACAGCTTCGTATAACGCAATGGAGGCCTCATTCCAACTGTATTGGAGACCAAAACTTGGCGAAGCTGTGACCTACTTCGTTTTTGTCTTTAGTTTTGGTATGCCACAGGCTAAATGAATATCCACTTCACCACACCTAGGGGCGGTTTTTACAACTAAATAGGCCCGCATTTGACCGCAATCTCACCTGATGGGAAGTGACGATGCGATCTACGATGGTACATGCTTGCCTAGAAGATACCTAGGGTTTCCGAAAACTCTGCCTTAACGCTATAAAATACCGAATGAATTAAAAGGGTGAAGTCAGCAGGATGAAACTACTAAGGTGAGCTTCATCATTATTATCATCATCATCAACCGCCCCCTGAATCCATTAACTCCCCGCGGCTTTCACCAGACCATTGGTCCACCGAGTGGGGGTTGGTCTACGCTGCATCTTCCAGTTCGTGGTCGCCACTCGAAAACCTTTCTTCCCCATCGGTTGTCAGTTCAACAATCGATGTGGCCTACCTATTGCCATTTTAACTTCCGAATTCTAAGAGCAATATCGGTCACTTTAGTTCTCCTGAGGATCTCCTCATTAAGACCATGTCTCAGTTCCATAACAGAACTGACTTAAGCTTAACCAACTTCAAAATAACGAGAAGGTTCACAACTTGCCTGTATTTTTTATCATCATCATCATCATCATCATCAATGTTTTTCACTATTAAATCCTTTTTTAAAGTTTTTTTAGTTCAGCAGTGGACGTCTTTAGGCTGATGATGATGATGAAACTTCTAAAAATAAATCCCCGTAGGTAAATCTTTTTTGAAAACAATAGCGTAGCAATAAAGCGCACGTAGCGCCGTTCTGTGTAATTCCACTAACCGAATCGGCGGCTAGTATCGTGCGATGCGGCCAGCCGATATTCCCAATGATATGGCTACAAGCGGCTGGTGCTGCGTTTGTATGGGCCTACTTGCTTGTCCAGTAGTGGTTAAAGTGTAAGAGTGGCATCTTTTTGCTTGCGATTTAATAAGTTCAAAAAGCTTACGTGGTGATTTATGGTTATTGGCAAGTGTGATTGGCGTTAATGGTTAGAAAAATGTCCTACTTGCCTTGCATAAAACAGTGTCTTAGTCAGTTAGGTAGGAACTCTCGTGGTATTGAATACTAGATAGTTATACTTACCTATTAGTGGCTTAATTTTTGGTATTTTGTCTCACCATTTTTGATCTGTGTCTTAAAACGGAAAATATGTTTTCAAATATTTAAAACATTATCTGTTTCTGAAGCCACATGCATTTCCAACCTTAGTTATGAAGATGGCATACAGTGATAGCTATGATAATTATTAGAATAAACATTATTTTATTTTTAATTAAAATAAATAGAACACCTTTGATAAACACTGTAGTCTTGAGGCTGTACATAAGAATAGCCCAGTTTTATATGTAGTTCACTGTAGTTGAACTGGCATGGATCCAACCCAGGCGCTTGGGTTAGCCCATAGCTTTAAAAATATTTTAAATAAACTAAATAAAACTTCATAAGCAATCTACAAACGAATTCTGTAATTAAAATCAGAATTTAGCAGTAATTGGATTAAGCAACTATCTTATAGTAAACGGACTACAGACTGTAACAACATGTTATCTGACTGCGCGGTCAGGCGTCCGCATCAGAATGAGTTTCCAGCTGAAGCGAGCTCAGCCCGCACCAGTGGAAATTGGGAGTTATCTGATGAATTTAGGAGATGTTATTGGAAACAATCTAAATTTAGGTTTTTTGGAACATCTGTAGAAAAAAAAACTAATAATCGCGAATAATCGCTAATTTATGACTCTCACGCACTTAAATCATACATACTTTAGATACACAGTCTCTATGAAAATCAAACCCCACGCCAATGCTTACTTATACAGATATGTTCCTCTTCAGATAATATAAAATAGTCCAAAAGCGATTGTTTTGAACCATAGCACCCTGTAATAGCGTTGAAAACAGCACCGTTTAAACAAGGCATATGCCTTGTTTAAACGGTGCTGTTTTCGAGGCGGCGATCGTGGATCTATACCCGATATCTCATCGCAGCTCACACCTAACCAGAAGTTCTGTTAACGATAAACCTCGCCCATACAAACGTTTTTGCAACTATACGGCAAGATGTACTTAGTAGGTACGGTCTGAACTCAGATCTAACGGTCTTATATCTCGACAATTATAAATTACATAAAACTAAAACTATAATCTATAACTATAATCTATCAGAGCGCCTGGTCGATGCGACGCGTGACCAAAATGCTGGCACATATTTGGCCCAACGCATCAGCATTGCAATTCAACGTGGCAATGCGGCCAGCATGTTGGGTACGCTACCTACCGGTAGTGGGCTGGAGCACTTGGACTGTCTATAGGCCATCGCAGCTATTATACAGTCCATAAGTGTTCTTTGTAGTAGGTAGTGTAGCTAGTTTAGTTTAGTTTAGTTTTTATTATTGTAGTAGTTAGCTTGAGTAATAAAGGCAATTTGCCCCTTAAAAAAAATCTATAACAACTATAATCTATAATAACAATATTATAAAGAGGGAAGATTTGATTGTTTGTTTGTTTGGGTAAACTGAACAGGCTCCGAAAGTACTCAACCGATTTGAAAAATTATTTTATTATTGGCAAGTTACACCATCTCCGGGTGACATAGGCTATATTGTATTTTCAAAAAAATTAGGGATCCTTACTAAAACTCCAATAATAAATAATCCAAGGTGCAAAAAAAATACCTAATTTATTCATTACATCGCGTGCGCTACGAAAAATATTATACCCGTGCGAAGCCGGGGCGAGCCGCTAGTAATATATATTACGGTCAATTTCATAAAAGAGATGTTACCATGAGATTCAGCGTAACAAAAGTAAATATAGTTTTTGTTAATTACAAACTAAAAAGCTTATAATTTATTAATCAGATAACCTTTATCCAGCCACTGAAATACCGCCTCTAGAGCAAGTAGATATATTGATTGAGAGTATTACTAAGTCAGGCTACCTTTTTACAAGATAATAATTAATTCATCTAAAATTCTAAACAGTCCTACCAAAAATGATCGTATTTTCAAATAAATTCAAACAAGTCACAGGAAAAAATCAGCTAACAAGATTATAAAATTACAACCAATAGTGGTCAGCGAAAACCAGCAGCTAGCCATAATTAAGCGGTTTGCAGCTAAAAACGAAAAAGGCAACTGCAAAACCTCGAAAATATGACCAAGAGAGAGTTGGACATCGTTATCAGATTTCCAGTGCTCCGTAAAACCTAGCTCAAAACGGAAACCTAAAAACAGCAAAGTTCGTAAAATCTAGTATTCAGTAGCGGATAAAGAGGCTTTTGTGCCGAAAAACTAGGTCGTCCGGTGTCGGTGGTACACAGAAATGCATAATAAAGTGCGCGCCGGTGATACGTTTTAATTTGCAATTTGGGTTTCAGCTTATATTTCGTAGGGCATTCAGAAATTTTCGTAAGCTAATTACTCAAGTAGTCCATACGAACATTTTCTGTGTATTTCTAGGCTGCTTGCAACTGTTGCAAATAGCTTAGAAGTAGGAATCTGAGTTTTATAAATGCAAATTCACAGGTGGTTGAGCAGTGTCAGGTCAATATGGGTCAATAGAATTCTTGGGAATCTAGAAAAGAAGGGGAGTGAACATTTCTTCTGTGAAGAAGACTATATACATTACAACACTTCGTCGCCAAGTCGCAGTCTAACAAGATTATTAAGTGATGGGAATCTCGTTACGTTTTTCTAGTTTTCGTTTTCCTTTCCCGTCGTAAGATCGAGTGCAAATTCCTCAGTGTATATTAACTGTCATTGGTGCGGGGTCGAGGGGATTTGAACCAGTGTGCGTTAGTATGAAAGTCACACTTGAAACATGTTACGGATAAGTCTAACTCGCCACACTTTTTTTAATTACACTCACCATCTAGCTCATATTCTCTTTTTAGCCACACTCACTCTCTAAGCCAAACTCTCATTTTAAGCCACATGTATACACTCTCAGAGCTACCTACACTCACTCTGTGAGCCTAACTCTTTTTTGAGTCACACTCACTCTCTGAGCTGCACTTGCTCTGTGAGCCTAACTCTTTTTTGAGTCGCACTCACTCTCTGAGCTGCACTCACTCTGTGAGCCTAACTTTTTTTTGAGTCACACTCACTCTCTGAGCTGCACTCGCTCTGTGAGCCTAACTCTTTTTTGAGTCGCACTCACTCTCTGAGCTGCACTCACTCTGTGAGCCTAACTCTTTTTTGAGTCACACTCACTCTCTGAGCTGCACTCGCTCTGTGAGCCTAACTCTTTTTTGAGTCGCACTCACTCTCTGAGCTGCACTCACTCTGTGAGCCTAACTCTTTTTTGAGTCGCACTCACTCTCTGAGCTGCACTCGCTCTGTGATGCTAACTCGCTCTCTAAGGCACGCCCACTTTTTTTTGAGCTTAACTCATTCTCCAAGCCATACTCAGTCTCAAAACCACACTTTTTGAGACCCACAACTCGCTATCTGAGCCAAACTCTTTCCAGAGGAAGAGTGTGGCTCAATTACGCTTGCTCTGAGCCACACTCTCCTTTTTTCCTTCTGAGCCACACTCACTATCTGAACACATTTGAACCAAACTCTCTTTGAGCCATACTCTTTTTTGAGACACACTAACTTTCTGAGACACATTCTCTTTTTGAGTACATTCGCTCTCTGAGCCACACATTCTCTCTCCCTCTCTATGAGCCTCACTCTATCTTTGAGCCACACTCACTGTCAAAGCCACACTTGTCCTCCAAACCACTCGCTCTGACTGTTCTATGCCAACATTTTTGTCTTCAACTGCATATGTCACGAGCGTTGTCCTGAAGTGCACGTGTCACGCGTGTTGTCCATCCGCTGGACGCAGAGCAGTTTCCAATTATCGCTCCTCTTTGTGTCTGACATGATTGTCGCCCCACGGGAGGCGAGTCAGCACTGCCTAGTTTCCAGCTATGCAACTGTGTTACAGAAATGTACGCGAGTATAACCTAGTTTCAAATAAGGAATCGGAATAAACGCGTTATTTTTTTTATGTTAAGGGCCCATTATACCTGTTTTTTTCATCTCGCTCGCACATAGTACGTTTTTGAGAATTTTAAATAACTAAATTTACTTACGAAAAATCTGGCTAAACCATGTCCTCATGAATGTCATATAACATTGCAAATGTTTGACAAAATTGTCAAAATATTAATGCAAAAAAGATTTTTTTTTAAATACAACAGAATCAAAGTTTTGTTTCTTTCTATTCTATTTTTATGTATGAAAACTTGTTTGGATTAATATAATTTTTTTTGAAGATTTTTAATGTTACTCACGAGAACATAGGTTCGTCAGATTTTTTAAAGTAAATTTAGTTATTTCATATCTTTGAAAATGTCGCAATGCGTGGAAGAGATCCTCGAATGCGAACGATGCTTAAAGGATGGTATCAAGCAGACAGCCTACATGGAGGCTACATGGGGTCCTGGGGTGTTGCAGGGAAACAACGATCCCGTTATTTAAAAGACGCAGGTGTCTTATTTTGGTTTCTTGTTTGTTTGTATTTTTATCTGGATATTTCATTTCATTTCATAAATAAAATCTTACTTGATAATTAGTAGGTAGGTAACACTTAAAACTTTCGCAACTTGAACTCATATTATATACTCAAAACGGGTCTCTTTGCGCACAAAGCAGTCGACATAGTTTTTTGTAAGATATTTGACAGTGAAATAGTCTTTTTACCATGCTTTTTACCAGACCGCAAAGTTTTATTTCGATTTCTTGAAATCCACTTTTTTGTAAAACTAAATTAAGAGCTTTATGCTTGGTTAAATAAGGTGAAGAATGAGTTAAAGTTTACTTAATATTAACTAGATTTTCCTTTGTACTCGCACCACTTACGATTGTTCAAAAGAAATCAGAATTACTATTTGTATTTAATTCATCGTCTGTACTTCGAGAACACTGTATCTTACTTAAGGCTACTGGTAGCTCTCGGCCTATGTACCCACATTTTCATAGCAATGTTTGGCCATGAGCCAAATGGCATTGGTTTTTAAATTTTTAACTCGCTCGTGAGGTAAAGCGGACAGAATTGATGGCAACATTAATATTTCATTCCGTGTCCGTACGTTGAAAACTAAACTGTTTTTTCAGTGTTGGCGTTTCCCGGGCAACCGTTTGGTTTGTAATTGATGTAGGTACAGTTAGCTTTAGGTCAACTCTAGCTACATATTACTGATCTGTGGGTCAACTCATTTTTTGTCGTTGAATTTTTATGTAACGGCAAATAAAATGAAATGTGTTTTACGTATACCAAAATCAAGAAATTACTGGGCAATTGAGACTTAAGAACTGATGTCATAGTCTAGAAATCTTTTTTAGACTGTGTGATGTCTCAGGATGACGTGCGCAGTGCGCGGTGTCACGCGAAACTTTAATTTAGATTTCCGAGTGACACTGCAACCTGTAATGGGTGGTCAAGACGCGTAACACCAGGTGAACGACTGGCTCATCACGTCATTCGTTTACATAAAAAAAAATCATTACTTATTAGTATTTTTTTTATCCAAAAACCCTCACTTGGCACCCACTAGTTGGACCGGCGAATTGGGCAGAACCGCGGGGAGCTGATGGGTTTAGGAGGCGAGCAGCCGCTCAAAGTAGCGCTCTATGGGAGAGCCCTGTGTTCACTAGTGGACATTGATTTTTGGTTCATCATCATCATCACCTGATGATGATGATGATCCAAAAACCGATGTCTGGCAGATATACAAAAATACGGAAACTACCGAGATTAACATAGCATACTTATCTACTTTTTTCTACTACTTACTACCACTTTTTTCCTGGTAAATAAAATATTCATGGAAAATTTGTGTATTGCGATAATAATATGGGGGTGTTATAAAAGTAACGCTATATTTTGTTAAAAAAAATAGCACCAAATTTTGAACTCTTTTTTAGAAGTTTAACCAACTTCTAAAGGAGATGAAGATAAACTAAATTACTTTGTCCTCATCTCCAAGTCTAGATAAATTAGGTTAGCAAAGCGAACCACCAGAATAGAGAAAAGCACACAAAGTTAATTAGATGTATCCCATTTGGAATTCATTGAAGTCGGCCATCTTGCCGCACGGGACCAACGTAATCTAAGCAAATGTTTGTTAATCATGTAACGATACTAACTAAACCCTATAAGTTACAATATGGTTGTGGTTTGTGGAAGGTTTTGGGAGGGAGAAAGCTTAAACAACAATCTGGAGCTCTTTAAGTCGCGAGTGAATCTCGCTTCTAGGCAAACATGTACCATCGTAGATATCACATTGTCACTTCCCATCAGGTGAGATTGCGGTCAAATGCGGCCTATTTAGTTGTAAAAAAAAAACCTTAAACAGGCTTTAAAACTAAAGTGAAATGGTTTTCTGTTTGTGTGATGATCACGCTAAAACGGTCAAACTTTTGAACCCATTTGAATAAAATATTCACAGATTCATCATCATCATCATCATCAACAGCCTGAAGACGTCCACTGCTGAACACAAGCGCCCAGGTAGCGCTAGTTTGAGTGGCTACTTGCCTCCTGCATCCATCGGCTCCCCACGGTTTTCACCAGATCGTCGGTCCACCTAGTGGGGGGGCCAGCCTACGCTGCGTCTTCCGGTTCGTGGTCGCCACTTGAGAACCTTTCTTCCCCATCGGTTGTCAGTTCTACGAGCGATGTGACCTGCTCACTGCCACTTCAACTTGGTAATTCTCAAAGCTGTATCGGCTATATCCGTACCTTAGGAGAATAATCGCTCCTTCTTTTAGCCTTCCTTTAATTAATTAAAAAAATAAAATTGTGAGGAAACCAGGATGTTCAAAAATTCAATTCAACAAAATTCGAGAATATTTGTTATCTACCGGCCCACACTTATTAGCCAGCATATTGGATTACGGCCCTTCATGTATTACTCAAGCTACTTACTACAATAATAAAAACTAAACTAAACTAAACTAAACTAAACTAAACTAAACTAAGCTAAGCTAAGCTAAGCTAAACTAAGCTAAACTAAGCTAAGCTAAGCTAAGCTAAACTAAGCTAAACTAAACTAAACTAAACTAAACTAAACTAAACTAAACTAAACTAAACTAAACTAAACTAAACTAAACTAAACTAAACTAAACTAAACTAAACTAAACTAAACTAAACTAAACTAAACTAAACTAAACTAAACTAAACTAAACTAAACTAAACTAAACTAAACTAAACTAAACTAAACTAAACTAAACTAAACTAAACTAAACTAAACTAAACTAAACTAAACTAAACTAAACTAAACTAAACTAAACTAAACTAAACTAAACTAAACTAAACTAAACTAAACTAAACTAAACTAAACTAAACTAAACTAAACTAAACTAAACTAAACTAAACTAAACTAAACTAAACTAAACTAAACTAAACTAAACTAAACTAAACTAAACTAAACTAAACTAAACTAAACTAAACTAAACTAAACTAAACTAAACTAAACTAAACTAAACTAAACTAAACTAAACTAAACTAAACTAAACTAAACTAAACTAAACTAAACTAAACTAAACTAAACTAAACTAAACTAAACTAAACTAAACTAAACTAAACTAAACTAAACTAAACTAAACTAAACTAAACTAAACTAAACTAAACTAAACTAAACTAAACTAAACTAAACTAAACTAAACTAAACTAAACTAAACTAAACTAAACTAAACTAAACTAAACTAAACTAAACTAAACTAAACTAAACTAAACTAAACTAAACTAAACTAAACTAAACTAAACTAAACTAAACTAAACTAAACTAAACTAAACTAAACTAAACTAAACTAAACTAAACTAAACTAAACTAAACTAAACTAAACTAAACTAAACTAAACTAAACTAAACTAAACTAAACTAAACTAAACTAAACTAAACTAAACTAAACTAAACTAAACTAAACTAAACTAAACTAAACTAAACTAAACTAAACTAAACTAAACTAAACTAAACTAAACTAAACTAACCCTTCATGTGAGAGAAGACCCGTGTCCCAGCTGTGGGTGACGAAGTAAGCAGGACTTTAATAATAAACAAATAAATAAAAATATGTGTGAACATATCTCAAAGCGCCATCTAGCTCCTAACTAAGCATAGCTTGTACTATGGGAACCAGATATCTGATACAATACGAGACGTTTCAGCTATTATATTTTGGAACTTTGAATGATTATTGTGCATTCAAGATTTAAATCGATACCATAAGCAATGTACTTAGTTAACTATTTTTTAACTATTTTTACTAAATATTCTAATAACAGTTATGTCAATCATGATGTGTACACATGTTTTGGGATGTAATCTAGCTCAAAATGTATGTATTTTTTTTTCTTTCTGCTTGTTCTTTCATTTGGTTATATTCTGTTTTGTGTGCCAAATAAAATAAATAATAAAATAAATACTTATACATACTTTTTGTTTGTAAATACATACATAGATTACAATATAACACCCAGAAACAGAATAATCACCTATGTTCATCACACAGAGATTTATCACGCGTGGGAACCGAACCCACAGCCACAGTTCAGAAGGCAGATCTACTACCGACTGAGCTATCAGGCCAGTCAATACTTTATAAATTTACTACGGTTATGTTTTGCGACAGACTAAAACCAGTACAGTAGGTTTAATTGGTGGCTTCACATTTAGAATTCATTGAAGTCAGCCATGTTTGCTCTTGGGATTGAGGTAATCTAGCGTACTGGGTTACAGCGTTGTTATAAATTTTGTACTGTGCAGTGCCTGGTAGGTTTTGTTTCCAACTAATTTTGTGGCTTTAGAGCAAATAAAATGTACGTAGTTTATTTATTAAATTAACTTAATTAATACAGCAAACAAATGCTATTTACATTAATTAATTACTATAAGTGGTCATCGTAAACTTTAACTACGGCTCACCCACCTTTTCAGTATTTCTAACCTCCTCATTTATAACCACAGACCTAAACTTAAAACTATTGTTCGTATTTTACATAAATTGTTCCACCTTTTTTACCTCCTAAGTATTTATATTAGTCTTTTGGTATGAAGTACTTAAATGAAACCTGATGCAGTAATATATTCTTCTTCTTCTAATTCAAAAACCCCTGTTTAAGAAATATTACAATACGAACTGTAATTCAGGTCACTTCTGCATTTTTTTGGTATCCTTATAATTCAAACACTAACCGCAATGGATCCAACCGGATCTGAAAATGATTAGGGGATTAACCAGGAATTTCATTTGAAACATAGCAGGGGTTTGTTTTGGGGTATCAAACCGAAATAGACGGTTTTGTCCAAAGTTTGTCAGAGTATCTAGTCGATGCGACGCGTAAGCAAAATGTTGGCTCAACGAATCAGAGTTGGGAATTTTTGCATATGATTTCGGAAGAATTCAATGATCTTAAACGAAATCAGTGAAACCAAAACAATTTGATATTTATCTTAAGTTTTCTGATTTAAAAACGCTGTAATTTGACTCCAACTTATATTACAAAAGCAGCTGGGTGACGCCCGTCACATATGGCCCATTATCATTATCATCAACAGCCAAAAACGTCCACTGCTGAATACAGGCCTCCCCTTTAAAGAGCCACTTTGGACGTTTATCATAGGGGGGAAATTTGCCATAATCACTACGCTTGGCAGGCGGCTTGGTGATCGCAGAAGTTCTAATATACCGAGGAGAATGCTGCTCCCATTCTCTGGATATTCCCTCAGCCGACTTTTACGGCACCCACAGGAAGAGATGGGGTGGTCCTTCTCGCAAACCGGGACCACACGGCGGGCCCATTATAAGACAATTCAATTCGGAATCCTACAAAATTCTAGAAACTGGACTCTCAATGGAATAGAAAATATAGAAGTAATTCAGCACAATACATTTTCCCTAAAACTTTTCCTTGAAAACAAAAATATCTCCATTCCAAGAAAGAGTTTATCACGAGCTTACATTACGACGTTTATGAAATTACTGCTTGAGCCGTATCACGTGTAACAACGACGCCCTTGGTGCCTTTTAGTTTTATTTGTCTACCAGATTTTACTTTAGTAAAATAAAGGAACAAGAATGAATAGGCTAAACTTTCGGTGAAGGAAAATATCTTGATGAAACTATAGCATCATATCAGCCAAAGACGTCTACTTCTGAACGTAGGCCTATATAAGATAAAAGTAAAAAAAACTGCATATAGGCTATTTTTAGCACTTTTACAAGTTAACTGTCAAGATGATCTTCTTCTTCTTCTTCTACTCGTGTAGGCCGCCCAAAGGCTTCTGACTTGGCTTAACGACTATTGTCTTAAGACAACAGTCGGGACATCTTCTGTTTATCTTCTGTCTATCTTCTGTCTCTCTTCTGTCTATTTTCTGTCTATCTCTTGTCTTTCTTCTGTCTATCATCTGCCCATCTTCTATCTATCTTCTGTCTATCTTCTGTATATCTTTTGTCTATCTTCTGTCTCTCTTCTATCCTCTACTTTCTGTCTCTAAATCTATCTTCCACCTATATCTATTATCTTCTATCTATATTTTGTCTATCTTCTATCCTTTATCCATATTCCGTCTATCTATACTAAGAAAAAAAGACTTCCTGAATAAAGAACCGACTATCTGACTGATAGACAATTACAAACCAACCAAACTTTGTTTTTGAAAATTAAACCCGTAAAAGGTTCAAAAATGGTATTAAAAATCAAGAAATACGGGTCAACCCGCGGGCTGCTTCTAGTACGTAGAATAAGATTAAAGTTTTTATTACATTCATGTTGTATCGCCCAACAATTTAATCTCAAACCTTCAACGAATTCCATTTAGAAATTTCCCATTTCATCCCCATATTATCAAATCATATTTTCAATAAAATCTACATTTCAATGGCAATTCGTCTGAGGTTAAAACCAAATTTCCCTCTGTACACAACTTTTCCTACCTTATCATAAGGCATATTTTTGTCTGACAAATGCACGTTTTAAATCAGTAAGATAGGTGCAAGTGTATCACAAAATCGGCTTTATTTGGGTAAGGTTAAGGTAGAGATTAGCGTGTAGTTGGTTTAGGCTAGAAGGCAGTGAGGCGTAGTATAACCCGGAACGCTTGGTGTAAGTGTAAGCCGCAATCTGCCGACACTCAGGTGGTATGAAAGCTACAGTAATATGGAAGAGAATTTTCTTTTAATATTATAAAGGAAAATATCGTAAGTAAACAAAACTTTATTTAACATTATTTGTTAAATTAAACTGCAAATAAACCTAACCTAAATTAGGACATCAGATAGAGTAATATTTGGAATAAGGAGATTCGTAAAAGCAAGTTCTCTGACACAGCTTTCAAAATTTGCAAACATTATCGTTCACAGAACCAACACGCATGGCGAAGAAAGGTTCTCAGAACCAGAAGACGTGGTGTGTATTGGTCTGCCATTAAATTACCTAGTCGCAGGGGAACCTTTGAATGAAAGAGACAAGTAACCATCCAATGTAGGGTTCTATGGGGGACCTATATTGTGTAGTGGACGTCTTGCGTGGCTGATGACGATTATGCTGAAACCCTATTTCAAAAGTGTTTATATATCTAAAGAGGCATATAAATACTTTTTAAACAGATGCTAATATACAAAAATAAAAAATATGAGGAACTAGTCAATGTTTTTCATCAACAGCTAGAAGGCATCCACTGCTGAACATAGGCCTCCTCAGAGAGCACTACTTTGAGCGGCTGCTCGCCTCCTGCATCCATTGGCTCCCCGCAGTTTTCACCAGATGGTCGCTCCACCGTGGAGGGCCGGCCTACGCTGCGTCTTCCAGTTTCGCCACTCGAGAACCTTTCTTCCCCATCGGTTGTCAGTTCTACAAGCGATGTGTCCTGCCCATTGCCATTTCAACTTGCTAATTCTAAGAGCTATATCAGTCACTTTAGTTCTCCTGCTGTCAATTTGGTTAACAGTAAGGAAATAAACTTTAATCTACATAACGAATGCGTAAATATAAATAAATCACTGTTATCCGCCCGACTGCGCCAGTAGTTATTGTTAACGTCGGCTACACTACTGGATTGTATTCGGGCGATAGTATCGCGTGCTGCTCGGCCTGTAGAGAAACAAAGAAACAGTCAGCCACGGAATTGTTGCTTTAAAGAACAAGGTCTCAAAGACGTTAAATTAATTCGAGTCCATTTCCGTACATCCGAAGCCACTTTATCTGAATCCAAGCAGATCTACCCGTGAAATATCGGTAGCGCGCGCCGAATGCAAAGAGACTCGCATTACCATATCGCTTGACGTTTCAGTGCCAATTTTATTGCTGCCGTTATCGACGAGATGATGGAATTTAAACCGCGCATTAAGAGCTTTGTTATGTTCTTCAAGATGTTTTGGAGCCCTTTTGCATATTGAGTTGGGATTCTGTATCATTATATGTCACGTTATAGGTCGTTTTTTGAGTTCGTGACAACTTTTGGTTTTTTTTTTTTTTTCAGAAATATTAAAGCATTAGATTGTCTTACAGAAATAAATTAGGTTTTATGACGGTGGAACAGATGTTAAAGCGAGCAGCCTCAAGTGTTATAATGTACGTGATATATAGAAGAAATGCGTTTTGAATGTAACAAATTATCTATTTGGGGATGAGAAATATCGCCTCCGTGGCGCAATGGGTTAGCGCGTTCGGCTGTTAACCGAAAGGTTGGTGGTTCGAATCCACCCGGGGGCGTTTTTTTGACAAATAATACTTTACACACATGAGTGTTTGTTTTGAACAATATCGTGACAAGCTACAATGGGAAAACTCTTCACTGAAAGCGATCTCTACCAGGCAACCATTTGATGGAGCAGATTTACTGAAATCATTAAGAATAAATAACAGCGCCCTGCGGTTTCGCCCGCGTTCCTACAGGAACTGTTTCTGTTTTAGGGATAAAAAGTAACATAATTATGTTTTAATTCAAAGTATAATAAGCTACTCTATACCAAATTTCCTTTAAAACCGTCTAGTTGTTAGAGCGTGACACTGCAACAAACATACACATATACAAACTTTCGCATTTAAAATATTAGTGTGATGTATAGAGTAGTGGAAGGATGTAGGTTAAGTTGATCATTAAGTTGTAATTGATTTGCTATTTTTCATCTCTAAAGCGCTAAGTAATGAATTCCCAAACTTTATTCTAACTTTCTGCGCTTCCAACTTAAGTCTACTTTAAAGTATCTCCTGATCCAGGTTAAACATTACTCTGGAATTTCGGCAAATAAAGCCGAGCATAAACATTAAAGCCAGTCGGTATCCAATCTTAGTGGGTAAGATCAGGAGCTGACGGTTTGATTCATACTGCTTAAAAAAAAGAACTGTGAACATTTTTAAGCGCTTGACTACGTGTTAACTGATATAAAATGAACCTATAGGGGTTAAAGACACATTTTGCCTGGATTAATAGTTAAGTCACATGTAAGGCTGCTGGAACTTTACATACGGTGCGAAGACGATAGATTATAAATTATTGTTTATTTATTTATTATGTTTAATACAAAAAAGATCATAAGTAAATAAGTAAAAGGGTTAAAGTATTTTGTCGACTTTTTGGCAAATATGACTAGGTAGTTATATTTATAATATAATATCTTCAGTACAAAAACATTTAGCAGCTCTCCAACTAAAAACATTAAACGCTGCAGCTACCCAATCCAGCTGAATGTAAATAGGAATGTACAGGATAAAACAGAAATTCGTTTGAGTCCGCCTTGAAAAAACGCTGAGCTAAGCACGAAGCTGGGCTCAGACAAAAACTGTACCGCGCCGCTGAATTGCTTTCTGACACACAGATTAAGAATATTGCAAGCATATTTTTTGGTTGTCGATTTACTTTTACTATCATTATATTGTATTCTATGTATGTATTTACAATCAAAAAGTATCTAAGTATTCTATCAGTTATCAGGTTTCCATAAAACAAGCTATGCTGAGTATGGGGCTAGATGGCACTGTGTGAAATGTCTACAGATAAATAAAATAAAATAAATAAATAAATATGTGTGGACATTTCACACAGCGCCATCTAGCCCCAAACTAAGCATAGCTTGTACTATGGGAACCAGACAACTGATAGAATACTTAGATACTTTTTGTTTGTAAATACATACATAGGATACATATAACACCCAGACACAAAACAAACATCAATGTTCATCACACAAACGTTTGTCCTGAGTGGGAATCGAACCCACAGCCTATAGTTCAGAAGGCAGAGCTACTACCAACTGCGCTAACAGGCCAATCAAAATATTTATTATTATTATTTATGTGCCTGGATACTTCTTTATGGTGTTTTTTTTTTGGGAAATGTGCCTTTATTCTTTAAACTAACTACTACAATAATAAAAGGTAATATTCTACACTATCTACTACAAAGAACATTTGGATACGTTGTGATCCTCCTCATATTTTTTCTGAAAGAAAGAAAGAAAGAAAGAAAAATTATTTATTCATGACAACAACAATTAATAAACTGTACAACATCTAAAAAACAAAAAAGGTATAACAACGATTCCCAGTTGCCACGAATCGGTCCCAACTCAGCATAAATGCTGGTCGTACGACCAGCGCTGGTCTTCCGTTGGGCCGTTTCGGTGTCGTCACGGCTCAGCTTACAGCAAAATACAAAAATGTAAATGTATAATTGTATAAATAAAACATGAAAGACGAATAAAATAAAATAACATAATATGTAAGTAACCAGTAACAAAATAAGTGTGAAAATACAAGGAAGTAGTTACATACATAAAAAAGTTGAGGTAACCAAAAGAAGCATTGGGTAAGTAGCAACCATAATATCATGGGAACTAAAAATTAACAGTCTAAACGCTTATGGTCAAAAAATTCATATAATAATTTTGTACACAGTAGTAAAGTATATATATATAGGTCATCCAACACAAAAGAAAATGTAAAACCACTAAAGAAATGTAACTAACAATCATTTTTTTTTAGTATTAATTAGTCGACAAATGTGAAATATTTGTGTAAGAGAAGGTGGGGGTTGCATGTGCATTATGCGTATTATGCATGGGGGTGTTCTATGATTTTTTTAGATAATGGTAATGGTAATTAGATGGCACTAGTGTCAAGTCTTAGAGCTTCCTCCGCTTTTTGATGTTCAAATAAAAAAATCTTCAATTTGAATCTAAAACTTACAATACTTTGCAGGTTCCTTATGGGCGGTGGGTGGGTTCTGTATAGCTGTTTCACTCAATATCGTTGTCTCTTAATTTATCCTTTTTCTTTTCCAAAAATTTTATTCATGAAGACAAATTCTTAGTTTCTGGAGTCTATTCCGAATTAGGAATACAAGGTGTGGGGTGTGTTTTTACCTGTTTAAAATAGATTTGCCAACATACCGTACCAAGCGTTTTGCTGTCTCTTTTATTGCGAAATACTAGGGAATAGAAGTAACTCCCAGCTTCCTAGTATACACCTTCGACTGTAGGTTGCTTAACATCATGAGCAGCGGTGAAACGTTGCCGTTCGGTTCCGGTGTGCGAATAGGACTACCCCATCTCTTCCCGTGGTTGTCGTAAAAGCCAGTTAAGGGAATATCCGGAAATTGTGCAGCAGCATTCTCCTCAGTCTTCATTATACTCTACTGCGATCACCTAGCTGCCTGCCATGGGTGGTGACTATGGCAAACGTCCCATGATAAGCGTCTAAAGTGGCGTTTTCATAGTAGAGGCCTATGTTCAGCAGTGAACGTCTTCCGGTTGTTCATCTGTGGACATATTCGTTTACTTTTAAGAACTCTGTCATCATCAACAGCCTGAAGACGTTCACTGCTGAATATAGGCCTCCACCACTTTGAGCGCCTTCTCGCCTCCTGCATCTATCGGCTCCCCGCAGCTTTCACCAGATCATCGGTCTACCGAGTGGGAGGCTGGCCTACTCTGCGTCTTCCGGTAACCATTCTTCCCCATCAGACTATTGAATTTCTTCACAAGGAAATCCGCAGGAGAACTAAAGTAACCGATATAGCTCTTAGAATTAGCAAGTTGAAATGGCAATGGGCAGGCCACATCGCTCGTAGAACTAACAACCGCAAAAATTAATATTTTTATTTAAAAAAATTGTGGTATTGACTGCATGCTGCCCAACCAGGAGAGATCCTGTCTAAATTCGATAAAACATATAAACTTTCGTCGAAATCCCTAGTGTGAACTCATTTACCCGACAGTGTATCCAGAGATGGAAACATCGCAGTTCCCTTTAATTAGTTCTCCAGAACAGTTGGGATACTCCCCATAGATAACATAAGTACTCACACTGAGAACAAGTTGCTCACATTACTAAGCAACTGTCCGTCCCAACAAACTCCTCAGTTAAAATAAGTCCATCTCAATATTCCCTCTGCAACCATTACTTTATACAGCTCCAATTTGAAGTCCTTAACTGGGATATAATTGTTTAAACCTACAGGGCCGCCTTTAATGAATTATCAGCGCTTAGCAAACGGCGATTACGGGTGAATGGATCCTCCTATGAAATCACTAAGGGTTGGAATTATTCGTTATTTTAATGGCCTAATTCGTGGACAATACTAAAAAGTTACGTTTGCGATAAATTTTCACTCTTGCCTTTGAAGGAAATATTTGATTTTCTTTGAAGATTTATTGCTAGAGTTTCAGATATTCTTATAGGATGGCGCAAGAGTGAAGCTGTCAATTTTGGTTTCTATTTTCTGGTCTTACTAATAGGCTGTAACATTAAGTTTTACTTATGCATCTATTCAGTACAATTGAGCATTCAATACTGACTATGTTTTCGAATATTTCATATTAAGGACATAATATTTTTTTGAAAATATTATATTTTAAACAATTGAAAGATAAAAATCAAAATAGTACATTATAATCCAAAATTTAATTTAAAAAAAGAAAGAAGGCTATTCCTTTCAAGAGTATCGAATACTGAATTTTCTGGGATATATCAAGAAAATATAACATGTTCTCCTAAATCATGGAAAGATGACAGGCTCAAAAAAGAAGTTCTGAGCTATCCAGACGGTCGTTTCATTTTAACTTGGCTTTAAAAGTGGAAAGCCTCAGATTAGCCCAAAAGGTGCACCGGCTTGCGAAAACGAGTCTGTTAGCGGTTAAAGATAATGAGCAATCCCTGCCTAGCTTTTATCTACGATTATTAATCTTACACAGATTGTCTCAATCCCTGTCTAGCTTTCCTCTAGTTTGTCTTTAAAAAATGAATTTATACAGTGTGATTAAAATCGAATAATGGCGACTATGAAGTGCGCTGTAAAGGCTGACCGCTTAGGTTTTTGCGACTGCGCAGCGTTTTGCGCCGACTTCACACCTACCATTAAGTTTCAATCATACTCTATAGTTATTTAAGACTAGTGGCTCACCCCGGCTTCACACAGGTATAATAGTTTTCGCAGCGCACTCGATGTAAAGAATATTTTAGGTAATTTTTTTACAACTTGGGTTACATTATTGGAGTTTTAGTGAAAATCCTTATTTTTTGAAAATGTAATATAGCCTATGTCACCCGGGGATAGTGTAGCTTCCCAACAGTGAAATAATTTTTCAAATCGGTTCAGTAGTTTTGGCCCTATTCAATGCAAACAAACAAACAATCAAATCTTTTCTCTTTGTAATATTGTTATGCTATAGATATAGATTATAGATAACAGCCAATTTGTGCTCCTATCAAACCAAAGAACTGCATTTTCTCTCTTTTATATATATATATATATATATAATGAGATGAGTGGCAAACATATATATATATATATGTATATATTTCTTATATATTTATAACATATATATTTCTTCCTAACAGACTTCCGCAAGCATAGATACATTCATCCACGCTAAAACATGTCTTAAAAATAGTACGACAAATCAATATTTCATTGTTGACTGGCCTGTTAGCTCAGTTGGTAGTAGCTCTACCTTCTGAACTATAGGTTGTGTGTTTGATTCCTACCCAGGACAAACATTTGTGTGGTGAACATCGATGTGTGTTCTGTGTCTGGGTGTTACATTGTATTCTATGTATGTATTTACAAACAATAAGTATCTAAGAATTGTATCAACTATTTGGTTCGCATAGTACAAGCTATGCTTAGTTTGGGGCTAGACGGCGCTGCGTGAAACGTTCACACAAACTTCTTTTACTTAATCATTGCAAAAAAGCTCTCAAAGCTACAAACGTTATTGTAACGCTCAAAAATATCTGTGTACCTATACTAGTATGCCTCGTGTAATTATATAGAATCAGTACGAAGTCGAAACTCAAACCGTGCTTGGATCGCAGGTAGAATAAATTAATGTAGAGGCACTGTGGAAACATGAGAGAGTGAACGATGTTAGAATGGACGTGGCATATTTAAAAATCATCATCATAATCAGCCTGAAGACGTCCACTGCTAAACATAGGCCTCCTCCAAAGAGCGCCACTTTGAGCAGCTGCTTGCCTCCTCCATCCGTCAGCTCCCCGCGATTCTGACCAGGTCGTCGGTCCACCTAGTGCGGGGCCTATGCTGCGTTTTCTGGTTCGTGGTCGCCACTCGAGAACCTTTCTTCCCCATCGGTTGTCAGTTCTACAAGCTATGTGGCCTGCCCATTGGCATTTCAACTTGCTAATTCTAAGAGCTATATCGGTCACTTTAGTTCTCTTGCAAATTATATATTTAAAATAAGCACTACACAAGCACGTCATTGCTAGAAAATATTACCAAATTTCCACCATTTCCGCTTGTAACATATAGGTTAGGGGAACTTTCTTTTTCTGAGAGTAGGAGAGTGCCCCTAACATTATGTTGATTGATTGATTGATTCACATTTGAAAATGTCTAAATAGTGGGTTGGCTCATGAGTAACAAAGCACATTTTTTTTCTACCAGATCCCACCATAGCGAATCTTGCCACACCTATATACTAAAGCACAGATTACTATTTTACTTAGTCAGGGAATAACTAAGAGTTTACTGAGGCATTAAAATTTTTATTACATCCCATCTATTCGAAAAGCAGCGAAGGGTTTCTTGATGACAAAAGAGAGGGAGAGATCTCATAGAGAGATGAAAAGCAGAGTGTGCCACACGGTACCAAAACTATTTAACCTCGAGCGACGTTAAACAGTTTTGGATTTTAGGATCCTTCGCTTTGCTCTGGATTCAATGAATCGCTCTCGCCCGCTGAACAAAAATAAAACTAAATACACAAGCTAATAATCTAAATTACCCTCTCCAAGCGTTCCAACATCTATGCTCTTCCCCTCTTGCCTGGCGTACTGTGAGTCTAATCTGCATGTCGTTACGCATCCTTCGTTCACAGAAGACAAAACAAAATGGAAGTGTCATGCTCTCGAGAATTGAGAGGATATAACCTTCTTGGTCATGGTGCTACATTTGTAATTGAAATGTGGCATACATAGCTCATTGAAACTTGTTCAAGTATCACTAGCCGTAACTAATAAAGCTAAACAACGATAACCGATGGGGAAGAAAGGCTCTTGTGTTGCGACCATGAACCGGAAGACGCAGCGTAGGCCCCCCACTAGGTGGACTGATGATCTGGGTACCGCGGAGCTGATGGATGCAGGAGACATGCAGCTAATTAAATTATTAGCACTCTGTGGGGAAGGCCTAAGTTCAGCAGTGGACGTCTTCAGGCTGTTGATGACGATAAATAGCTAAGCAACTTTCACATGGATTAAATAGGTGATGGCTAAATCTGAGGCTGACATGATTTAAAAAGCACGTTAAGCTGTCAGTCTCGGTAGTCTGTTGTCATACACAACAGAATTCAACAAATCAGCATTGCAACTCAATAGGGCAATGCTGCCAGCATTTCGGCCTGCTGCCTACTGGTAGTGGGCTGGAGCATTGTGAACTGTTAGATTATGGCCTACAATCTATCCCTTTAAGAAAAGGCCGACGATCTAATGAAAACCATGGAGAGCCGATGGATGCAGGAGGCGAGCAGCCGCTCAAATTGGCACTCTGTGGTCCCCCACCATGCCCATTGTCATGTTCAGCAGTGGACGTCAAACTCAAACTCAAACTCAAATTCTTTATTGCAAATAGGCTATTTTTAGCACTTTTACAAGTCAAAACTAGATGATGTATTTATAAATAATAAAAATTAAATTATTGTACGTCTTTAGGCTGTTTATGATGATGATGATAATGATGATGATGATGATGATGCTGTCCCAGCAGTGGGAAAGTATTGGGCTGATGACGTATTCATCTTTTGTCGACGTGATTGTAGCTGTCAAAGATTCTTTTAGTGATCTGACAAAATTGACATGCTGGTAACACCCATTGGCACTTCTATAGTTTTTCCTTCTTTGCCTTCATCCATAATGTACGTAATGATGCTTGGAAGGTAGGAGACGAAACTGAGGAATAAAGAACGAGATCTGATGAAACTAAACAACGGAGGTCTTAACTTACTGAATGAGATAGAAGTCTATAGGAATAATGCGAAAAAACATACCTACTACGTAGTATAAATGGAAATCCTTGCTCGTCTTTTAGTACATTTATAAAGCCGTCCCATGGTTTTACTGTGTTAATTGAGAGAAAATAAGACCTATAGTGTTATTCATTACAGAGTAGTAGAGTAGAGTAGTTAGTAGAGCAAGGATTCTTATATATAAAGATAAGATCAGTGTGTATTGCCAGTGATGACTTATGGAACTGAGACGCTCTTTTATCGCTGGCCTCTTTAGTAAGCTCAAAGTCACGCAACGAGCTATGGAGAGAGCTATGCTCGGTGTTTCCCTGCGAGATAAGATCCGAAAAGAGGAGATCGGCAGGAGAACTAAAGTGACCAATATGGCTCTTAGAATAAGCAAGTTGAAATGGCAATGGGTAGGCCACATCGCTCGTAGAACTGAAAACCGATGGGGAATAAAGGTTCTCAAGTAGCAACCACGAACCAAAAGACACACGAAGGCCGGCTTCCACTCGGTGAACCGATAGCCTGGTGAAAACCGCGGGGAGCCGATGGATGCAAGAGGTGAGCAGCGAGCAGCCGCTCAAAGTGGGGTTCTTTGGGGGAGGTATATGTTCAGCAGTGGACGTCTTCGGGCATGATGATAATGATGGACAGATATCGACATCGATTGTCCGACAGTCGGTGATCGACTGCTTTCTGCTCTGCTAAAGTGACGTTTGACAGCTTTGACAGCAATGATTGCGAAATCTACGCCTGTAGCAAACTTTACGTAATAAGAGGGCGGGTGTCTAGACGGGTCGGTCTGTTACGCGTAATGCATCAGAAGAGCAGCGATATATCGATAAAATGAGAGGGGGAGGGCTTGTAACGCTGTGCGAGCTGAACTACACTTTATAACGTCGCAGTAAGAGTTGGTATTTGTTTAAGAGACTATGTAGAGTGGGCCTTCTGTACGTGGTGGGTAGTATATAAAAATATATTTTCTGTGCCAGTAGTGGAAACGTCATCATCATCATCATCAACATCATTAACAGCCTGAAGGCGTCCACTGCTGAACATAGGCCTCCCCCAGAGCATGCCACCTTGAGCGGCTGCTCGCCTCCTGCATCCATCGGCTCCCCGCGGCTTTCACCAGGTCGTCGGTCCACCGAGTGGGGGGCCGACCTACGCTGCGTCTTCCAGTTCGTGGTCGCCACTCGAGAACCTTTCTTCTCCATCGGTTGTCAGTTCTACGAGCGATGTGGCCTGCCCATTGCCACTTCAACTTACTAACTCTAAGAGCTATATCGGTCACTTTAGTTCTCCTGCGGACCTCCTCGTTCCGGAGCTTATCTCGCAGGGAAACACCGAGCATAGCTCGCTCCATAGCTCGCTGCGCGACTTTGAGCTTACTAATGAGGCCAACAGTAAGAGACCATGTCTCAGTTCCATAAGTCATCACTGGCAACACACACTGATTGAAAACTTTCAAGGAACCGTTATGCCGCCAAGTATGCAAGTAGTGGGAACGTACCTATATTAATATCCAGGATTGTGTTCCGAGATTTTTAAATGGATCTGTACTCTGTGTTAGTAGAATCTCGTTTGCCTGTTACTGCCACAATCAGAATATGTGATGTAGTTAGTGCTGCATGCTCCGTACATTACTTTGTACATTGAGCATTCCCTTTGGACCGCTCGGGATGTGTTACGGCAAATGAAGAAGTCTCTATGCTCATATGTATGTAAATAATTGAATATGTGTGCACATTTCACATAGCGCCATCTAGCCCCAAACTAAGCATAGCTTGTACTATGGGAACCAGATAACTGATACAATACTTAGATACTTTTTGTTTGTAAATACATACATAGGATACAATATAACACTCAGACACAGAACAAACATCGATGTTCATCACACAAATATTTTTCCCGAGTGGGAATCGACCCCACAACCTACAGATCAGGCCAGTCATGTAGGTATATATATCTATAACTTATTATACCTTTATGAAATTCATACATCATCAAAATCTATAGAGTTGTTTGTGAAGTGACAATTGAGTGACTGTGACTCAGTGGTGCAACTTTGAGTGGATTCCAGCTCGACCCTGCACCAATGGGTTTTCAAGTTACTATGGGCGGAATTTACACTCGCTAAAAGCAAATTACATCGCTCGTAGAACTGACAACCGATAGGGAAGAAAGGTTCTCGAGTGGCGACCACGAGCCGGAAGACGTAGCGTAGGCCGGCCCCCCACTGGGTGGACCAACGACATGGTCAGAACCATGGGGATCTGATGAATGCAGGAAGCAAGCAGCTGCTCAGTGGCGCTCTCTAGGAGAGGCCGGACGACTTCAGACTGTTGATGATGATGATGATTAATTAATAATTAATGACCAATGGCTTTTCAAGTGATGTGCGGAACTTGCACGTGCTCTTAAAACGGTGAAGAGGAATATCGTGAAGAAACTGATATAGAAATAGAAAAGAATAACATTTATTCAATACTTGCTTAAAATAATTACGCACTAAACGCATTACATAATATTATGCACCAAGTATTGAATGGGCGTCGGCTCAGCATGTTGCTGGTTCCCATCGACAACCAGCACTGGTTTTCAGCCTAAACCCTGAGAGGGAGGAACCAATCCGCTATACGAAAAAAGAAGAACTTATTTATATTGATATGTTCACGAATCACAAAATTGAAAGAACTATGCAGCATGATAGATTGTACTACTCTATCATTTGAGAGGAGACCCAAAAGATAATCATAAAATGTCATTACGGAAAATTACCCTATTAAGTTTCGAAAACCATTGAAGGAGTCGGGTCAAGTTTCTGCGTGAAGTGCCTTCAGGACAGACAAAAAAAAACTAAAAATTTCTACAGATTTGACCCACTTTTTTTTTAAATCAAATCTGGTTGAATGCCTGATGGAGTGAAGACGAGAATAGATAAAAATTTAATTGATAACTACCTAAAATCTTTGATTTTAAAGTCAAAGAAAAAGATATAAAATACACCAACATGGATCGGATTTATCTCGTGTGTTAGTAGAGACCGCAATAAGTAAAAAGATCGCCCCCGGGTGGATTCGAACCACCAACCTTTCGGTTAACAGCCGAACGCGCTAACCCATTGCGCCACCGAGGCGATGTAACATAGAGCTACAAAACTAGATCCATTTCGTAAAAAAAATAATTTTCTTCTAATTATTTATAAAAAAAAGTTGAAACATCTTTCAAACAACAAATCAAAATCGGTTCACACGTTTGCGATTTACGATTCCACAGACAGACAGACGGAAACATACGTTAACCTTATAACACCCCTCTGTTTTATCAACAGCCTTAAGACGTCCTCTGCTAAAATTAGGCCTCCCCCTAGAGCGCCACTTCGAGCGGCTGGTTACTTCCTACATCCATTGGCTCCCCTTGGTACTTCCAACAAGATCATCGGTCCACCTAGTGGGGGGACTACGCTGCGTCTTCTGATTCGTGGTCGCTACTCGAGAACCTTTCTTCCCTATTTGGTTGTTGCCCCTCTGTTTAGTTGAGGGTTAATGAATTTAGATAATAAGGTACGTCTTTGTATAATTATGACTCTACACTAAAATGTCGAAAATCTCAAGCTCATTGCAGGATCCGAACTCACACCCACGATATTTTGTAAGTCGACCAACTGAACTGTAATGTTACAAAATAATGCGTAGTTGCAAGGTTTTCGTCGTCAATATTTGATACATCAATTTAATATCTATACTTAGCCACTATATGAAAAATACCGTTCATTTCCTCTTTATTGATAATAACAGAGCGAGTTTTAGGTAACTTACCTATTTATTTAGTAATCATCATTCTCCTGGTGTTCATTTTGGCAAAACACACAGAGACCTGACTTTAGAACTCTAATTTGCAAATTTTGTGTAACGTAAGTCTCCAAACTAAATTATACTCCACTAAATACATCCCGTACCCCCATAATGACAGAACAGATCTTTGTTTTTGCCTTTCAAGTAATTAAAAAAATATTGAATTTGATTTTTACTAAAAAAGGCTTCCACAAAAGGTCAAATATCTCCGGAGTTTTATATTACATCGACAAAATATTGAAACCAAAATAAAATTCATCATTTTCCTAAACTACTACAAATTATTTCATAATTTTAAATACTGCTCCTATTTACATATCAATAAATGAAACTAGATATATTTGGTCAAACCGACGGACGCTGCGAGCTTAGTACCGCGCGCGCGGTACTAAGCTCGCCAAAATGTAAAAGTCACCTTAATTTAATCACGGGTTCGATTCCCGAGACAAAACAGGTATTTGTGCACAGGGAAAATGAAAATTGCAAATACTTGTTCTGTGACTGGGTGTTGTGGGAGTCGTCGTTCCTGGGTCCCTAGATACAGTGAATCCTAGTTAGAGTCCAGGATCCAAGTACGTGATCGTTAAGTGTTATTTATTTATTTAATTACTAGCTGCGCCCCGCGGTTTCACACGTGGATAAAAAGTAGCCTATGTGTTAATCCAGTACATAAGCTATCTATATTCCATATTTCATCCCAATCCGTCCAGCCGTTTGAGCGTGAAGGAGTAACAAACATACACACAAACACACATACAAACTTTCGCCTTTATAATATTAGTGTGAAGTGTGAAGTGTGATGATTACGCTTTGTTATCAACATAAATTAAATCGGCCAATAACTCAAACATTTGTAATTTGTTAACAAAATTACATCAAGTCAAACAAACCTGGCAATACAAACACACGGTCCATTAAAAGCTTAGAATATGAAATATCAACATTAAAGGCAAACTTGACGAATTTGTGGGGTCTTATCAAAATTACAAACATAACTTACTCAACTTGCGTCACACGATAATAAACTTTACTACTACTAAATAAGAGTTACAAGGAAAGAAACATGATGTTAGCTCTTGATATTCAGAACCAAGTTAAATAACGCGGTCCTGAAAATGTAATTACGCAAACTTGAACTCTATTCTGTTCAGTTAAGGCTTTAAATGCGATAGTAAATATTGTAAGCTAGAATTTTACAGATTCACTTCAATAGTGTATGCAGTTATATCGCAAATATCTTCCAATTGTCTTTTGTGCTTGGCAGCATATGAGATCTAAAAAAACCATGTGCTAAAAATGCTTATTTCCCTTAAGACTTTACAACACCCATGGGAATAGATGGGGTTGTCCTATTTCCCCACCGGTGGGACCACAGGGCACACATTGAATCGGGTATGCTCGTAGCAAAACACAATCAAAGTAATCGTGTGAGCTATCCGATGAAATGAAGACGCTGTAAAATAATCCAACTCGAAACAGATATTACTTACCAAAGATATCAAATTTCTAGACAGGAAATAATATAATTAAGGTAAAAAATGAAAGAAAAGAAAGAAGAGAAAGAAAAAGAAAGAATATGAAACGGAAGCAGAAATAAAAAACGGACCGAGTTTCGGTAATTTCTTGTAATTGTTCCTTCATATAAAACTGTAACAGGAATGAATCATAGTAATGCCTGGCTTACGCTTCTATTGACACACTTTCCCCTCCAAGACATGGCATGGCTGACAGATGGGGCGGTGTCAATATGGCGGCTTGGCTATGGCCACAGATTAGAGAAAAAACAATGTTACTCTGTCGCTATGGCGGACTGGATACGCTGGCTGACGTCACACCTGTTACAAATAGAAAGAAAATAAATAAAAGAAACAAAAGAAAGCTTATACATTTTATTCAGGACTTTCACACTACATTCCATTTTTATAACAACACGAAATATGTGGACAAAATATAAATGTGACGTAGCGTGACGTCATGATATGGGTGCGTACAACGATGACTTTTTAGTCAGCGGCTATCTACCCAGTACTATGCATCGTATCCATTCGATTTGTGTCTTTCACCTCACATCTAGTGAAGCGTTTAGCAGGTGTACGTAATAGCATCTCTAATAGCTCTGTCTACGTTATTGTTTCGTCATATTGTTTTCGTTACGGCGTAATATTAAGACTATCTACGATTTTTATGGCGAGACGAAATGAAGATTCGCCGAACTTTGCCGTGTAATAGGGAAGAGTGGGGAAGTGGTGAACAGTAAAGGTTTAAAACTGAAATAAAAAGATACAGTAGTAGTGTTTTGAGACAGAGTAATTTGTAGCACTCAAGCTACCACTCACGCCACGACTAAAACTAATTAAATAAGAGGCAGCTCAGTTCGTTTTGCCGTGGTCACTCAGGACGGTTGTCTGTGCCTGCGTGGTCTAAAGGCAACTTCACGTTAAACTGAATGCTTGATGCTGCTTCATCCTCATCACGGCTTAGCCTTGCTGTGCGCGGCAGCCTCATGCAAAACATAGAGCGAGACAATCGCCACGCGGCAAACTGTCAGTATGCAGTTAATCAGTATATTATGTGACGTTTTGATGCTGTAGTGAATTGTGTAAATTATTTTTTAAGATAATTTGGAAAGTGCAATCGCTTCTGCCCGTGATTAAGCAATACATAACAGTGGAGTAGTTACTGTGTTTGCTCTTGTTTTGTCTGAGCCAAACTACTTAGAGAGAAACAAAACACAAAATAAGTACACCGGTGTCGGTGTCCGACTTCAGCGTTTTCGTTCCGATCGACGGCTGAACGCCAGGCGCGTCAGCGGTCAATAGGTACATCTCATAGCGAACGTTGACGTCTCGTTCACAAAAGTAGTCGACAAACAGTGCTCGCGTGTGACATAAAATGGATATAAATTCTTAAAAAAATACTTTGTAATAATGCACTATAACATTTGACTGATTCAATCAATAATTCATCTTTTTCTTCGTCAAGTTTCGACATTTTGTACTGACGCCAAATACGACATTCACGCTGCAATGCTTCGAAATAACTAGAGACGTGGCGCAAACCATCTGAACGCCGCCTACGGTGTCCTCACGCCACCGTCAGCGTGTGAAAGAGACCACAACAGTACATTTCTATAGTAAGCATCGTGACGCGGCGTACGGCATGACGCTGTACGCGGTCGACGGCATTTATAGGAGACCATAGCCTAATCTTCCGCATTCTCTTGTATAAGAGAATAAGTAGGTAATTATCACAATAATAAATAATTCGAATTAATAAAACTTTACTTTACTTGTTTACTTTTCACCCTTTTATGGTTGAAATCGAGACAAAACTTTTGTTCCAATGTTCTCTTTGATAGCTCTGTGCTTACACCACACTTTATAGTCTGTGGTACAACCAAAAAACTCTACAAGCTAGCCAAAAATGTAAACGACATTAAATTGGCAACGTTCCCAGTAAATTAAACTTATTTGTTGAAAACAAACTTCTCTACAAAACATTTGAAATCAAGCACCAAATCTTCAAATGTTATTCCGAAGAGAAAATGCAAAACTACACAAATTAACAAAGATTACTGATACACTCGTACAGCTCAAAATATACCTTATAGTCTCAATAATAAGACGCAAAAGGTTGCATTTAATATTGCTCATAAGTTGAACTTAAAACAGAAGAGATGCAAACAAGGTGCAATTTGAAAAGCGCTCAAGAAGTAAACTCCGCTGAATAGGTTGTTAAAGCGCTGAAATCTGACTTGGGTATTTAGATTATCGTCTGTCTTCTAGACGTTTTTGTGTCCATTTTGTATTAACATGATGTTTTAGGTTTTTTTTTAAATTATATACAGTTCGTTGTAACTATTTATCTAATCTGTGCTACGGGACCACAGCTTAGAGAATAGTTAATACTGTAGCGTCGTATATGATCACAAGTTATATGTGTCTTGTCTACTCTATACTGGATGCAGCATAATAAAATTTGAATTAAAACCACTAGTGCTCCTTCACTTGGAACATTCGCCTGTAATGTAACATTTCAGATTCGATTTTGAGCATTACATTTCAGTATTGCCTCCCTGACATGACGAACATTTTTTTTTCATCGGAATTTTCTGGCATTTCACCACCACCACCACCACCACCATTTCCACCCCCGAGGGTAAAAATGTATATTGCATTTTGACCAAAAATCCGTGTGGTCCCAGCGTGTGGGTATAGGTACCACAACATCTCTTCCCGTGGGTGCCGTAAGAGCCAACTAAAGGAATATATCCAGAAAATGCGCAGCAGCATCTCATCAGTACATTAAAATCTGTGATCACCAAGCTGCCTGCCAAGCGTGGTGGTTATGGCATACCTATAATAAGCGTCCAAGTAGCGTTTTATGTGGGAGGCCTATGTTCAGCAGAACCGAAAACACTTCAAATCCCAAATTTCATTAAACCAAATATAATGCCAATAAAACCATGTTTCGTACTCAACGAACCGTGCGATGGTATAATTAAATTTAATAACGGTAACGGTACGGAAGGGTGATTTCAGCCCGTGACGTCATTATATAGGTAAATGTATGACGTTATGTTCCCAATGAGTTTTGAATGAGAAGATTCTTTGAAGAAATTTGGTTAAGATCCCTACTTGAGTTATTCTAAACGGCTGGTTGGTGCGTATGTGAACCTATTGTCTTACTAAATCATCATCATCATCAACATCATCATCATCATCACCAGCCTAAAGAACTTTGAGCGGCTGCTTACCTCCTGCATCCCGATGGAGGCAGGAGGAACCGCGGGGAGCCGATCCTCCCCGCGGTTCTGACCAGATCATCGGTCCACTTAGTGGGGGCCGAACTACGCTGCGTCCTCCAGTTCGTGGTCGCTACTCGAGAACCTTTCTTCCCCATGGATTGTCAGTTCTACGAGCGATGTGGCCCGCCCACTACCACTTCAACTTGCTAATTCTAAAAGCTATATCAGTGACTTTAGTTCTGTTACGGGTCTCCTCATTTCGGTCTTACTAGATACATCTATCTAGATATATCTACATTATAATAGCTCATTTTTATATTTGGTTAGTAGGTGGGGGTTTTACTAGGTGGTAGGACTTTTCTGCAAAGTTCGTCTAGGTAGGTACCATCGCTTTGCCAGTTATTCTGCCGCCAAGCAGTAGTGTGCAAGCACTACTGTGTTCCGGTTTGAGGCATTGTAGCTAGTGAAGTTACTGGGCAAATGAGACTTTATGATCTGATCACACAGTCTAGTAATCTTGTTACTACTGTGTGAAGTTTCAGGATGACGCGCGCAGTGCAGTGTCACGCAAAACTATTTTAATTTAGAGTTCTGAGTGATACTGCAATCTGTTATGGGCAGCCATGACACTTAACATCAGGCGAATGACTAGCTCGTCACGTCATTCATTTACATAAAAAAAAGGTATTAAAGTCACAAATGGACTAATAAACTGCGAGAGAACGTAACAAACTATTATCAATTCTAAAGCGAAAAACTAACTTGAAAATAAAACTGAAAATACGGCTACCATCCTCACTCTGCACGATCCAATGAAGCCCAAATACAATGGGTTTTGTTTTCGTTATAAAAATACTAAAAAGTTTGCATCTGATGGCCATTGTGTGTGATACAAAAGGGCTGCGTATGATGTGCTCATGGGTTGTGGAAATAGTCGCTGGTGACTGCGTTTACTGTGCTATTTTTACCGAGAAAACTTTTTGGACTTGCTTATTTAAAAGCCGATAACAACCTTCGATATAATTTTTTTTTTTTGTTAAAGGGAGTATTAGTCTTCTTATCAGGTGGGCCGTATGATTGTCTAATCATACGGCCCACCTGATAAGAAGCGGTCACCGTATCCTATGGACATCTGTAACACCGGCACCAATGCGTTGTTTACCCTATAAGACTCTTTTAACCCTCCTTTTAAAGTACTCCATGTTATAACTCTGCGGAAAGACCGCTGGCGAATCGAGTCGTATGAGATTTCCATGACTCAATAATATATCGATGAGCTTTTTTGCGGTAGTGAGATGTGCGATGGTAGAAACGCGATGCCAGAATCAGGTTGAATAGCTCTTCAGAACATTCCCCATTATAGAGGCGGTAAAATATACATAAAGACCCAATATCCCTGCGAATATTGAGTGTTTCAAGGTGATCTTGTACCTGTCGACAATTCTGATAGCTCTACGCTGTATCGAGACAAGAAGCTGGACTTGATACTTGGGTGCTCCGTTCCAGAGGTGAGAGTAGTACTCCACGTGAGGTCTGACTTGTGCTTTGTAAAGCACAAATCTTTGGCTTGAAGTGAAGTACTGCTTCGCCTTATTGAGCACGCCAAGTTTCTTTGACGCAAGCTTAGCTTTGCGCGCAATGTGACAGCGGAACTGCACAATGGCAGAAATCTCATCACCCAAGATCCCAATACTGTCTGAAACCGTAAGAGGAGCATCCTGAAATTTGGGAGCCACAACAAATGGAGCTTTTTTAGTGGTGAATGCGCAAACTTGTGTCTTAGCTGGGTTGAATTGAACTAAATTCAGTTTCCCCCAATCTGAAACCTGTTCAAGGGAAGCTTCAACTTTCGGACACAAGCTTGTTCCTACTTTGGTTCCTACTTTCTACAACTTCTTCGCAAGGGGTATTGGCACGACCGGTATATTGTGCATTACCAGTACTGTCATTTGCATAGCAATGCATGTTGCTAGTTAAATGGTTAGGAACTCGAGTTTTATTCACACGAATGCATTTATACCGTGTGATCTCGGTTTGTGAATAGGACCACCCCATCTATTCCCATGGGACCAACGTAGAGAGCCAGTTATGGGATATCCGGGGAATGGGCAGCAGCATTCTCCTCGGTACATTAAAATCTTCTGCGATCACCAAGTGTATGGTGATTATTGCAAATCTCTCCTATGATAAGAGATCAGACTCTTATGAGAGTGGAGTTTTGGTTATGGGTGAGGTGAGGCTTATGTTTACGTTGTAACGATCCAGGCTGTCTCGTGACGTCACAAATATTATAAATTTTACCTAAATTATAAAAATACTGAAATAATTTCATTGAAGCACTTTATGCATAAAGAATGGTCTAAAAATAAAGGAAATTGTCGTTGGCATCGCATTAATTGATAGAGAAAATGTAGAGATAGGTGTAAAAGTGGTTACCTGTGGTAAAATAAGGTAACAGTAAAAGAAATCAAACCTCAAAATAATTCTCATACTAAAAGGTTCATACTTAGATATGGGGAGCTGCTAGTCGTAGAGCGTTCGATCACTGAATGTGTCAAAAAATTTCCTGGAATTCCAAATTTAATTGTGACAGATTTATGTTTCTTAATTTCATTGTCCAATCCCTGAAGCCCGCGTGGTGAAAGTAGGAGCATGCGTAAGAAATTTTTGTTAAGGCTAGTACGTTTTAATAACCTCAGTGGAGGGGTGGTTGAGTAGGTCGAATCGTAACTCGGAGGCGGCGGGTTCGATTCCCGCGACAGGAGAAATGATTGTGCAAGGGAAATAAAGGCGCACATATTAGTAAGATGAGTAAATAATTACAAACTAAATTACATTATGGTAGAATCTATTTAATAAAAATCATATAATTTGAGGAATCATTTTGTACTATTCGTTATTTATAATCGTACTAATATTTAAAAAAATGCGAAAGTTCTTGTGTTAATGTTCATTACTTTATATCTTCGTAACTACTGGACCGATTTTGATGAAATTTGGAATGTAGATAGCTTATACGCTAGATTAACATACAGGATACTTTTGTCCGCGATTAACACCGTGGGGTGCAACTAGTATTATCATATTTTTGGTAGAGAAAAGTTGTAATGATTTATTCGTAGAGACTTACATTTAAAATTGAGGTTAATGAAAAATAAACATCTAGTGTACTTTTATAAGATTTTGACGGTCTTTTGTCAGTTCTGGGTATGTTAGCAGAAGGTTGGAGAATTCATCGAAAATGAAGATTAGGCAAGGCTTGTATTGTCGGGGTCAAATAGCTGATACTAAATAAAACGCTTAAATACTTTTTGTTTGTAAATGCGTACGGAGAATGCAATGTAGCATCCAGACTTGGAACAGTTTGTGTTCGTCACATAAATGTTTGTCCTGGATGGGAGTAGAACACACGATCTAGAGCTCGGAGGGGGAGCTACTATCAACCGGGCTAACAAGGCAGTCTAAATTGATCATAAATATAGAATAGATTGAATGGATATATTGGAATTAGGTATGTTTTTAGTGTTTTCATGTTTACCATTTAGGTATACTAAAGAACGGTTTTGGAATAACGTGCCCTTAAATGCGAAGCAGAAGGAATCGTGTGGGACGATATCGAGCTGTCAAAATAATTAAGTCGTCTTTTGTTAGTGAAGTATCACAACCATACGATATGGAGGAGACTAGGATCGGTACTTGGATTTGCTTTTTAATGAGACGGATGAAATAGTATGGGGAAATTACAGCAAATTGAGAACGAAAAATCTTTAATAAATTGAAGTGCTCATACAAACGCTATTATTGGGGTATTTATATTCATGAAATTATTGTTTCTAGACGGAAGATAAAAAGATTTTTATCTTTTAGAGAGTGCAGAAAGTATTTAAAGGGTAGCAGAGTAGTTTGTTCATATATTGAAAGGATCCACGTTAGGAGGGTTGAATAATTTTAGGCGAGACTAGTTCTTTAATAATTCACAATATTTTCTAGAATTATTACGGGAAGGGATATGTTTCATAGATTGAGAGATCTCGGAGAAAGTGTATATAGTACAAGGAGAAGTCACGAGGACGTTTTAAGTATTAATTAAGACGGATTGCATACTCGGTTGTGATTTTTCATACAAGATTTAATTATGCTTTTGTTGGGATTTTGAATATCTTAACGGAAATTTATTTTTAGGCTGTTACAATATGAAAACGCAATTTTCAAACACCTAGTTATTTTATAAGAATAAAGGAATTATATTTTGTATGTACTTTAGTAAGAAAATTGGGACAAGACATTTTTTTTAAACATATAGAAACAAACACATCGACGCGCGCACTACTAAACGTGACCAGGCAAAAGCTATAAAAGATCTGTCAAGCTGTCAAACGCGGTGAGCACAGAGTACCTTTGCGGTGAGTTATGAAATCATTCACGGGGATCGCAAGTCGAAACCTGGTAATAAAAATGCACATGAAATTTTCGGTTAAATTCTTAGATAAATTCGCCCTCTCAATTAATTCTGGATCTGGGGGGAAGTATGCCTCGGGTCCAGGAACTCAGTAAGAGATAAGTTGAAACATTGCAACGAAGCTTGTCTTCCCTTATTTTGCTTAGGGCATGCAGTTCGCGTGTTATGTGGAGACCTGCACCAGATTTTGCCTCCGTTATAGGATCTGGATCCACCTTTTTGGTTTGGTTTGCATTCTGGCTGAAAGGAGGGCTGAAAAGATTAACTGTCCCGTCTTCGTGTATACGATACCCGGATCCTAAATGCAAATTAAGCTGAACTGTCCTAAGTGATAGGGTTTTGTCTTGTATGCTGCCCATGGACCCCGGTCCCGCATGCAAGATAAAAATTAGGTGGCAACAGGTTTTAGCTTTGGAGAGCTTTTGTCACAGCTCGTTCTCTCATAGGGTTAGATCAGGTATGTTCTCATTGCACACACCGAGAACAGACATGCACGTTTAAAAGTAAATGTGAGATTTGTAGCAATCTCCAGTGTTTGGGGGTACACACTAGTGTATAGGGAAAAGCTATAAGTCGAGGCATACACACGTAGGAGGGGAAAGTTAGGGATAAAATATTGAAAATCGCGGAAAAATAATAGTGTTAGGGAAATAGATAAAATTCAATAAATAAATAAATAAATTTAAAGCGGTATAAAATACATCTAAAGATAAATTCGTTATAATAAAATACTAATAAATAAAAGTGCAAATACAATACGTAAATTATCAAAGTTATAAAATTATAATCCAAGTTTTCTCGAAGGTTGAAGCTGTGGGTGTTTATTGTAGGGCTAGTTTGTCGTGGACCTTGCTTTTGACGGAAAGCTGGGTGATCACAGAAAGTTTTAATGTACAGAGAACAATACGTAATTGTATAAATCTATTTTGTGGTAAGAGAACGTTGTACTATATATCTATTCTGTGGTATAGGAAGGTATTTCTTTAGCTGGTTTTGCGCTGTTCTACGGAGGATATGGGAAGGTTATATTCCTACGCGGAGATAGTAAACGCTGATACAAATTTCGCATAGACAAGTCATGACACTACTGAGAAAATATTATTCCGTGCCTAATTCTGATGTATAAATTCAGCATAAATAGATAGGTATTTTCCTAGCGGATTCTAGGCGGAATTTTACTTAGGAGAGTTGGAAGGATCATATTCCTGCAAGGAAACGAACGTTTTGTATTCTAGTTGCAAAATAGGTAATGCTTGAACGATAGTTAAGAAACTACCGGGAATTAGTAACGACTGGGAATTTATTCTTTATACTTACATAACTATTGGGAATTTATTCTCTGTTTGGAATCATTCGCCAGTAACTTAAGGGCTTGTGCAAGACCAGCGCGAATTCACGTCAAAGCCACAGAATAGATGTATAGTACTAGGTCAAAGCGGGGATGAGCCAGGGGCCGAGCGGCAGGGGCGGTCTAAGTTAAACTGGTTCCAACGCGCAATAGTTTAGGTAATTTATTATTACACTGAATATAAAGGGTATTTTAAAAATCCGCTATACATAAGCCCTCCATTATATTTAATTCAACTACTACACAAAGTTTCATGATCTTATTTAAAGTATTCATTGAATAATCGCTGTTTATTTGTACGGTTTGGAGGTAACTTTGTAATTTTTTTCTATCGAGAAAATTTTATTAATTCGTGTTTTCACTATACATTTGCAGTAGCATTAGTCCTGAACTTTACCATATATTAATTTCAAAGTCATTGTTGCAATATTGTTGACAGGATACTGCTTCAAGCTAAGCCGTTTTAAGCAATTTGGCGTTGTATTGGCTCTTAAATATAATCGAAATTGAGTTTCGCTCTAGGATCGAAATACGTAATGCTTGTGCGATAGTTAAATAACTACCGGGAATTTATTCATAGATTAGGTTTGTTCGTGTTTGTTTATAGATCAATTTAGTGGAATTCAGGTTTGGGTTCGTTTGATTGAATTTTCAAAAGAATTTTACCTTTTATTCTATAAAAACATTTAATGTACTAGTGATAAGAAATTGTCCTTCGTGTCTTGGGTCAAGCACAGCAGTACCTGTTAGTGATCTCCTTACCAAACGGATAGGGGTAGCTAATTTAAAGATTCGAATGAGAATATCTTGTTGTTAGGAAATAGTATCAATAATCTATAATATTATTTGAAGGAAACATGTCCTTATCGTATTTCATAATGGTGAAATATAATGCCTAAATTAGATAAACGGATTTTAGATTACCTTTCAATACAAGTTCTGGAAAATAGAGACAACCTGAATATCACTAACAGATCATTGAATTCAAATAAATATTTATAGTTAAAATTAATACTACTGTTTATTCCACTGCATGCTGTTGATATAGAATCTACGATAATATTGATAACCTTTAGACGGAAGATAGGAGAGTTTAAAAGTTTGAGCTATTTTTAGAGTCTGTCATATACCGAATGTAGTACGTATTAGATAGACTCATAATTAACTAAGGTGATGTCTATTTTGTTAGGATTTGGAAAAAATAATGTCCTCTTGTCCCTTGCACCTTTTGGAGTCCAAACTAGATAAGGAGATAAGAATAGGTAGATGGGGTACCTGACGTACTGACTTGGGATAAATAGAACAAAATTTAGTAAAATCAAATTTCTCTTAGTGTGGGGGAATTTCACACACGGTACCTCCGTGTGGGAAATTTCAAGCACTAAATAGTGGAGGGTTAACCAGTCAGGTAGTCGAGACCCACAGCATTGGAGCGGTGGCGGGGCTCCTATGCCAGAGTTATGATAAACAAATAGAGTTTACTATGACTTTGCTATATAACAAACTCAAACTCAGTTAGCAATATACTTACTTACGTTTACCTATGTTTCGCTTTCTTGTCTTGATATTTTCAACATACGTTCGTCATGAAGCTTTAATTTACTTTCAGTTTTGTTTATGACTAGGAACTATAATGTTCAATTTTTTGCAGGAAAAAATTATTCATTCCTACAATTGAAACCTTTCGAAAGTATAGTAGGAAATATATTGATTGGTGCATAATATGATTTTATGTGGAAATTTCAGTTCGGTTACTTAGAGTATAGGAATAGTGTTCATCAGGGGATTAAATTGCAGTTATTTGTAGGATGATGAATATTTAAATTTATTAATAATATTGAATAGGTTAGATGTTAGTTAGGTATTGTCTCATTACTTTAAAAGGATTTGGATTACTACATTATCACAACGTACGGTTCTACCATTTATAGGAGACGATTCACAAGGCCATAAACATTAAAATAGGTAGTCCAAAATATTCAACAAACTTTGATAACTTTTTTAACGAAATGAAATGAAATGAAATGAAATGAAATAATTTATTGGCATAAATGGTACATGTAATCAAATTATACGAAAGTACATTTATGGACTCGTCATTAGGTTGTCTTATTTAAAGTTTTAATCATCGACAGAGATGCATTGTCATCGCTGTTTAAATTGTACATTATTAGTTTACGAGCATTAGTTGTTTTTAACTTTATTTAAAAGCTGTAGAAGGGCTTGTAAATTTATTAAAATATAATAAAATATTCGCTGTAAAGAGGCTTCGTCATAAATATTGACTTCTAATTTAACTATATAATAATTATAAATTAATGAGACTAAAACTGATATAAAAAACAATAGGTAAGCAATATAAATTGATTGCAATTCATGTAAAAATAAAAGAGAGCTCAAGCACACTCATAATCAGATTTCAATAAAGTAAAACTGCGGTAGTCATTATCATCCAAGTATTCTTTTAACGTATATAATGTTTTGGATAGTAGAAGGTGTTTCACATTTGAGCAAAAGACGGCGTAGCTTTCTGCTTCCTTTATGCAGTTTGGTAATTTATTGTACAGTCTTTGTCCCATTAGCCTAGGAGTTTTCTTAGTTAAATTTAATCTATGTTTTATCGGTACCAAGAAATTTTTGTGCCGCACATTGAAATTATTTTTTTCGGCTCGTGTTACAAATGTGTGTAAATTGGTCCGGACATATTTTAATATTTCCATTATGTATACTGAGACTGATGTTAGGATGCCCAGACTCCGAAAATGATCTCTACAGGACTCTTTAAATTTTGCATTTACTAAGACTCGAATAGCACGTTTTTGCATCTTCAGTATTCGCTCGTAATCTGTGGAATTACCCCACAACATAATTCCGTAACGTAAGGTTAGTTTAGAATATTAGGCAATTTATTATTAATTATTATTATTATTATAATGTATTATAATTAGGTTAATAGAGGGTTCTTTTACAACGTCTTTCGGCTGATAATATAATATGAATGCAGCTTGTCTTTTTTATCATTAAAAAAATCCAACACTGCGATTGAAAAAAAAGAAATGTCATCATCTGGCTTAAAACGTATTATACCTAGCCATATTATACAAGTATACAGAAAATTCACTCCACGCAGGCACCTAAATAAATAGCGACTATTGCTACTACGCAATAAAGTACAGCGAGGCTACCGTCTAAGCGATTCGTAATCGATGAATGGGCTTCATTTCGTCATTTCCGGCAAGTTGGCATTGTGTAACATCTCCATCCATTAGTATTTTCGCACTATTTTTCATTAGTATATTAGTATAGTATAGTATAGTATATAGTATAGTATAGTATAGTATAGTATATAGTATAGTATATGTATAGTATAGTATAGTAGTAGTTAATTAATGTTTTCCCTATTCAGTTCTCCGCCTAAAGGACCATAATACCGATGTATGAGGATTTTACACAACCGGAAATGACCAAATGAAGCCCATTCATCGATTACGATTGAATTACACAATACGGGGGCAGTTCAGCCCGCACAGCGTTTCTCTCTCTCTATCGCTATAGCGCTTCTCTTGTGGGCCCTAATTCTGTATGAAAACACAGATTCCACACGATAAGAAACCACGAGTTATCATGTCTTGTTCTTGTTCAAATCGTGTCACAGCATTTAAAAATACCTTCTCATTACATTAAAGTTATTTTTATTTTGAATAAATATTGATATGAGTGGTCATAGTTTTTTACTAGTTACATGTGAGTGGTAACTTTTGACGTGTTGATGTTTTGGAACGCGTCTCAGTGGTACATTATGATTTTTGACAGTTCAAATCGCGCCGATTCCAAATACGTTTCGCGCGGTTTCGTTTTCATTTCAAAGAGAATAGATTTTTGGAGATTTCGTGTATATATTTCTTATGTAAGACAAGGAATTTGCGTGGTTTCGAAGTAAGGAAACGTAAAGTGGTCATACAGAATTAAGGCCCAAATGTGTTAACGACCCGGTAAGACGGGCTAGTTCCGTGTAGCTTCATACCCAAAGCGTGGAGTAAACTAGGCCTGACCTAGCAAGAAACACTGCAACCCTAGATAAAACAAGGCTATTTCACACGCCATTTTCATTCTATCTCTTTACACAAGGGAATCGTTGGATGAGGGAGTAATCTGAAATGAATTATGGACTTGATCCTGTTCTGTTTGAATTTATTTAGGATTGCCTTATTTTTTCTATTTTAGTCTTTATAAAGGCTTCATCATCATCATTAACAGCCTGAAGACGTCCACTGCTGAACATAGGCCTCCCCCAGAGCACGCCACCTTGAGCGGCTGCTCGCCTCCTGCATCCATCGGCTCCCCGCGGCTTTCACCAGGTCGTCGGTCCACCGAGTGGGGGGCCGGCCTACGCTGCGTCTTCCGGTTCATGGTCGCCACTCGAGAACCTTTCTTCCCCATCGGTTGTCAGTTCTACGAGCGATGTGGCCTGCCCATTGCCACTTCAACTTACTAACTCTAAGAGCTATATCGGTCACTTTAGTTCTCCTGCGGATCTCCTCGTTCCGGAGCTTATCTCGCAGGGAAACACCGAGCATAGCTCGCTCCATAGCTCACTGCGCGACTTTGAGCTTACTAATGAGGCCAACAGTAAGAGACCATGTCTCAGTTCCATAAGTCATCACTGGCAACACACACTGATTGAAAACTTTCGTTTTCAGGCTCTGCGGTATTTTGGACGAAAAGATACGACGAAGCTTCCCGAACGCTGCCCAGCCGAGTTGGATTCTTCGCGCCACCTCGTTGTCGAAGTTGGACCTACCTAATTGGACAATCTGTCCTAGGTAGACATACTTGTCGACAACTTCGAGAGTATCGTTCCCAACAATTACCGGTATAGGTGGAACATGAGCATTAGACATGATCTTTGTCTTGTCCATATTCATCTTAAGACCAACCTGCTGGGAGACTCTACTGAGGTCGTTGAGCATGGTGCTAAGGTCCTCGAGCGATTCCGCCATTATGACTATATCATCGGCAAAACGAAGGTTAGTGATGTACTCGCCATTTATGTTGATGCCAGATCTTTTCCACTCCAAGAGCTTGAAAACATCCTCCAATGCGTTTGTGAACAGTTTCGGAGAAATAACGTCTCCCTGTCTCACGCCTCTTTGCAATGGAATTTGTTCCGTACTCTGGTCCTGTAGTCGGACTGACATAGTGGCCTTACTGTACAAACACTTCAAAACTTCGATATACCTATAGTCAATTTGGCATCGCTGCAAGGACTGCAGCACCGTCCAAGTCTCGATTGAATCGAAGGCTTTCTCATAGTCCACAAACGCTAGGCATAACGGCCGATAAAGGCTTATCTCCTTAACCGAATAACGTTTTGTACAGTATAAAAAAAAAAAAAAAAATCCTGGGTTATCATGCAATTTCTATGAAATTCACGAGTCATCAAACTGTCCCAACCTATTTTTTTTAATGTGTTGGTCTCTACCGACAACGCGCGAATAATCGAGATATGTGGCTTCGGTCTTTATCACCTTTGTACTTTTCTTCTACAGCGATTTTCAAGATGGCGGAGCAGTTATTGAATATTAAAATCCTTTCCTCTGCGCTCACACACTCTCTCATCTGCGTGTCTTTCTGATGTATATGTGGAACAAGTAAACCTACTAAATGTCTATAACTCTCTTTAGACATTCTATAGAATGATAGGAATTTCGGATCTGTTTGTTGTAATTCTTTTGCAGCAACAAACACTCTGCAGTTTATGTTTTTTTAAATGTACGGATGAACCCAGTATCTTCTGTTACGACGTTTTCTTTGTTTCCGGTAAAGATAGTACAAAATTATAGTTTCATCATCACTTGTGTCAGACATTTTGTAAACGTGTAATCTGTTTAGCCGCTACGTCAGTAGTGGCTGAATAGGCAATTCACGTCTTGCGATTCATTGCCGTGTGTACGGATCGTGCGCTACTCGATACTCGCGACACAATACTAATGTAGTACTACATTAGTATCCAAGACTTGCGTAGCATAGTGTACGAAGGGTCTTATATCTGTCATCATCATCATCATTAACAGCCTGAAGACGTCCACTGCTGAACATAGGCCTCCCCCAGAGCACGCCACCTTGAGCGGCTGCTCGCCTCCTGCATCCATCGGCTCCCCGCGGCTTTCACCAGGTCGTCGGTCCACCGAGTGGGGGGCCGGCCTACGCTGCGTCTTCCGGTTCGTGGTCGCCACTCGAGAACCTTTCTTCCCCATCGGTTGTCAGTTCTACGAGCGATGTGGCCTGCCCATTGCCACTTCAACTTACTAACTCTAAGAGCTTATATCTGTATCATACTGAAATTTAGAATGTGTAAAGAATATACAAAATAAACACATACGGGTGTAGGAAATTTTTAAAGTGCATCCCAGTACATCCTCAACTATGGTATCATTTTGTGGGGTGAAAGTACAGATTTCAATGACTTGTTCATTCTGCAATAAAAAGTGTCTCAGAATTCTTGTAAACATAAAACAGCGGGAAAGTTGTAAACCACATTTTATACAACGAGATATCCTTACCCTGCCATGTATATATGTTTTACAAATGGCCTTGTTTGTTCGTAAATATAGAAACCTATTCAAATCTTACATAGAAATCAACTCGCAATATAACCGACGAAACAAAGATAAGCTAGTCTTACCTATGACGAGATTGAAGGCTGTGGGAAATAGCCCTTATCATAGATTAATAATAATTTATAACAAGCTTCCAGAATCAATGAAACTAGAGACTAAAGATCATATATTTTGTAATAAGTTAATATCATTCTTAATAAAAAAAAAAGCATATTATACTGTACAAGAGGTTAAAAACGATAAGATAGATGCGTAGGTAATGTATTTCGGATAATTTAATTTAATTTTTATTGAAATTTGACCAATAAAATTCTCGCCACATTGCTAGACAACATAGAAATAACTTTTTTTGACGAGGCCAGAAACACATGGTTGTTAGCCTGCCCTAACACAGAGGTCCCCAAATCCCTTTCCTCACAGAGGCTCTGGGACGGGCCGCTCTGCGAGCAAGTACGGAATAAACTTATACATACGTGCTCAAGCTTCGCAGATCGTGCCCGCCTCTTAGCCGCTGAGGAGTGGGAATCGGGTTTGTGGCTACAAGCTCTCCCATCGCCAAATACTGGTACACTTTTGGATTCGTCATCTTTCAGAATTGGAGCATCTCTCCGTTTGGGCGCTCCGTGTTCTGCTCCACACCACTGCCAGTGTGGCTGTGCTGTCGACCAGCTCGGTCACCATGGCCTTTCCTGCGTCCGAAGTGCCGGGAGGATCCCTCGCCACGCTAGTCTTAATGATGTAATTCGTCGGGCTTTTACCAGCGCCAACTGCAGGGCTATTTTGGAGCCTAATGGCCTCGTACGCGATGATGGTAAAAGACCCGATGGAATGACTTTAATTCCATGGAAGATGGGGCCGTTGGTGTGGGACGCTACGTGTGTGGACACCCTTGCGCCGTCACACCTTCCTGGAACACAAAATAAGGCTGGTGCGGCGGCGGATTCTGCTGAGCAACTAAAAAGGCGCAAATACAGTAAACTTGATAGCGGTTTTATATTTGCGCCTTTTGGGGTTGAGACGCTTGGGCCTTGGGGACCGAGTGCTCACCAAATTTTCAAAGACCTTTCCAAACGTCTGATCGAGGCAACACGTGACCAAAATGCTGGCCTCTACTTCGGCCAAAGGTTGAGCATTCAACGTGGCAATGCTGCCAGCATATTGGGCACGTTGCCTACTGGTAGTGGTTTGTTAGATTAGGTTTTTGTTTTTATATTATTTAGCTTATTAGGGTAGATTTGTATTATATTGTTAATTTTATAGTACTAGTGTGGTGGTAGTTTAGACTTTTGTTTATTAAATTCTAATGAATTAAAAAAAAATTATTTAAATGTAGAACATAACGTTAGTAAATTGAATAAACCAATTAGCAAAATATAAATTAAATAAACTTGTGGATTGACTGTGGTATGTAGGTAGATAGGATAATAGGTATAATGGTGGTGTGTAATCCTGCGCATGAAGGAATAGGGTGTGGATAGTAAATAATTAATGATAATCTTTTGAAATGCTTTGTAATCTCCTGACTAATAAGAATTTAATAATAATAATAGTAGTAATTAGAGTTGACGTAAACAATAAAATTAGAATTAAATAATAATAGCATTGACATGTACCAATAAACTTATATAATTGTAGAAACCACTCAAAATGTAAATGTGCAGCGCCCTTACAGGGCACATATATTGATCCTGAAGACAACCTGACATGTACATCTAATCTGTATTATATGTAGCACAATAACTGAATGAATATGAATATGAATAAAAGGGTTAAAAATATAGGATAAGGTCCCATCGTAAGACGCTTGCATAGCTTAAGCCGCTAAAATCTTAAAGATTCAAAGATACATTCATTACATTGTGTATATAGAGGTGCGCTAAAACGGAACTTTTATCCCAGAAAAATAAACGCTTCCTGCGGGATAGTCCACGCGGGCGAAGCCGCGGGTATAAGCTGTTATATATAAGTGTAATACCTTCATATGTCATCCACCAGCCCGCAATTAGCTAGCGAGCGGTAGACACTCTCTTCACGTGAAAGAGCGACCGTGAAAGTGAACCAAAAAAACACACCCCTATCAAAAAAAGTTTGAATAAGCTCTCCGATGTTTGTATATGAGATAGTACCAGTAGCACGGATAAAGTTGTCCAATATAATATTAACTGGTGGGTGTGAGCTGGCGTAATTGCGGGCGAAGCAAACAGACGAACTAAGTAATCTAAGTTGGATTGCTTGGATGCCACGATCGTGGTAAGCCTGCGTTTACAATGAAGGTGAATAAAATTGTTAATTCACAGTAATATATCATTTCATCATCACAATCATCAGCTGGAAAACATCCGCTGTCGACTACAGACGTAAAGCGCTACTTTGACGGGCTACTTGCCTCTTGCGACCAACGGCTCCCCATAGTTCTGACCAGGTCAATCTCCATCTAATGGGGAGTCACTAGGCCTCATAGCGAAGCTTAACTAGCCATTTCTAACCGATCAGTAAAGTGTGGGATGATATAAATTGATGTCAATGAAAAAACATTGACAGAACATCATACAAATACAAAATAAAAATAGCAACCAACGATCACATATAGATCCTGAACCCTAACTAAGATTCCCTGTATCTAGGCACCCAGGAACTATGAGTACCATGCTCCCACAACACCCAGACATGGAACAAGTGGAGACAAGAGGAGGATGAACATTGAACAGGCTTCTTATGAACGAGCGTACTACATCTTCGACTACATTGTCACTAACATCAGGAGAAATGTGATCTGGTATTAAAAAAGTATTTGCACTTACTATTTTTTTCGCACTGTCGTGGGTATCAAACTTGCCGCCTCCAGGTTACGAGCCAACATTCTCAACCTCCACACCACAGAGGCTGTCAAATATAAACAATCAAATACAAATTTACCAGTATGCAGTCGCCCCTACGATCACTCCCCTCGAACTCTACGTGAGTTTTGATAACTCTTCGGAAGGATAATCATCGGCATCGTTGCAAACGAGAAAACTATCGTAGCGAAAACGAATGTAAACCTACTTCGTTAGGAATATGGGGAATATGGGGATTGCAGTTGTGACGTAATCAGGATTTAAATAAACCTTCATCATCAACAGCCTGAAGACGTCCATTGCTGAAGCTGCCTCATAAAGCGCGTTTTTTAGCTTGCCTCCTGCACCCATCGGCTCCCCGCAGACGGTCCACCAAGTGGGTAGCCTATCATGCTGCATATTCCGGTTCGTGGTTGCCATTCTAGAACCTTTCTTTCCCACCGGTTGTCAGTTCTACGAACGATTTTAAACAAACCTTTAGAGAAGATCTTTATTACAATATAAAAAAAAAACTTTTGTGATATTCATGTTTTTTTTGTTCTAAAATAGGCATTATTTCTGACAACATCTCATATTGGGTACTCTATGTATCTGGCAATAGACTGAAGCATTTGGACTGTCTATAAGTCAGCGTGGCTAGTATACAGTATAGTAATAATGCCTATAGTGTAGCTCACAGAGCAAGAAAAAAAAATACGCTTGTGCGAAGCGTCATATTTTTCAATGATCTGTGGTGTAGCTAGTAGAATCTTAGTAGTTAGTATTATTGTAGTAGTTAAAGAATAAAGGAACTGTGCCCGTTAAGAAAGAGATATTGGATAAACTTTATTCTCAAGTAAAATAAGCATCAACGGTAAAACGACACACGCTCTTCGGCATCGGTGAACATTCGTATTCACCTGCGTCGCAACAGATGTGCGGTGTGCAGGTGCATGTCTGGAACTGAGGATTTAACAATTATTTAACAATCTAGGTAGGTACCACCGTTTTGCCAGTTATTCTGCCACCAAGCAGTAGTGTGCAAGCACTACTGTGTTCCGGTTTGAAGGGCATTGTAGCTCGTGAAATTACTGGGGTGATCTCACAGTCTAGAAAACTTCATTTAGACTGGGTGATGTCTCAGGATGACGTGCGCAGTGGGCAGTGTCACGCAAAATTTTAATTTAAAGTTCTGAGTGACACTGCAATCTGCTATGGGCAGCCATGTCGCTTAACACCAGGCGAATTACTAGCTCGTCACGTAAAAAAAAATAATAACTTCTGCCAGCGCGCTTAGAAAATTCAGAATCGTAATAGTCATCGATTCGGGGCGTGTGGCATCGGTATATAAGAACAGTACAACACCATATCACTTTCTGCGGATGCTGTTAGACCCAGCCAAGGGGGCATTTTCCATGGTCCGCATTATGATCTACTGCGATCACCAAGATTCCTGCCAAGCGTGATGTTTATGAGCAAAAAAGTATGCCTATGTTCAGCAGTAGACGCAAAAAGGCTGATGAAGACTATGATGTGTGACGGAATCCACGGAGTGAACCGAAATTTCTTCGGGGGTTTAGTGGCCGTAGTTGCTGGAAAGATTAGGGTCGTTGACATTTATAGTTCTATTCTTTCACCTACTTGGACTTTTTTCTCCTTGCATGCAGTCTTTCTCCTAATCCTCAGACACTTTGGTCGTCGATCCACACAACGGCACCGCCTGCTCTGTCTCTCTCTAGCTGATGCTTGCAGACGGTTCTTGAGATCGGTCCAGGAAGAACAGTAGAAGGTGTCTTCGCAGGAGCAAGAAGAACCTTATTTTGTCAAGAAGTAAATATATAAAGATGTTTTTTTTTGTGTCGCCGTGTGGTCTCGACGGTGTGAGAACAGGACCACCCCATCTCTTCCCGTGAGTGCCATTAGAGCCTAAAGGAATATCCAGGTTACGACGACCCTCCGGTTTGTAAATGACCGAAGGGGTGTGTTTACTTGAATTTGCTTTTCCACCCCAAAAACTCTGTATTATGTATGTATTTATAATATAGGTACCAGATTAGTAAAAAAACGTTTTCTGAAGTCCCACATGGGTGGGAATTTTGGTGATAAAAAAAAGGTTTAAATTCTAGGTTCACCAAAATCCATTGATTTCAATGTTGATGGTACAATATTGACTTGTTACAAACAAACAAACTAACTTTTTAAGTAAATAAGTGCAAAAAAAGTTATTGCTTTTTGCACTTATAAGTAAGATAACGTGTTAGTTAATAAAGTTCTAAATCATTTTTTTTATATTATACAAGAAACCACTACAACACGTATAATTTTCTACAAACTAGTACCTTTCAACTGCATTTATCGTCGCACAATTCATTTAAATAACCATTCAAAAACATAAATTATATCGACTCACCCATGGCTCTGTAAAATTTATGCAGGAAATATTTTCACATTTTTTCTGGCGTAACCATCTTGATTTAGTAACTATCTATAGACAAATATCTACTTACTCAAGTATTTTGTAGAATCAAACCTATTGTGGCAGGTGTTTATAAATACGACGATAAATATTAATCCTGCATCAAAACAAATTAAGAAACTTTTCTTACGTAGATGGCCTAAAGAAAGTGAACCAGCTGGATTTTTTTTTTACTGTGGCCCATAGTAACTTCATCATAAACAGCCTGAAGACGTCCACTGCTAAACATAGAGATCATTTCAGAGCTTATCTCGCAGAGAAATACCGAACAAAGCTCTCTTCATAGCTCGTTGCGCAACTTTGAGCTTACTAACGAGGCAACAGTAAGAGATCATGTTTCAGTTACATAAGTCATCACTGGCAACACACATTGATTGAATGAAAACCTTCGTGAGTTTTGGCGGGAACGCGAAAAAGTTCACGTCGTTGCATTGTATTATTTTTCAAAACTTGTGTTTTTTCCAGTGTTAACGTTTAAAATTGGTGGTGTTTTACGCATTAAGTGCTGAATTACGAGCACGAGTGTGGGCAAGTGATATAATGTGGTGAAACGTGGTTTTTCGTGTTGCTTCCAAAACTCCATAGAAGCCTCTAGTAAAGTTGCCACTACTTTACTGGGACATGACTTTGACTGGACTGTGATTGCCTGACTAGGACTGGACTGTGACTGTGACTATGACTAAGTGAAATAGAATATATATAATGCAGACTTTGTAGACTTTTTAATATTGCGACTGAAGGACTTTGTATCCAGGTCAAGAACTAATTCCTAAAAAAAAAAAGAAAACCTTCGTTTTTAGGCTCTGCTGTATTTTGGACGAAAAGATAGATCGAAGCTTCCGGAACGCTGCCCAGCCGAGTTGGATTCTTCGTGCGACCTTATTGTCGAAGTTGGACCTACCTAATTGGACAGTCTGTCCTAGGTAGACATATTTGTCGATAACTTCGCGAGTATCGTTCCCAACAATTACCGGTATAGGTGGAACATGAGCATTAGACTTGATTTTCATCTATAGCGCATAGTACCTTAGTAACAGTTAAATTACTGTCAGCTTGGTTCTTGTTTATGTTATAAGGCACACATACTTTACGTCTGAGTTTACGAATAACTATAATCAGGATGTATTCAAAAAGAAACCCTCCTTCTGAAACCATCCAGAGCATTTACTAGGTGGTAGGACTTTTTTACAAAGTTCGTCTAGGTAGGTACCACCGCTATGCCAGCTATTCTGCCGCCAAGCAGTAATGCGCAAACACTAATGTGTTCCAGTTTGAAGGGCATTGTAGCTAGTGAAATTACTGAGAAAATGAGACTTATGAACGGTCTCACAGTCTAAAAACAGCAGTGTGCAGTGCAGTGTCACGGTAAACTTTAATTTAGAGTTCCGAGTGACACTAATCAGTTATTATATATACCAGGCGAATGACTATCTCGTTACATCATTCATTTACATAAAAAAAACTATAACTTAGATGTTTACACGTTAGAAAACGGTGAACAAGTTTCTTCTAGGCAAGCGTAATACAACGTCGACCATATTGTTACTTGTAACATTATTATTCGTAATTAAAACATCAGAAGAAATGTGGTCAAATGCAATCCTATCTAATTAAAAAAGACCATAATGGCAGTCCTACTCAAATAGTTTGTGTCTTTTTGTTGTGTTAAAACTTCAGCAGTTTAATTTAAACGCTGTAATTATCGCAACTAATTTAACATCAGTATAATCACAGCAAACACAACAAATCCAAGCTCCAAATCTCTTGCAAACACCTAAAGCTGGAAACCTACATCAAAGTCTGGTTCCACCGAAGACTATTAATCCACCTGACTACTAACTACGATTTCTCTCAGTCGCCAAAAACGCGCTAATAGTAGCGGATGTCCTGCTACTAGCAACTATGAACAAGAGACGAATTAAATGGAATGACTATAGTTTATTTCAATGTATTAGATGTACCACAACAAGAAATGTGTAAAAAAAAATTCGCCAAAACGTAATAAATATTAAATAAAATCGCCAAAATTGGCATTTTCATGAGTTTCGGTATGGAGTTCTTTTTCAGTTGGTACACACACTGATTCCTATTATACTAGTCAGAGAAGTACACATGTAATTTTGGAGTACTTATATTTCTTGCTGTCAATTAATAATCAATCAATGCAGCAAATTTTTGTGCCGATAATTTAAGCACACTGTTTTAGTTTGGAGCCTATTTTAATCAGACTTTGATACTTACAACCTGTCAAATTGACCAAACACAATAGCGCATTTTCCTTTATTTATTTATTTGCGCAACTTTGGTACTCCACTGGATTACTACCTCACGGGCTCCACAGAAATACATGCCTAACTACAAGACAAACTCAAATAAGCAATTAAACTATAGCCTCCGCAGATTAATTATTTGTTTGTCTAACAAACTGAACGCTGTTGGCTTACACTGCCGGAACTCGATGGAAACTCGCTAATTGCAATTATTTTCAGATTTCGAGTTAATTCTGTGTTAACGTAGTAATTATAATTATTATGTTTTATCAGTCACAATTAAAAGGTATACAAGTACAAACGGAAACAAGATCAAAGTAATATTTCTTACTTACTAACTTATCCAGAAGGTATTAGATTTTCATATTTAGATTAGCATCTTTTTATCTTTGGGAAATTTGGACGGGACAACGTCAGTCTGGGCAGTGAGTAATACATATAAAAAAAATAGATAACTAGATAGAGAAACTGATCATCATCATCATCATCATCAACAGCCTGAAGACATCTACTGCTGAACATAGGCCTCCCCCAGAGAGCGCCACCTTGAGTGGCTGCTCACCTCCTGCATCCATGGGCTCCCCGCGGTTTTCACTAGATCGTCGGTCCACCGAGTGGGGGGCCGGCATACGCTGCGGTTTCCGGTTCGTGGTCGCCACTCGAGAACCTTTCTTCCCCATCGGTTGTCAGTTCGAGCGATGTGGCCTGCCCGTTGCCATTTCAACTAACTAATTTTAAGAGCAATATCGGTCACTTTAGTACTCTTGCGGATCTCCTCATTCCGGAGCTTATCTCGCAAGAGAACATCAAGCATAGCTCTCTCCATAGCTCGTTGCGCGACATTGAGCTTACTAGAGAAAATATTGGATAGTATTTCTTAGAAATTTTAACGGATACGGATTAAAAACCACCCCATTTGACTATTGGTTGCCTTTATTATGGAGCAAAAAGCCCACTGTAGGGTTGGGTTTTGGGGTCGCTTTTTTGATGCAACCAATGGTCAAAAATTCTAACAAATTCTAACCAATGGTCATTTGCTGGAATCAAAAAACATACCTGGTATTTATAAGTACATTATCAAAATATGAGATGTCACGAAGATGGCAGTGGGTACACTGTACGGTACAGTGGGTAGGCAGGCTATATTGCTCGTAGAACTGACAACCGATGGAGAAGACAGGTTCTCGATTGGCGACCACACACTGGAAGATGCAGCATAGGCCGGCCCCCCATTTAGATAGACCGACGATCTGATCAAAACCGCAGGGAGCCGATGGATGCAGGAGGCAAGCAACCCTCAATGTGGCGCTCTGTGGGAGGCCTATGTTAAGCAGTGGACGTTTTCAGACTGTTGATGATGAGTCCCTGCAGAATAGTGAAGCACCCCGTGGCGTGATATTGACCTGGTTAGATTGGCAAGTTGCATCCTATTATAGAGGTAGGCATTGATGTATTTTGCTTTAATCAATTACCATCGAAAACAATGTTTAGGGCCCTTTCACACCACGAACAATTCCAGTGCCAAACTTTATATTATTGTAGTTTGCAAGCACCAGCGGTCCCGTCTGAAAGTGTCTCGGCGATCGGTGCGAGAACTATCCCAAACTTTAGAGCGGGCTATGATTTTAATGTGAGAATGTTGCTCTTCCTTTGTCTAGCTGTGAACAATGATCGTCTTTTGTTTTAGATTACACATAATGCTTACAACTTGCTAAAGGTAAATTTTGAATGAATGAATGAATGAATGAATGAATGAATGAGTGTTTATTTATTTGAATATTGTAAATATAGATGTTATACATAAATTAATAGTTCAATACTCTACCGTTTCCGGTGTTTAAATATTTTATGCAAGTTATCGAAAGTATACATAGAAAATTAGATGTCATTAATATAGATTATGGTTATATCACAATTATTGTTTAGTTATTTCAATTTATTAAATTTATAGTCCAGAAATTCCTTTGTTGAGTAAAAGCATTCACAGAGCAGGAATTTAGTAAGTTAAAGACATGGAGGTTAAGGTTTTTGTAACTATCTGGCAACGTATTTATACCGGATGTTGATTTGCATTGTCTCCATATTTTTAGAATCCATTGTACTGTGTATATTTAATCATATAAAAATAAAATTTAAATTCCACATTTATTTAGTAGCCGAATATTTGATAAACCATTTTTGTCGTGAATCACAAGTAGCCTCAACTTCGTTTCGGCTAGGACAATAGTAGGACCCCACGCGATGACTCAGTTTAAAGTAAACACTTTTTGTCTCATCATTAGTCCATTGACCGCCCGCGTTTTTGTTCCGCCCATTGTACCTATCTTATTATGTGATTCTCATTTCTATGTTATTATTATTTTGGTGTCAATAAAGAGTTATTGTATTGTATTGTAGTCAAAACATCATAAAAACATTGTTAGAAAATTGCTACATCGAGGAAGGTCCTATTGTCTAATTACCTACAGGGTTCAGGTATTCGGTCTCTATTGTTTTGGCTATGTGCGCGGGGTGCAGTAAACAACCCATGGTAGCTATGACTTAATCTGTGTCAGCAGCTTGCCACTGGGGCGTTACAGTATTTACAAAATTATGTACTTACAAGTTACGTTACCCTAAGATACTGCTCAAAGTGTCCTCCTTCGTTTTCGATGCACAAGTGAGCGCGACGTCTTAGGTTTCGTGATAGTTTTTTTAGCACATTCACGTTTAGTCTCACATGATCAAATGCAGCAATGGTTTTTTCTTTTAATTGCACAGCACTAGTAATTTCGTCCGTGTAAACTAGTCTTTTTATTTCACCCCATAAAAAAAAATCACATGGGGTCATGTCCGGAGATCGTGGGGGCCAGGGTACTGGACCACCACGTCCAATCCACTGGCTTCTGAACACTTCACTTAAAAAATCGCGCACTTGGCGTCCATAATGAGGTGGAGCTCCATCCTGTTGGAAAAACAGGTTTCGTTGAAAGGCCAGTGGTACATCGTCGAGCATCTCGTCAACAACGTGATGCAGAAGCTCCAAGTAACTGGAGCTGGTTAGATGACCTTCGATGATGTATGGACCTAGCACATGCTCTCCAATAATGCCACCCCAGACATTAATACTAAAACGATGCTGAAACGAATCGTTCTTGGTTTTATGCGGGTTATGGTCGCGATGTGCCCACCAGTGCTCGTTGTGAATGTTGTAAATCCCCACACGTGAAAACATGCATTCATCGGTCCACAAAATGTTCACATCCCTGTTTTGTAAAATCCAGTGAGAAAAAGCTATGCGTGAGGCATTATCTTGTGGATGCAGTTCTTGGACTCTCTGAAAATGAAACGGATGCTGAAGTTCTCGTTTCAGTAGCCGCCATACAGTTGTGTGGTGGACGTTGAAGCGCCGCCCAGCATCACGGGTGCTAGCACGTGGGTCCTCTTCAAAAAAGTCCAAGATCTCTTCTTGAAGGCCGGCCGAGAGACCTACACTTCCACGAGCGCGAGCGTGACGAGGGACTTGGAATTGTCCATAATCCCTTAGTCTCTGTGTGGCACCCAGCATCACTTCACGTGTTGGAACATGGCTGTTCGGAAACTGATCGCGAAACATTTGCACAGACTGTGTTAAGCTGTTTCCGCTGATAGCATACAAACGTACCATCTCCACAAGCTCAACATTTGTAAAGTGTTCCATTTTTGTTACGCGATCGTAAGCAAAGTAGGTGCCTACGCAAATTCGGCGCGGCGCCGGTGGCGGGCAAGTGACTGATCGGTCGCTGCATCTGCACGCGTGACATAAGTGCGCTGCGCGGGCGCGGGCGGGTGAGAGAGGGCACCCCGCAGCCCGCCCGCGTGGCTAGTACAAACGGCGGTGGGGCCGGTGCAGCGGCGAGCGTTTGTAGAACTTTGCCGCAAGTGGCGGGTGCCTTTGTGTGTTGTCGGCGCGATAGTTTATGACTCTGCGCTCGCACTGGTTGACTTTATAAAATCATGTTGTTTGTTAAATGAGAACGCACACACGTGCTGTTTTATTTTTGTGCAATGTTTTTTTTATAAAGTGTAAATTTTAGGTATTTATTTTTTCATTGATTCGTGTTCTATAAGTGTAGCATACCTACCTCTGTAAATATAGAGACAATGCAAATCAACATCCTGTATAAACGTATGGCCATGCAGTATACATTGTCACTGAATACTCTTACTCGCGGTTTAGGCATATACAATTCATAGATGAAACGATTATTCTTTCTGCTAACGACATCATTATATTTATCAAAGAGTGTGTGATGCCGGTGAACAAAAACGCACATTTCAAATACATATAGACAAGGTAAGGGTAGAATTGATTTCTCTTTAAAAAGCGGTTTACAACTATCTAGAAGTTCTGCTCCACACAGTGCTCTCATACACTTTTTTTGTCCTCTAAAAGCTCTAATTTGATCAACAGAATTACCCCATATTATAATGCCATACCGTAAGATTGAGGAAACGTAGCCATGATAGGCGCATAGTGCGGCTTCTCTACTAGCAACGCGCCTGACACGATCGAGTACGTCAACAAAACGATCCAATTTTCCAGACAATTTATTAATGTGCGATTGAGATTAGATACCTACAGGTACGTATTGACGAATCGACTTTGTGGTAAAAGTTTAGCATCATCAACTGCCTGAAAACTTCCACTACCTACTTAGCATAGGCCGCCCCCAGAGAGCGCCATTTTGAGCGGCTGCTCGCCTCCTGCATCCATCGGCTCCCCGCGGCTTTCACCAGATCGTCGGTCCACCGAGTAGGGGGCCGGCCTACGCTGCGTCTTCCGGTTCATAGTCGCCACTCGAGAACCTTTCTTTCTCATCGGTTGTCAGTTTTACGAGAAATGTGGCCTGCCCATTGTCATTAAAACGTAAAAAAAAGTAAAATTTATACTCTACTTATACATTACATATTGTAACAGTAAATTCTATTCCATAGAGATTTAATTAATTTTATTCACGGTCGACCTCTCTAGAGTATGGATTTATTTCTGTCCAAATAAAGGTTGCCTGGAAGAAATCACAATAGGACCGGCCATTGTCATCAATGTTTTCTATAGGTAGGTAGTTATGGGTTCATTTAAGTACCTTTTGTTTAGATATTAGTTACCAATAAAGTATCCCAATCTATTCTATTCCATTCTATTCAAGTCATGGAATTTAAAAAGAAAATGATCAAATCTCAAAGCAATGAATATATCAAATAATTTTTACCTTTTGCCAGTTCAAAGCATATTTACTTTTTCCAGCGACCTATTTTGAATATTACCATTGAAAACGATTGAACCCGAGTAAGTTATTCAAATAAAACAATTTTTTAGTCACACGAGAGCAGGTTCACCGGACCATGAAATTGGTTCCTGAATCGATGACCTAATTTGAGAAGGTCCGAGATTTATTGTTCCAGAAGCTTTCCTTTCTCATGTGTCACGGGTGGGGGAGAATTTATTAGGAGTCAGTAGTTTGAGCTTATCAATTCTGTATTATTTATAGCAGTTTTGCCTCATTAGCGGAATCAACAGGTTGTTTTATGTTAATGAATGACTAAACGTGACTAGCTAGTTGTTCTCCTGATGTTAAGCGTCATGGCTGCATATAACAATTCGAGTATCAGTATCACTAGGAACTCTAAATTATAAAGTTTCGCGTGACACATGCACCGCGCGTGCACGTCATCCTGAGACATCCAACATGGCTGTGAGATCAGATCATCGTCACGTCTCACTTGCCCAGTAATTTCACTTGCCCAGTAATTCACAGCTACATGCCCTTCAAACCGCAACACAGTAGTACTTGCACACTATTGCTTAACGGCAGAATAACTGGCAAAGCGAAAGGCTAGTAAAAGGTTCATTTTAAAGTCAAGAAAAAATATTGTTTCATTCCTCATCATCCTGAAGACGTCCGTTCTTGAACATAAGTCTAAGGTCTCTCCCAGAGCGCCACTTCGACTGGCTGCTTGCCTCCTTGTATCCAATGCTCCCATGGTTTTGACCATATCGTCGGCCTCAATATGATCAAAACTGGTGTGGCCAGTATACACAGCGTTTTTCAGTTAGTGGTCGCATTCAAGAACCTTTCTTCCTTTGGTGGGTTCTGCAAGCAATGTGGCCTGGCCCATTGCCATAATCAAACTGCTAATTTTGGAGGCTATATCGGTAGCTTTAGTCCTCTTGCAGATCTCCTCATTTCGGATTTTATCACGCAAGGAAACCCCTAGAATTAATAATAGGTAATTCTATAGCTCGTTGCGCGACTTTGAGGCCAACCAGTATACGTATGGTATCTACCTACCATAAGTCGTAGAGACATTCAGTCACTTCATTATCATCATCATTAACCACCTGAAGACGTCGACTGCTGAACATAGGCCTCCCCCAAAGAGCGCCACCTTTAGTGGCTGCTCGCCTCCTGCATCCATCAGCCCCTCACTCACTCACTTACTTACTACTTTACTTTTAATTAGCAATTAGTTAGGTAATTTCAAGATTGATTTTCGATCTAGAATCATCATCATTTTAAATTCAGGATATCATCTCTATTCATCATCAACAACCTGATGACGTCGACTGCTGAACATAGGGCTCCCCCATAGAGCGCCAGTTTGCCTCTCTTGCATCCATCAGCTCCCCACAGTTTTGACTATCCCTCGGTCCACCTAATGGGGGACAGGCCTAAGTTGCGTTTTTCGATTCATGATTGCTACTTGAAAAGGTTTTTCCATGTTCATTCATCATTGTCATCATCATCAACAACCTGAAGACGTACACTGCTGATCATAGGTCTCCAATAGAGATCGCCACTTTGAGCAGCTGCTAAATCCTGCATCCATCGGCTCCCTGCGGCTTTCACCAGATCGTCGGTCCACCGAGTGGGGGCTGGCCTACGCTGCGTCTTCCGATTCGTGGTCACCACTCGAAAACGTTTCTTCCCCATCGGTTGTCAGTTCTACGAGCGATGTGGCCTGCCCATTGCCTGAACAACTTGCTAAATTCTAAGAGCTATATCAGTCGCTTTAGTCCTCCTACGGATCTCCTCATTCCGGAGTTTATCTCGCAGGGAAACGCCGAGCATATTAGCTGTCTCCATAGCTCGTTACGCGACTTTGAGCTTTTCTGATCTACATATTAACTATGAATAAATTGGTTGTGTTCTACTTGGTTCGAAATAAACAAAATATAATAATCGTGTTCTAACGTTTATTTTATTCAATATTGTTGATATTTATATACAGTCATAATTATAATATATCAAGTAAATCGAGGATTTACATTACTTTAAAATTTAAAATAAACTTTAAATAATCAGTCTTTTAGAAGATAATTTTAATTTTGGCTACTCCAATATTTACAGTCATTTCCTGACTCAATGAATAAGAACATTAAAACAGATATTTTATTACCACTGGCGACTAAGTATATTATGGGATATTTACTTCCTATTCTTTTATTTAAATTGGAATGGCACTTAAAACATGCTTTTGCACCCCTCAATTAAACCAAAGTATTAAATATATTTAACAAAAACTACTTTAAAGTTAATATTACCTATTAAATAAAATAGTATAATCGTACTGTAAAATTGAGCTCAAACTCGACATTTAATTTACAAATGTAGTACTTATCATTATTGACTTATCGTTATAAAATGATATGAACACAACCTTTGAAAAGATATTTGACTAGATTTTATAATAATATTTACTAAAATATAATATTTTTTGTTTATTTTATAGCTACCTATGGTGTGGCACTCTGCAGGCTTCTGAAATTAAATACAAATTATTAATTTTGTTTTGTACTTTAGATGTTTTTTTCTCACATAGTGGGTACCTAAATACGACGAAACAAATTAATATTGATTAAAAAACCAACTTACCCCCGGTTTCTCGTACGTTTGTTAAAGTTAAACTCATGTCAACTTAAAAAATACTCAACGCTCATTGGTTGCCTGTTGTTCATCGGCTGTCTTCAACCAATGAGCGTTCAGTATTTTTAAGTTGTCACGAGTTTAACTTTAAAAAACGTACCAGAAACCGGGGGTAATATCACATTTTTACTGCTTTGAAAAATAAAAAAACATTACAAGGTGAATAAAATAACAATAACAACAACAACAACAACACACCATCAACACAAAAAAACTGTTGTACTGTTGGTGGTAACAATGTGCAAAAAAGGGAGGCCTACCAGTACGTAGTGGAATTACAAACGCTGTGAATGATGATTCATGATAATGTCTTGTCATTTAGATGATGATAGAATAAAATAACACTAGTTATAAGTAAGTTGTTTAAGTGTGTTGATGTTGTTGTTGTTGTTGTTGTGGTGGTGTTGGTTGTTTCTTATTTAACCTACTGTGTACTACCCAATGTAAAGAATAACAAACAACTTACTTCGTGGCGCAGTTTTTAAAGTGGTCGTTCTTGAAACGCAATCACTTTCTTCTGATTCGGACCTCGCTTGGAAACTTGTCTCTGGAAATAGAAAAAAAAATATTTAAGTTCAATGCCGCAATTTGAGTCTCCGTTTTAATCTTAAGAAGAAAAAAATTAAATAAGTAATAATGTTGGGCCGTGGATAGTAAAAGAGTATTAGGACGTTTATAACTGTTTAATTTATTAATTTATAAGAGCAACAGATACACCGATGCAAAGACGCCATTACTCGTAAGCGGACTACCGACATAGCTATAGGTAGGTAGGCACATAGCTCACAGACTCCGTTTTATCTAACACCTCCCCTCGAAGTTGTGAGCGAATCCCTTTAACTCTTACCTACATTCATCATACCTAAATTACACACACATTCATGATGTTTTGTCCCATTCAGACCTTTGGTCAAAACATCCGCAGGCATTCTGTCTGTAGACAAGTATTTCAGATTTACAACACCTTGTTCGCACATATCTCGAATAAAGTGGTGCCTAACGTCTATATGTTTAGTACGCGAGCGATAATTCTTACTTTGAGCAAGCTTAATTGCACCCTGGTTGTCATTGAATAATGTTATGCAATCACACACCATTCCAACATTATTCAATATATCACGCAAATATATGGCTTCCTTTGTTGCTTCAGAGAGAGCCATATACTCGGCCTCCGTGCTCGACAAAGCTATGGTCCGTTGCTTTCGCGCTTCCCAGCTGATTGGGGCACCTGCTAAAATAAACGCATACCCAGAATATGATCTACGACTATCAGCTGTATTCATACCCCAGTCTGCATCAACCACACCAAACAACGGTAGGCCTGTCCTTTCATATACCAAACCATAGTCAGACGTGCCTTTTAAATATCTTAACACACGCTTAGCCGCCTTCCAGTGCTCAACATCATAGCTAGTATTAAACTGGCTAAGATAATTTACGGCAAACGAAATATCTGGCCTAGTCGACACAGCTAAGTACATCAAAGCACCGATCAAACTTTGATAAGGATAGTTATTCATCACATCGTTCTTCACACGTTCAGGTTTTTCTAGTTTAACATTTACGTCCATGGGAGTCATTATAGACTTGCACTCGCTCATACCAAAACGATCCAGAACCTTCTGTAAATAGGCACTTTGATTTAGATACACTCTATCATTATCATCACGCGTAAATTCAATGCCCAAACAATGATTTATTCTTCCCATGTCTTTCATTTCAAACGCTTTGGATAACTGCTCCTTTACATCACACAGCCATATATTATCATTCGTCGCCAAAATGATATCATCCACATAAATAGCAATTAACATGATATGCTCACCCTTTTGTCCTGTAAACAAACACGGATCTTGCGGCATTGATTCAAAACCCATACTCACTAACTTTCTCACCAACTCTTTATGCCACTGCAATCCCGACTGACGCAAACCATAAAGAGACTTTTTTAATACGCAAACACCATTGTCACATTCATTCAGGGCCTTGTTCCAGCGTTTAGCTGTCTTAATCATTTTCTTGTCACATATGACATTTTCTTTTGTACCAATCTTTTGGTTTGTGAGTACTCTGTCTAGTACGTCATGTAGCTGGTCTGGTACTTCCATAAATACGTCTTCGTCTAATGAGCCATTCAGGTACGCTGTTACTACGTCCATTTGATGGATATCTAATCCATATTCCGCTGACACAGCAGCTATAAGTCTTATAGACGATGTCCTTACGACAGGAGAAAAAGTTTCGTGGAAATCCTCCCCTGGCCGTTGAGAACACCCTTTTGCAACGAGTCGTACTTTCTTCCCTGTAGCTTTAGTGCTAAACACGAATCGGCTTCCAATGACCTTACGATTCGGTGGTCGCGGCACTATTTCCCACGTGCCATTCTTTATCTGTGCCAGAAACTCATCATCTAAGGCTCTCTTCCATGCTTGAACATCACTCGTCTGTTCAATTTGTTTCCACGTCATTGGTTCAATAGTTGCTATCCCCACTGTTTCTTCCTGATTCATATTCTTTTCTGATTCTTCATCTTCTGAATCACTTTCACTATCGGATTTATAACTCGCTGGCCTGTATTCTTTACGTGGTCTTCCTACTAGACCAGTGCGAATTAATCTAGGCCTTCCTCTACCTCTTTTTGGAGGTTCAATGAGCTTCTCCCAAGAAATTGTTGAGTTTCTCTTTCTCGGTTGTACTTCTCTATTCTTCTCTTCATCTGGTTCATATACACTTTCAAGTGATCGTCTCGTTCTTGTCCCATCTCTTCTTGCTTGCAGAGGAGCTTTTCTCTTTTCTTCTTCCTCTTCATGACTAGGCCTATTGAAATCAACTATAATTTCTCCATCTTCCTCTTCATCAAATATTTCTTTATATTCATTCCGGAATGCCGCCTCGTTCATAAATTTAACGTCACGAGTCACTATCATTCTTCTAATCTTTGGATCGTATACTCTATACGCTTTGGATTGTACATCATATCCCATGAATACTCCTAGTTCGGCATTAGAGTCAAACTTCCCCTTTTGCGAACCTTTATCTTTGTAGTACGCTTTCGATCCAAACACGTGCATATACATCACAGTAGGTCTCTTGCCTTTCCATAGTGTGAATGGTATCTGCCCATTCAAAGCTGTAGTCGGGCATCTATTTCTTATATAATTCGCAGTATGAACTGCTTCAGCCCAATATGAAGGAGGGCTTCCTGCCTGACGCATCATACAACGAGCCATCTCAACTAACGTTCTGTTTTTCCTTTCGGAAACGCCATTTTGTTGTGGCGTATATGGCACTGTTAGTCTTCTCCTGATTCCTTCTTTCTTCAAAAAGTCATCAAATTCGTTGTTCACAAATTCACGGCCATTGTCAGATTGTAGATTTTGAATTTTCTTCCCCGTACAGTTCTCAACATAAGCCTTATATTCTTTAAATACTCGCAGGACGTCACTTTTGTTAGCAATAAAGTATACTTCACACCATCTCGATTTATCGTCGATGAAAGTGACGAAATACTTCTTTCCGCTAAATGACTGATGCCTCATAGGGCCACATACGTCCGTATGTACTATTTCCAGTAGCTCGCTTGTACGATCACCACTACATTTAGGAAAAGGCTGGCATGTCTGCTTTTCACTGATGCAGATCTCACACTCGGACAATTTTTCATTGTCTTTAAATAACAGGCCATGCACTAGGCCACTTTTTGCCATTGCCTTTAAGTCACGCTCATTTAGGTGCCCTAGGCACTCATGCCACATATCAATTGGCTTTCGCACCAACTCAACATTATGTGCACTATTTTCAGCCATCCTGACATGATATAAATTGCCAATACGATCAGCACGCATATGAACTTTATCATTCTCGTCGATCACAACTGCATCGTTTTTTCTAAAACGAACTTCGAACCCACGATCTGTCATTTTCGCTACTGACAAAAGGTTAGTTCGCAAATCAGATACATAGAACACTTTTTCAATGTCTATCTGGCGCTCTTCGCTGCCCGTATCGACTGATATGCTGACCTTACCAGTTCCGGTAATTTGCACGCTTTCATTGTTCGCCAAATTTAACTCAGAATCTAGTCGCGAGAATCCCTTAATCATGCTTTTCTCATTGCACATATGACCCGTGCATCCACTGTCGATACACCAAATAGGATTTCTCTGCTCACCTAACATCACCTCTTCGGTGGTGCTCATTAATATGGTCGTCCTTTGCTCATTGCTCTCCAATTGCTGCGCGCTCTGCTTCTGCTTGTTGACGTTCTTACTTTTGCACTCCTTCGCATAATGCCCACGGCCGCCACAACGATAACACTCAACTTTACTTTTATTGTTGTGACCTCGATAATCATTCGAGTTTTTCTTCTGGTTGGCATTTATGTTGGTACGTTTGACGAACATAGCTCCCTGTCCAACTACTTTAGATTTTCGACCTTCATAGTCCTCCAAAATTTTGACTTTCAATACCTCAGTTGATGGCAGGTCATCCCGGGATTCCATTGCAGTGCGAAACATAGCGAAGGAATCCGGTAAACTATAAAGCAGTAAAATAGCCAGAAGTTCATCTATCACTACCAAACCAATTTCTTTTAGCTTCTTGACAGCATCAAAAAAATCCGCGATGTGCTTACGCAGGTCGTCTTCTTCCTGCATACGCGTCAATACAAGTTTCTTCAATAATGAAGCTTTCCGGGCAGGTCCACTTGACTCATACATTGACTTCAGTTTGTCCCATATCTCTTTAGAAGTTTGCACTCCATGCAACGCACTTAATTCACTCGGACAGATAGCCAATAATATATCTGATTCGGCTTTCCCATCCATTTTAATCCATTCAGAATACTTCACGTCTGAACGTAGGGGCTTCGGTAACGTTCCCGATACATATTCCCACAAGTCATTTTTCTTCAAAATTGCTCGCATATGTATCTTCCATGTATCATAGTTATCGCCTGAAAGCGGATCTATCTTGATAGAAGCAGCCATAATGAAGTTTCTTCAACTCCAGTATCACGAAAATATCGAATAATCTTCAATATATTACGATATTACCACAAAATACACAAGTGAATCAATGCAGGGCGTAAAACGTAAACAAGTCCAAAGTCAACATTCACCGTAACACAGACCGCCGGTCGCCGGCCGGTACCGATATTGTTTACGCGAAAATAATTCACTTATATCACTGCAAATCCAGTCAATTTTTCACTAAATTGTTTATATATCACACACTGGTCCCAAAACCTGTTGGGCCGTGGATAGTAAAAGAGTATTAGGACGTTTATAACTGTTTAATTTATTAATTTATAAGAGCAACAGATACACCGATGCAAAGACGCCATTACTCGTAAGCGGACTACCGACATAGCTATAGGTAGGTAGGCACATAGCTCACAGACTCCGTTTTATCTAACAAATAAAATAATAATTTTAAATGTTATTACGTTTTAATACTTTTGCACTTCGCAAGACAGATAGACAGATAAACTCTTTATTGACACCAAGATAAAAATAAATAAAATAGAAAATCTTACAAGTAGGTTACAGTGGGCTGCCTTACAGACATGGCATGAAAATATTTTTATAATAATCGGTACATATATTGTGTAAGCCCGCTACTAACACAGCTCATGACATCAGAGCCAAGTTAGTTAGACACTATACCGAAGATATCCCGGACGTCAGCCTGTACGAGATTAGAATGGCCCTCAAACAGCTTAAAAACAACAAGGCACCAGGTGAAGATGGAATTACGACCGAACTTCTGAGAGCGGGTGGTAGACCGGTACTTTTAGTCCTCCAGAAGTTATTTAATTCTGTCATCCTTGAAGGTACAACGCCAGAGGCATGGCACAAGAGCGTGGTGGTGCTCTTCTTCAAAAAAGGCGATAACACCTTATTGAAGAACTATAGGCCCATCTCGCTCTTGAGTCATGTGTATAAGCTGTTTTCGAGAGTCATTACGAATCGTCTCGCACGCAGGTTTGATGAATTCCAGCCTCCCGAACAAGCCGGTTTCCGAAAAGGCTTTAGCACCATAGACCACATCCATACGCTGCGCCAGATTATACAGAAGACCGAAGAGTATAATCGGCCGTTATGCCTAGCGTTTGTGGACTATGAGAAAGCCTTCGATTCAATCGAGACTTGGGCGGTGCTGCAGTCCTTGCAGCGATGCCAAATTGACTAAGGCCACTATGTCAGTCCGACTACAGGACCAGAGTACGGAACAAATTCCATTGCAAAGAGGCGTGAGACAGGGAGACGTTATTTCTCCGAAACTGTTCACAAACGCATTGGAGGATGTTTTCAAGCTCTTGGAGTGGAAAAGATCTGGCATCAACATAAATGGCGAGTACATCACTAACCTTCGTTTTGCCGATGATATAGTCATAATGGCGGAATCGCTCGAGGACCTTAGCATCATGCTCAACGACCTCAGTAGAGTCTCCCAGCAGGTTGGTCTTAAGATGAATATGGACATTGATATAAGACAACGATCATGTTTAATGCTCATGCTCTCAAAAAAAAAAAAAATTTTGAAAGCCCTGTCAAGTCGTATTTTTTTCGGCCTATTTTTCGATAGGGTTTTTCAGGTTTTTTTGCTGCTTTTTGGACAATTTCTGTCCACCAACTAGCCGTCTACAACACGGGATTCTCGAGGTACTATTTGTAGAGCTGGCGACAGTCTCTACTTATTTTCCATATTCTTATTTTATCACGGTTTACTGCTAATTTGTTATTTTTGTTTCCATTTCAACGCCGCCTGGCGTCGGCACGACGGGCCTCGACGTCGCTCCTGACGGACGTCAAATCTATACAGACCCTAAGTTTATTTATTTACTTACTTTGTAAACACAGCATCTTTTGGAAAAAATGAGTACCCAAAACAACGTGGTGGCGCTGGAAAACAGGATACAGTGTCCCGACTGTCCCCAGGTACGTTTATTCAAGGGCCAAAAGGGCCTTAAAATTCATCAATCGAAATGCCACAGAGTGATCCAAATTCCTCTATCAGCCCCCGTTTCAGGTTCGTTAGTAGCCAGTAGCAGCCCTACGAGCGCTGCTACTCCTTCCAAACCGTTTTGGGAGGTTTTGAGCTCGTACAAAAGATTTATTCCGGTTCTAAAACGCATCCCGCGTGGTGCTCGCATTTCGGTTGCTCAATCATTATCATCATCCATTAGGAACGTTATATCTAAAAACACGAAACATGCCTGGGAGCATCTCCTAACTTTTCCGTACCATGTACTTTACGTAAAATTAGACCCTACAAACAAATCTTCCCTTACTAAAAGAGTAAAGGAAAACTGCGTAAGGTACAAAGTACTGGAAGAGCAATGTTTGGATCATGAAATTATTGTTCCGCTTAACAGGCGAAACAATATTATAAATTCAAAACAAAATAACGATTCGGCCACCTTTAAAACCGTAGAGAGCAAAATTAGTGACGGCGACATTAAGGGCGCCGCCCGCGTCCTGTTCTCTAGCGACACAATAGCCCCATATTGTTCTGAAACAATTCAATCACTGCAGGACAAACATCCACCTGCAGCAGCAAATCTCCACCTTCCTGAACCACCCCTACCAAATGACGTCACTGTTGAAGTGACCCCACAGGAAGTAGCTGCAGCCGTTACTTCTTTCCAGAGTGGTTCAGCCGGAGGTCTTGATGGCCTTACCCCTCAAATTCTAAAAGATCTTTTATCGGGCATTCCCGGCGAAATTGGCGAGGCCCTCTTGAGAGACTTAACGGCTTTAGTAAACCTGATGCTGTCAGGGCAAGTCAACAGTGACGTCATCGAAATTTTGTATGGCGCAAACTTGTGTGCCCTTATCAAAAAAGACGGTGGTATCAGACCTATTGCGGTAGGCACCACATACCGCCGTCTCGCTGCCAAGGTCGGCTGTAGGAAAAAGGTTGCTTTTTTAAGCAACCTTTTTCAGCCAATACAGCTGGGCTTTGGTTCGCGGGGTGGCTGTGAGGCCGCTGTTCATTCACTTAGAACCTTTCTCAAACTAAATTGTGGTGAAGTGTTGCTAAAGGTGGATGTTAAAAACGCTTTTAATTCTGTCGACAGAGGCGCTCTTTTGACACAAGTCAAGGATAAAATTCCCGAACTATATAAATTCCTTTATCAATGTTATGGCAATCCAACAAAATTAAATTACCAAAATAACGCGATCCTATCCTCAGTCGGATGTCAACAGGGCGACCCTCTAGGTCCGGCCATTTTTAGCCTTGCCATCCATCCAATTATTCAACGTCTTCAGTCCAAACTTAATGTTTGGTACTTGGATGACGGAACCCTAGGAGGCGACGTGAACACTGTTTTTAATGATCTAGGTATCATTATTAACGAATTTCGCGACATTGGTTTGGATTTAATTTTTTCTAAATGCGAACTTTTTGTTTGCGATACTTGTCCTGATAAAGATTTGGTTTTTGAAAAGTTTAATAGTCTTGCTCCGAATATCAAATTAGTAGACAAGCGTTCTCTTCGCCTTTTGGGTTCGCCGATTCTGGATGAGTCTATCTCACCTTTTGTAGAAGAAAAAATTCAAAAGTTCAATAACGCATCAGACAGGTTACTCAAAATTAACGCCCACATGGCTTTTACAATTATTCGTTTTTGTCTATTTGTCCCTAAATTTACTTATATTTTACGATGTTGTCAACTGTGGAAACACAGTGAGCTCCTTATGGGCTTAGACAGCATTGTAAAAAACACTCTGGTTTCGGTCTTGAATGTTGATATGGATGACAGGACGTGGTCGCAAGCCTCTCTACCTGTGCGCTTAGGAGGTTTAGGGATACGCAAAATTTCGAGTGTTGCATTACCGGCATTTTTGTCCTCTGTACATGGTACACATAAATTAATAGAAAAATTCTTGCTCCATCTTTAGGTACTTTCGAAGTAGCCCATTTGTCTGAGGCCAAGAATGCCTGGGGGTTGGCTAGTCCAAATTCTGATTTCCCGGTGGTACTTTCCTCACAGAGGCTGTGGGACCGACCGCTCTGCGAACTAGCACGGAAAAATCTTTTAGATACGTGTCCTAGCGTCGCTGATCGTGCTCGGCTTCTCGCAGTCTCTGTGTGGGAGTCAGGACTTTGGTTACAGGCCATGCCTTCTTTCACCACTGGTAACCTTTTAGATCCGACTACTTTTCGTTTAGCTATCAGCTTACGTTTGGGCGCAAGATGCTGTGTGGCCCATCGCTGCCAGTGCGGTACCGCAGTTGACCAGCTCGGTCATCACGGTCTCTCGTGTTCAAAAAGCGCTGGTCGAATTTCGCGCCACGCTAGTCTTAATGACATCATTCGCCGGGCTTTTACCACCGCCAATGCTGCAGCCATTCTCGAACCGAATGGTCTCATGCGTGACGATGGTAAAAGACCCGACGGAATGACTCTGGTTCCCTGGAAGATGGGGCGGCCTTTAGTGTGGGACGCTACTTGCGTCGATACTATGGCGCCGTCACACCTTCCCGAGACACACGTTAGGGCCGGCGCCACGGCTAATTCTGCTGAGCAGCTAAAACGCCGCAAATATAGTAATCTCGGTAGCGGTTACATATTTGAGCCGTTTGGTGTTGAGACCCTGGGTCCGTGGGGACCGGGAGCTCATCGCGTTTTCCAAAGTCTATCAGAGCGCCTGGTCGATGCGACGCGTGACCAAAATGCTGGCACTTATTTGGCCCAACGCATCAGCATTGCAATTCAACGTGGCAATGCGGCCAGCATGTTGGGTACGCTACCTACCGGTAGTGGGCTGGTGCACTTGGACTGTCTATAGGCCATCGCGGCTATTATACAGTCCATAAGTGTTCTTTGTAATAGGTAGTGTAGCTAGTTTAGTTTAGTTTAGCTTAGTTTAGCTTAGTTTAGCTTAGTTTAGTTTAGTTTAGTTTTTATTATTGTAGTAGTTAGCTTGAGTAATATATGCTCATGTTCCACCTATACCGGTAATTGTTGGGAACGATACTCTCGAAGTTGTCGACAAGTATGTCTACCTAGGACAGATTGTCCAATTAGGTAGGTCCAACTTCGACAAAGAGGTGGCGCGAAGAATCCAACTCGGCTGGGCAGCGTTCGGGAAGCTTCGTCCTATCTTTTCGTCCAAAATACCGCAGAGCCTGAAAACGAAAGTTTTCAATCAGTGTGTGTTGCCAGTGATGACTTATGGAACTGAGACATGGTCTCTTACTGTTGGCCTCATTAGTAAGCTCAAAGTCGCGCAGCGAGCTATGGAGCGAGCTATGCTCGGTGTTTCCCTGCGAGATAAGCTCCGGAACGAGGAGACCCGCAGGAGAACTAAAGTGACCGATATAGCTCTTAGAGTTAGTAAGTTCAAGTGGCAATGGGCAGGCCACATCGCTCGTAGAACTGACAACCGATGGGGAAGAAAGGTTCTCGAGTGGCGACCACGAACCGGAAGACGCAGCGTAGGCCGGCCCCCCACTCGGTGGACCGACGACCTGGTGAAAGCCGCGGGGAGCCGATGGATGCAGGAGGCGAGTAGCCGCTCAAGGTGGCGTGCTCTGGGGGAGGCCTATGTTCAGCAGTGGACGTCTTCAGGCTGTTAATGATGATGATGATATTGTGTAATGAACTATTTTTCTTATAGGCTGATATCTAAAAAATGTCAATAAATAATTACTTAAAATTATGTCATTGTGGAAATTCCACTATTTTCACTTTGTTATTTGTTTTAACGCCATCTAGATTCAAACTAAGTAAAGCACTCACCGCTATCGTATCTAGCTTTGCTATTCCCCGGCAGATGGAGTCTCGTTGGTACTTCCTGATTGTCGACGTGACCAAACGTACGGAACCCTATCGCGAACTGAGCGTATGGACTTATCTCGTACAGTTCTGGAAGTAGAATTAATATAGGATGATAAAAAAAACTGAACTACCCGCAATAGTGCAATATCATTAAGTTTTGAGTATTCTCTAGTTCATCGGGAAGTTATTATAAAATCGACACCAAACAAACAGACTGAAGAAAGCGAGTTGGTTGATCTTCATGCAGTTCTACGATATTATATCGAATACACAGACAAGACAGTATGTTAATGAATATTTAAATCCAAGTGATATAATTGGACTCGCGCACCGAGTGTTCCGTACAAATAATTATACTTACAATTGCGATAAGGCCATTTTGAAATAGCTTCCTAAATTGAATAGTGCTTGAAAAATATTTACTGCAAATCTAACTCGCCCTTAGGCGGCTTTTAATTATTGCTGCTTTAAGTACTACAGAGTCAGCATCCTCTTTGCCTTTCCCCATTTGTTATTGAGGTCGGCTCCCAATCTAACCTGTAGCGGCGAGCTACCAGAATTACACGACCCACTACCATCTGACCTCGCAACCCATGAGGGACCAGTAATAGGGATGGTTAGATCTGACGGCAAATTCTATCAGACGTCTGACTACCCGTAACGATTGCCATAGATGTTATTATGACAACCGGGACCGACAGCTTAACGTGCTCTCCGAGGCACGAAGCACTACAGAGTATGCACCATAACCATACTAAGTTTATATAGGTATCTTTTAGGCAAGCATGTAACATCGTAGACTGCGTCGTCATTTCCCATCAGGTGAGATTGCGGTCAAATGCGGGCCTATTTAGTTATAAAAAAAACTTTGAGACTTGAATGTATTACGGTCTTTGAGATAATTATGATAAAATAAAAAATCTACCTTAACGCGTTTCTTGTATTCCTTAATTTCCTTAAAATTTTCATTATTTCTTAAACAATCTACTGAAATAACGCATTTTCTGTGAAAACTACAGTTACCTGTTACGGTTCAAGAGATACAGCCGTTTATTCGTCCGGAGTTTCGGACACCGCAGGCTTAATATTAATAGAGACCCGTTTTTACCCTTAGGTAAAACTCCGCACCCATCACCTCTTGGGTACTTGCCGTGTTTAGCGTCAGCAGTTAAATGCACCGGTGTACTGTAAACTCTAGTGTTGTCAGGTGGTACGGGAGGCGCGGCACTGCGGTCCGATTTGCAATCCGCCGTTAGCGAGTTACGATATTCTGTTAGGTGGTTGTGACTGAAAAACAGAGAAAGAGCAGGAGTTAGCGAAATTGATGATGATGATGAAGATGTTAGTGGTGGTGATGATGATAATGATGAGGATTTCAGAGATGATAATGATGGTGGTGGTGGTAATGATTTAAATATTCCAATCAAAGAAACCTTCATCATCAATTAAGACTTCCTAATTCAAGTAAAGTAAACAACTTCGATTGATGATGATGAATCGCATCCAAATTGGATTATCTGCTTAGGAGCTAATAGAGATATGCAAACATAGACTTCCAATGCGTCTACCTTTTTACAAGTTTAAATTGACTTTCTATATTGATGTAGAAAACATCTTGGTGAAAAAATTTGCATAATTGCTATAACAAAATGTACAGGCCCAAATATGACAATGAAATTTGAAAATCTGCAGGGTTCCAAGTAACCAGTTCAATGAATTACAAGATTACAGGTACATACATTATATGTAATAGACAGTTTGTCGGTCACTGTTCAAGTACACAACTTTTTTCTAAACCTTAAAATAATTATATGTTTTTTAAACTTACTTGTGCCTCTTAACCAGGATATAAACACAGGTTAGGGAGCAGATCATAAGCAGGATAGAACTGCAAATGATCACCAGCATATTGATGTCGAAAAACTCTGTTGGTGGTCCTATGGATTCTGAAATGTGTTGCAGAAACAACATTGACTACTTAAAATAGAAAAAAAAAATTGATGAAGAATATAAAATTGGTAAAAGTAAGTCAAAGATGCGTGTGTATTTTTTACGAGAAATTTCAGAATTTTTAGTTTTTTGTTAGGTACAGTGCAAGAGTACACCGTACAGGGGTTGAATGTGGCACAAAATACTTTGTGCGGTTGGCAGCCACGAACGCTGTGGGTGGCAACCATACAGTATATTTTGTGCGATTAGAGCTTTGAACACTAGTCATAGGACTAGTGATCAAAGCTCAAAGTGGCTATCTCTGGGGAAGGTCTATGTTTAGCAGTGGCCGTCTTCCAGCTGGTGATGATAATGACCTATAGCCAAAATAAAAAGATTAACAATTATTTAGAGTGCACCTTATGAAAAGTAACTTACCCCCTTGTATAGTAGTAGTAGCGTAACCGTAAGTGGTAGCGGTGGTTCCAGCGGAATTCTCAGCGGTCACTCTGATCTGGTACCATTGTGCTGGTACCAGGTCTGATATAACGAATGAATTGGGCTGGTTACGGACGGGAGACATGTAATGGTTCCATGGTTGGTCGATTTGTGGCTAGAAACGTGAATTTTCATTGATTGTATTTCTTGGGAAGTTTATTTTTTTTTACTTACTGTAAAGGTGAGAGTGTCATCATATTTCAATTTGATGTGAAGGTGCTAAGTTCTAGCCTGACGTTCCGGTTGGGATGTATTGTGCATTTATTCAATCAGTATCTATTCGAGCCGCCCAACTCCTTAAAGAGTCAACCTAACTCCTTAAAGCTCATATTTATTTATTTATTTATGGACCTTCAACAGTACTACGTGTTTTAAATTGTGTTTAAGTGTAATAATAATCCGATCTGACAACCGATGGGGAAGAAAGGTTCTCGAGTGGCGACCATGAACCGGAAGACGCAGCGTAGGCCGGCCCCCCACTCGGTGGACCGACGACCTGGTGAAAGCCGCGGGGAGCCGATGGATGCAGGAGGCGAGCAGCCGCTCAAGGTGGCGTGCTCTGGGGGAGGCCTATGTTCAGCAGTGGACGTCTTCAGGCTGTTAATGATGATGATGATGATGATGATGATGTAATAATAATCATAGCTTACATGACAGGTTTTGAATCATATGCATCAAACTTATAAAACTCCTAATTTATTGATGTTGGAAATTAAAAAGTATGAAAATCTTACCAGTTTATTTTCAGCTCGTTTCCACATCTTGCCCCCGTATTCCCTATAGTCAACCTCGACCCTTGAGATTACACAACCATTGTCGTCCCAGCCAGTCAGTTGTATGTAGATATGTGATGCGTTACTCCAAAACCATTCCGTTGTTGTAGGCGCTATTGGCACTGAAACACGAACGAGAGTTTATTACAGATAACAATAACACTATTGCTTGGAACCTTTCAGCACAAAATAGAAATATTGTGCTTTCCCTGTACACATAGTGTACTCTGGCAGCCTTCCCAATCCAACGTAGCGTGAGCATGCCTGACATGGTGGTCAAGCCGCAAAGTTTCACTAGATGGCAGCTTTTATAAATATCAGACTGAGTTAATAAAACTACCATCTAGCGAGATCTAGTCTAATTAGCCAAGATATACAAGAAAAAACCTCAGATCAAGAATTAAAAAAAAAGTGATATATTCGGAATAATTTGTTATATCATCGGCTTGCAATAATTTATCTCAAAAGCAAACAATTTTTTTAGAAGTACAGAATCAAAATGTTTAGCTGATAATATAAACTAAGTTAGAAAAAATAAGTTACCGCATCCATTCTTGATGCGTCATAACCCTATGTTTAAAAAACGCCATCTATCGCAGAAACTAACAACAAAAGGGTTGAACTTTTATAGTAAAGCGTATGACAACTCACCTCCACCTAAAGTACTAACATCTACGTAAGCAGGTGATGAAGCACCCACAGCGTTCATGGCTGCCAACCGCACAGAGTATTTTGTGCCACATTTCAAGCCCTGTAGGGTGTATTCTTGCACTCCTTGGAGTGTTGTACCCTTGTTGCTCCACGAGTCTTGCCAAGCACCTGTCGCTTCTTTCCAAGTTAAGTTGTAGCCTGCAAGGGATAATAAACTTTATCTGAATAACGTCTGAACTGGACCAGCGTGGTAGATTATCACCTTCACTCCTTCCTTCCTTCGCGCCACCTTGAGCGGCTGCTCGCCTCCTGCATCCATCGGCTCCCCGCGTCTTCCGGTTCGTGGTCACCACTCGAGAACCTTTCTTCCCCATCGGTTGTCAGTTCTACGAGCGATATATATGGCCTGCCCATTGCCATTTCAACTCGCCAATTCTAAGAGCTATATTGGTTCAGTAGTTGGCTTAAGTTTAGATAAATGAAGAAAAATCAACTTACTGATCTTGCTGGTGTGTTTCCCATGTGGCATGTCCCACTGCAAATGTATCTCATGCTTCTGCGGCGCTGCAGACAAGGCAGGTGGCGGAGGTGTTGCAAGTACCGACACTAAGTAAGAAACCGAATCTGAGCCGTACAGATTCTTGGCTAGGCAAGTGTAGTTACCGCTTAGAGATTGGTCAATGTCTGGAAAAGAAAATTTAGATCATCATTCTATTATCTATGTATCACTCTTATATAAACTTGAATACCCATGGAGATACTGACTCACTGACTGACTGACTGATGATTGATAGAATAAAACTGTAACTGAGTTAAATCTGTACATTGAATATTTTTTTGAAAGTTTGGATTGCATGTATACTTCTTTATCGACATAGAAGTGGAAACATTTCTTTTTTAACTTACTCATCCTGTCGATGGGAAGATGGAAGGGAAATGGAAAAAATAAGAGAAAAGGATGATTGAATGGAACGGCAATAGAAGGGAGGCAGGCGAAATCTGCCTTCCCTCGCCGGCCCATTAATATCCCTTTTACACTAGCAGACAAAATCGGCATACAATAAAACTAATAAAATTATCAAAGATTCCAAAAACCCACTTACTGTTAATGAGCAGACTGTCATCATGGTTCCTGGTGAACCGCGGATGGTGCGTGATGATGTTGTGGTTGTGGTACCACACGGTGCGCGGCGGCGGCGCGCCCACGCACTGGCACACTAGCAGGAGGGAACTGCCCACGCCTACTGATATGTCACCGCCTAGTGAGGCCACACCAGCTACCACTGTAAGAAAATAGTAACTCGTTGTAGCTAGACTAAAACTTTGTTCTGTTTTCGGGGTTCCGTACCCAAAGGGTAAAGTGGACCCTATTACTAAAGCTCCGCTGTCTGTCTGTCTGTCCGTCTGTCACTAGGCTGTATCTCATGAACCGTGATAGTTAGACAGTTGAAATTTTCACAGATGATGTATTTCTACTGCCGCTATAACAACAACTACTAAAAATGAGAATTAAATAAATATTTAAGGGGCGCCCATACAACAAACGTGTTTTTTTTGCTCGTTTTTATAAATAATGGAACGGAACCCTTCGCACGCGAGTCCAACTCGCACTTGGCCTTTTTTATTTATTGAAGTTGAACTGCATCGATGTCACGCCTGAGTAAATTAAAAAAATATGCAGACCATGCAGACACGTCACGTCACGACAGGACTGACCACGGAATCTGAAGGATATTAGGTTCTATTTTATCGTAATTCATATGTTAAATTTTAACGAATTCAAAAACCCACAATGTGATGACGATAATGAGCTTTCATTTTGATGTAAGATTGAGAGTAAAATAAACCATTGGTGGCCAAACTGGGTATAGATTTACTAGGTGGTAGGACTTTTCTACAAAGTTCGTCTAGGTAGGTACCACCGCTTTGCCAGTTATTCTGCCGCCAAGCAGTAGTGTGCAAGCACTACTGTGTTCTGGTTTGAAGGGCATTGTAGCTAGTGAAATTACTGGGCAAATGAGAAAACTTTTTAGACTGTGTGATGTCTCAGGATCGCGTGCGCAGTGCGCAGTCTCACGCGATACTTAAGTTTGGAGTTCCGAATGACAGTGCAATCTGATATGGGCGGCCGTGTCGCTTAACACCAGGTGAACGACTAGCTCGTCACGTCATTCGCTTACATTAAAAAAAAGATTTGAAGTAATGTGTTTATATCATACAAATCGATTTCACCTATATAAGTTTTTGAAGCTACTCAGTACCTATGCGTAACACACACAAAAAAACATACATTAAACACACACACACACATACACACACATTTACATTTTGTTTGTAATACATACATACATTTCTTTTGCTCACAATCGTGCGAATTACTCAAAACATAGCACACACATTCACAAACATACAGATCTACATAGCTATTATACACACATCTACATAATGTTTACACATACACAAACAAAACATACATTATTCACACATACATATCCTCACTCACTCACACACACACCCTCTAACATACATACACATACCCGAAAGCATATCCTCTATAAAAATACCTACCGACTATACATTAATTTTACTCTTAAGTACTCTTAATACTCATTAGATCCATTTCTGTTTTTTAAATTTAGGCTATAAGGTTTATGATATAAATTTTTGAGTTTTGATTTATAGGTATAATACGGTCTACTATTGTAAAACAACTAGTTCTAGATCAATTATGGGAAGACCTGCCTTTTGCAACACAGTTGAATAACTAAAGCGAAAGGCAGAGCTCACTTTTTCATGTACCTAATTACTGTTTTACAATAAACCATTTGTATTTGTATTTGTATTTGTAATGTCTCTGTGTACCTCTATCAGTGAGTTGCACGGCAGCGATACTAGATGGCGCTCCCTCCCCCGCCGCTGTGTGCGCCCTCACCGACACTTCGTACTGTCTACCGGTCAGTGACGACAGGGGAAATGTTAACTGACGACTGTCATGGGCTTCCACTCGGTAGCTTTGCGGCGAATTTGAGCTGAAAGAAAAGAGAAAATTGGATTGAAAAATATTTATATGATTAATTTCATTTAATTAATAAAAGCAACAACACTTTGAAGAACGGGGGAAAAAACTTTTTCCTCTTAACTGATTCTCCTAAATTTTTATGCCATTTTCTAGTTTTTTACATAGAATAATTATGTGACACTTAACTAATAGTAATAAAATGCTAATGCTTTCAATTACTATTAATTAAGTGCAATTATGCACTTCTGCGATCACCACACTGGTGGTGTGCACTACCATTCGTTCTACACTACACAAAGGTTAACTGGAAGAAAATGCTACTTAGCATTAAGCTCGCCTATGTACTTGGTTTACTCTTGTGCAATAAAGCATTTTCTATCTATCTACCTATCTATTATAATAAATCATTAAATCAACTTAGAAAATTAGTAAAGTAAAATACGGAGGCAAACTATAGTTATCCTGGCGACAATCACAAGAAGCACGAAGTTTCAAAAACATAAAAAAAATGAAACCTTGTCTCACATCAAAAAATTATATTAACCGCCGGAAGACATCCACTGCTGAACACAGGCCTCTCCCATAGAACGCCACTTTGGACGCTTGTCATACCCCTAACCCACGCTCGGCAGGTGGCTTGGTGATCGCAGAAGATTTGAATATACCTAGGAGGCTGCTGCTGCCCATTCCCTGTATATTCCCTTAGCTAGCTCTTACGGCACCCACGGCAAGAGATGGGGTGGTCCTATTCTCACACCGGGTGGGACCACACGGCTATTTGTCTGTCTTTACATGTAAATAGCCATAAAACAGCTCACCTAGAAACCGGCTTCACATATACCGTATAATGCGTAATCTCTCCATTGGGCTGTTCCGGCTTTTTCCAGCTGATGAGAATCGATGTTGATGATGACACGAGAACCTTTATAGCAGCCGGGGGTCCAGGCACTGGAATTATAAAGAAACTTCTATTTAAATAATATGGTCATTCCTTTTTTGTAATCAGTTTTTTGTCCATATTTTATAGTGAGTAGTACGTTTGGCAACCAAATTGCCTAATGGTAAGCGACGGGGTGGCCTACGATGCAGCACGCAAACCTAGAAGGTACCTAATATAAATTCACTCTTGCCTTGAAGATAGCCTAAGTAATCGTTTTCAGGAGCGATGGTGGCTGAGCGGTAGCATGTGTGCTTCACAATCTTACGACACCAGGTTTGATCCTCGGCCCTGCACCAATGACTTATCTAGTAAGTTATGTGCAGTTTTGGTGCCATCGCTCCGTGCCTCGGAGAGCACGTTAAGCCGTCGGTCCCGGTTGTCATAAGAACATCTATATGGCAATGGTTACACGTAGTCAGGTCAGACGCCTGATAAAATCTGACGCCTGATCTAACCATCCTTGTTACTAGTCCCTTATGGGTTGCGAGGTCAGATGGCAGTCGCTCGTGTAATTCTGGTAGCTCGTTGCTACAGGTTAGATTGGGAGCCGACCCCAATAACAAATGGGAAAAGGTAAAGAGGATGATGAGTTCCATTCTTCGTCACAAAGAAATTGGGCTTAAGTCGCTTCGTACGAAAACAATGTACGTATGGTATCGTGCGCATTTTATACTTGTCTTGCTATAGAACGGTAAGGATGGGCTCAGGTTATGCAGTTTTTTCGCACTTTTCAAAACGAATCCTACAAAACATGGACATAGATGCTACTTTATAACGGTGCTCAAGGGGAAGTAGCCATGTATTTGTTAATGTATCTTCTTGGTGAGCGTGTCCCACTTTAGATTTCATGTACACATACCATCAGGTGAGATGTGGCCAAAAGCTGACCAATTAAAAAAAATGGAATTGAAATAACTTACCATCTTGCAAAGTGGTGCATACGATAGGATAAGAGAAGGGTCCCACACCGTAGTTAGAGAAGCCCGCAACTTTTATCGTATAGTTGGTATACTTAAGTAGAGCTTGTAGGTAGATCTCGGTGTGCGGCGAGCTTATGTTTTGGAATGGACCATCTGAAAGATATTAAAGACTATATTTTTTTTATGTTAAAGGGAGCAAACAAGCTAACGGCCCACCTGATGGGAAGTGGTCACCGTAGCCTATGGACATTTATAACACCGAAGGAGGCGTCACCAATGCGTTGCTTACTCTGTAGGACTGTAGGCTCTTGATTGCTTATTCAAATTTTTCAAAATCATATAATACCCTGCAATACTGAGCGCTACCGTGCTTCGGAGGGTACGTTAAGCCGTCGGTCCCGGCTGTTGTCGTTAAGCCAAGTCAGAAGCCTTTGGGCGGCCTAAAAATTCTGACACCAGGGCTGACAACTTGCCTACACGAGAAGAAGAAGAAAAATACTGGGTGTTCATTTGCATCCCCGCAATATTTACAGAGGGTGATCTACTGCACTTATAGAACAAGAATCAATGAATAATAAATACCTAAAAACTACACTATTAAAAAAAAATTGTCTAAGAATAAAACCATACGTGTGTGCGACCTCATTTAAAACACAAGATAAATGTAGTGAAAATTGTAAAATCACCCCGTCTATCGCGTTCCTTTCCGCGCCGCACACACCCACACAAAGGCTTCCTACGGGGCTACTTGTGTTTTGTCATAAAAATGATTTATTAAATATTCGGCTACTAATTAAATGTGGAACTTAAATTACATGATCCACTGCTGAACATAGGCCTCCCCCACAGAGCAGCTGCTCGCCTCCTGCATCCATCGGCTCTCAACGGTTTCACCAGATCGTCGGTCCATCGAGTGGGGGGCCTACGCTCCGTTTTTTAGTTCGTAGTCGCCATTTGGTGATTCAGTGTAATTATGCATTACAATGAACCCTAGATATATGGAGAGGATGCAAAGTAGCATCCATATAATATGTCTTTACCTTCAGTGCCAAAATACACAGAGTAGCCAAGCAGCGAAGTTCCTTGCGCGTTGATCGGCTGCCATGACACTCTTAAAGACGTTGATGATACTCCTCTGCACTCCACTGCTACTGGGGGTTGTTCTGGTGCTTTAAACGGAGAGAAATAGGTTTAGAGTTTTTTAAAGCTAAGGGAAAGTCTTTCTTATTTCTTCTCCAAGTGAACGCTGATGATTTGCACAACAATTAAAACTGCACTGCATGGCGTTCGTTTGTCCGACATTTCTTGTTAATTGTTTTAATGACACGTGAAATTCCATTGGTTGTACCTTTTTCATTGAAGACTTCATTTTTTCGCGGAAGTAAACACATTCTAATTGTTATTGTTGCTTACCACACAACACCACCAACAGACCAGTTGGTAGTAGCTTTGCCTAATGAAGTATAGGTTGTGAGTTTGATTCCCATTCAGGACAAACATTTGCGTGATGAACATTGATGTTTGTTCTGTCTGGGTGTTATATATCTGGGTGTTCAAAAATCTAAGTATTGTACGAGTTATCTGGTTCCCATAGTACAATGCTTAGTTTGGGGCTAGATGGCGCTGTGCAAATTTTTTAAAATTATGTATAAATAATATAGGATTAGGTGAACCGACGATCTGGTCAGAACTGCGGAGAGCCGATGGATGCAGGAGGCAAGCAGCTGCTCAAAGCTGCGGGAGGTTCAGCAATGGACGTCTTAAGGCTGTAGATAGAATACAAAGAAAATAGAAGAGAAACACTAATAATTTAGTCTAACGTACCTCCTTCCCTAGTGGTCTGATAAACAGGCAGAGAGAAAGGGCCATTCCCGGCTGCATTGAAAGCACTCACTGATACTGCGTACCTGAAAATAAAGATTGAATAAAACAAGAAATCAACTATTTTTAATACTTACTAAATGAATAATCAAACATTTGTCCGTAATTTGATGTCTAGAATCACATAGGTCGTAGATATCGATTTTGAGTTTTTGTTAGGTCGATAACCAGATGCGAGCAATTGCTTTTGTTTGTAATTTTCTAAATTTTTTGTTCGAAAACAGTTTCAAATTTTTTGCAACTTTTGAAACTGGTTGCGATAGGAAAATAAAAATTTCTATTTTGCGTTTGAAAAATATTACCTTGTCTGCTCTTTTTTTTTCTCTCTCCTACATATAAATCCATGAGTGGCAGTGAGAATTCCTTTAACTAGCTATAGCCTAGTTTACTAGGTGATAGTACTTTTCTGCAAAGTTCGTCTAGGTAGGTACCACCGTTTTGCCAGTTATTCTGCCACCAAGCAGTAGTGTGCAAGCACTACTGTGTTCCGGTTTGAAGGGCATTGTAGCTCGTGAAATTACTGGGGTGATCTCACAGTCTAGAAAACTTCATTTAGACTGGGTGATGTCTCAGGATGACGTGCGCAGTGCGCAATGTCACGCAAAACTTTAATTTAGAGTTCCGAGTGACACTGCAATCTGTTATGGGCGGCCGTGTCGCTTAACACCAGGCGAATGACTAGCTCGTCACGTCATTACATTAAAAAAGAAACCTTTGACGCCTCAACTAACCTCATATTTTTCAATAGGCCGGTGAGTAACGTCTCTTGTTTGGCTGTTCTTGATGTTACTTTCACGGTTTTCGTAAGTGTATCATTATGACCTGAAAAACATTATGTTCTATTATTCCGCATGATAGCAGTATGCTTTATAACAGTATTCTTCTGCGCAGTTCCAGTTTGCAATTAGACGAGTTCCATGCAACCAATTGGGAGGCAAAGCAACCAATTGGGAAGCGAAGCAACCAATCGGGAATCGAAGCAACCAATCGGGAAGCGAAGCAACCAATTGGGAAGTGAAGCAACTAATTTTGTAGTCAGGCAACGAATCGAGACGCATGTATTATTAATTAATTTTAGACGTACAAAAGCCGTTTCAATTGACTGACGTGATTTAGTCACTCATAATTTAGTGGCGTGATCAATTAGTTTTCTAATCTATGGGGTACTATTATAACACATTACATGGACCTTTTAGTCTATTATAGACGAGTTAAGCAATGCCTGTGTTCTGCGACAAATAAGTTATAGTAAACAGTTACCAAGTTGTGTCCCTCCCGCCGGCTGCGCTTTGACCCGGTACCCCTGCAGGACCCCGTGTCTCACGCCCCCTGGGGGCTGCCACCACACTTGCAACTCGCCCGCTCGCGGGGTCTGTTGGGCTTGCACGCCCAGCGGTGGGGATGATGGAGCTGGAAATAGAAGGATGGCAATGTTCATTATCATTAACTTGCGGATGTCTATTACTGAACACAGGTCTCCCCCATAGAGTGTCACTTTATGCGGCTCTATATTTGGGTAGGTATGTTGTAGAATTTGAATAATCAAACCCACAATCTTTGGCTTCGCCAAAATGCTTAATATGGCTGAGGATGAGGCCAAAATATTGCAACAATGGCTTTAAAAATAATATATGGTAAAGTTCAAGACTAATACTAAGGCTTATGTAAAAAAAAAAAAAAAAAGGCTTATGTATAGTGAAAACACGAATTAATAAAAAAAACCTCGATAGAAAAAAAATTACAAAGTTACCTCCAAACCGTACAAATAAACCACGATCATTCAATGAATACTTTAAATAAGGTCATGAAACTTTGTGTAGTAGTTGAACTAAATATAATGGAGGGCTTATGTTTAGTGAATTTTTAAAATACCCATTATATTCAGTGTCATAATAAATTACCTAAATTAGCGCGATGGAACCATTCTAATTTAGACCGCCCCTGCCGCTCGGCCCCCCATCTCATCCCCGCTTTGGCCCAGTACTATATATCTATTCTGTAGCTTTGGCTTGGCTTCGCACTGGCCTACCACAAACCCTTAATGAGGATTCGAAATTCCGAGCTGATGACCCTGAGCTGCTGATGAGCTGGTGGCTGATGCTGTATAGGTGTTTATTGCTTCAGTAAGGTTGTAACCCGACAGTTATCTTACGACCAAATATTATTTATTAATTTAATACATACCTTCTTGCTGTGTAGTGAAATGGACTGGCTGTGTGTACGCGCTGAGGTCGACTTGGTTTCCTGAAGAGATTCGGACGCGATAATCCGTCGCAGGTTGTAAATCTCGGATTTCTATACTTTGACGGATCTCGTTGGCCCTTCTATAATTAAAAAAAAAACAAACCGTCATCATTTTCACCATCAACAGCCTGACTTCGTCTTCTGCTGAACATAGGCCACCCCCAGAGCGCGCCACCTTAAGCACCGCCTTTCACTAGATCGTCGGTCCACCGAGTGGGGGGCCTACGCTGCATCTTCCGGTTCGTGGTCGCCACTCGAGAACCTTTCTTCCCCATCGGCTGTCAGTTATACGAGCGATATGGCCTGCTCGTTGGCATTTCAACTTGCTAATTCTAAGAGCTATATAGAGCGGTCACTTTAGTTCTCCTGCGGATCTCCTCGTTCCGGAGCTTATCTCGCAGGGAAACACCGAGCATAGCTCTCTCCATAGCTCGCTGCGCGACTTTGAGCTTCTACCGAGGATTCTTCGCACCCCTTGCTCTACTGCATATTTTCATGTTTATTGCAAATTGTTTTTTCCCGCGGATAGAAAGCGAGGTTCACAGGTAACATAGACCGTCTTACTAAGTAACATGGAAAGTCTTACCTGGTAACATTAATAGTTTTGGCAGTATCCCACATCAACAGTTCGTTAGCAGTGTACTGTATTGTATAATACTGTACGTGGAGGCTTGTGTCTCGCCAGGATAACTGTGCGGATGTACTGGACACAGTATCTACTTGTAAATCGTGAGGTGGTGTAGGAGGCTCTAAAAATATATCAATTTAGTCATCATCAACAAATGCAAGGAATTTGAGATTGTCATACTTCATGGTAGGACTTTTCTGCAAAGTTCGTCAAGGTACCGCTTTGCCAGTTATTCTGCCGCCAAGCAGTAGTGTGCAAGTGCCACTGTGTTCCGGTTTGAAGGGCATTGTAGCTAGTGAAATTACTGGGCAAATGAGGCTTTCTGACCTGATTTCACAGCCTAGTAATCTGATTAATAGACTGTGATATCTCAGGATGACGTGCGCAGTGCAGTGTCACGCAAAACTTTATTATTTTAAAGTTTCGAGTGACACAGCAACTGTTATGGGCGGCCGTGTCGCTTAACATCAGGTGAACGACTAACTCGTCCCGACATTAATTCTCATAAAAAAACATGCAAAAATCATACTCGGGAACGCCAGCCCTTTTGAGAAACGTCGTAACAACTCGATTGGAATCTCAATTAACTCATATCACTATTGCGTTTGTATTGCTGCGCAAGCATTGATTTTCCACAGCTTTAGTATAAACTCAACTTGGTTATTAAAAATAATCATCATGATCATCATCAGCAACAGCCTGAAGACGTCCACTGCTGAACATAGGCCTCCCCCAGAGCGTGCCACCTTGAGCGGCTGCTCGCCTTCTGCATCCGTGGCTTTCACCAGATCGTCAGTCCACCGAGTGACGGGCCGGCCTACGCTGCGTCTTCCGGTTCGTGGCCGCCACTCGAAAACCTTTCTTCCCCATTGGTTGTCAGTTCTACGAGCGATGTGGCCTGCCCATTGCCATTTTAACTTCCTAATTCTAAGAGCAATATCGGTCGCTTTAGTTCCCCTGCGGATCTCCTTGTTCCGGAGCTTATCTCGCAGGGAAACTCTCCATAAAAATAAGTCAGTTGACATAATAATTTAGTATGATGTCCAAGGATTTCGGGGGTTCTCAAATGCAATCTTCCCAAGTGTGACTTCACCAGTATAGTGTTATATATATATGGATGACACTCCCAAGCACACGCTCTTTTAAGACTTACCGAGTATATTTAAGTGTACATTGAACACTGCTACTCCATAAGGATTGCTAGCTCGACACTCGTAAGTGCCGCCGTCTCTGGTTTCAACGTAGTTTATATTTATAACGCTGTTGACACCATTGTGGGTTAGCGTTTCCGATATGGATATTCTGAAAACGTTAAGCATTTTTTGAGTTATCGCAGTAATAATCATCATCATCATCAGCCTGAAGACGTCCACTACTAAACATAGGAGTTTCCCATAAAGTGCCACTTTTAGCGGCTGCTTGCCTCCTGCATCCATTGGTTTATCGCAGTAATTTTGGAGGAAAATATTTTACTGTTGCGGTAAAGATCTTGGTCATATTCAAAGCATACCTTCATTGTTGCGTTTGTCTTCGAACGTACCTTGCAGAAGAAAAATCGATAAGCTTCCCATCTTGCGTCCATTTTACTCTGATAGGGTTATCACCTAGTGGTCGGCAGGTGAGAGATACTGGCAACCCTGCCTTGGTAGTTAGATTTGAGTTCATAGACTCAAAATGCACTGGCTCTAGAAATGATTGCGAGGAATAAGACATAGATTTTTTTAGTCTCAATCTCATTGTTGACGCAAAAATCAAACTTTTAACATTTTAACTGCACAATATTTTCAAGCACCTTTTAAAGCAAATCAAAGTGTAGTTCGAGAAACAAATTCTCGTTAGTTATCGCCAGATCGCAGATGGCGCTTTGTCTAGCTGAGTACATAAAATAATTTATTTGCGTATTAAAAACTATGCTCGTGCGTTGCTTTTACAGCGTGCATTTCCAATTTCCATACACTAAACTTCTACACATGTTTAATTTTATACTTGAAAAACTAGTATTTTGCCCCGTGCGCGGGCCGCGAGCGGCCCGCGTGGGTGTTTTCGTGGCGTTCCATTTGTTCAAAACGCTATACTTGTGTTTAAACTTATAATTTTGCAAGTACTTGTACAAAACTGCGGTATTTATCAAAGAAAATAATAATGCGCGTGACTTTGCATGGCAGCCATCTTGTTTGACTTGACAGCGTCATTTGCACCATTAGTAGATCGCAACCGGCACACTTGCACCGTGCGCGGGCCGCAGGCGGCCCGCACACGGTGCAAGTGTGCAGGTGCAAGTGTTGTTCGTGACCGTCCACTTATAACATAAAATATTACAGTTAATAAATTCGCTTCGCTCGTCTTCGCATTTGGTAGGATGGAAAAAAATTTGACTTGACAGCGTCATTTGCACCATGCATAAGCCGCAAATGGCACACTTGCACCGTGCGCGGGCCGCACGCGGCCCGCACACGGCGCAAGTGTGCAGGTGCAAGTGTTGGTCGTGACCGTCCACTTAAACCAAATAACACATCATCGTACTTGGTATGTCGGAAAAAATAGACATTTGACATCTGTCACACTGACATCTTAAATTTTGCAAGTACTTGTACAAAACTGCGGTATCTATCAAAGAAAATGATAATTCATCTAACTTGTGCATGGCGGCCATCTTGTTTGACTTGACAGCGTCATTGGCACCATTAGCAGGTCGCAAGCGGCACACTTGCACCGTGCAAGTGTGCAGGTGTAAGTGTTAGTCGTGACTGTCCAATTATACCAATGAGAGACAATAAACTAACTCACTCATCGCCGCATTTGGAAGGTTGGAAAAAAAATTGACATTTGACATCTGTCCAAAAAATTGACATTTGACATTTGCCAATAAATTTGATATCTGTCAAAAAATTTGACATTTGACATCTTCAAAAGTTTGACATTTGACATCAATCAAACTGACATCTGTCTACACTTGACAGCGGTATTAGAACAGTGCACAGGTGCAAGTGTTAGTCGTGACTGTCCAATTATACCAATGAGAGACAATAAACTAACTCACTCATCGCCGCATTTGGTAGGTTGGAAAAAAAATTGACATTTGACATCTGTCCAAAAAATTTACATTTGACATTTGCCAATAAATTTGATATCTGTCAAAAAATTTGACATTTGACATCTTCAAAAGTTTGACATTTGACATCAATCAAACTGACATCTGTCTACACTTGACAGCGGTATTAGAACAGTGCACAGGTCGCAAGCGGCACACTTGCACCGTGCGCGGGCCGCACGCGGCCCGCACACGGTGCAAGTGTGCAGGTGCAAGTGTTAGTCGTGACTGTCCAATTATACCAATGAGAGACAATAAACTAACTCACTCATCGCCGCATTTGGTAGGTTGGAAAAAAAATTGACATTTGACATCTGTCCAAAAAATTGACATCTGTCAAAAAATTTGACATTTGACATCTGTCAAAAGTTTGACATTTGACATCAATCAAACTGACATCTGTCTACACTTGACAGCGGTATTAGAACAGTGCACAGGTCGCAAGTGGCACACTTGCACCGTGCGCGGGCCGCACGCGGCCTGCACACGGTGCAAGTGTGCAGGTGCAAGTGTTGGTCGTGACCGTCCACTTATACCAATCTACAGTATACCTGCTGCTCGCTTCGCTCGTCGTTGCATTTGGTAGGTTGGAAAAAATTTACATTTGACATCTATCAAAAAATTTGACATTTGTCACACTGACATCTGTCAAAATTACAACTATCTCCTTCCGAAACTGTAGTACCATAGGCGATAAAACGGAAAACAGCAATTTCGATAATAGTATATACGGCGGCCATATTAAAAAATGACAGATGTCAAAATTTGACCAAACCATGTTGATCAGCATCCTTTGGGACACCCAGATATCGATTTTTATCCCGATCGGAGCATCTTTATTTTCGGACGCGGACCAATAGACCGCCATTTTGAAAAAGTACTTTTTCACTGTGTGCCCCTCACAAAACTGTACAATATTAGAACAAACCCTCCTCACAAAAGTCTTATATTTTCGGCGTTAATTGCAAATTAAAAATCCTTAAAAAGTGAAATTGAATGTTCGCAATTTTTCAAAATGGCGGAATCAAAAAAGTTTTTTCACTTTCCTACCAAGTGTACTGTGGGATTTTCAGATATTGATTTTCATTCGGATCGGACAACTTTTACTATGAGTCGGTACGTCTACAGCCTAATCTTGAAAAAAATTGATTTTGCTGATATTGCATTTTGACCCTTATGACATCTATACTCGATCCCCAGAAACGACTTTTCTAACGCGCTCGTAACGGAGGCGCAAAAAAGCAAAGTTGATGTTTCGATAAAAGCACCTTTGTATGGCAGCCCCACTGAAAGTTGACACATGTCAAAATTTGATTTCAGAATATTGATTAGCATCCTTGGGGACCCCCAGATATCGATTTTCATCCGGATCGGTGAAACTTTTTTTCCCGCCGCGCCCGAAATTTCCGCCATTTTGAAAAAAAATATTTTTGCCATTCTTCCTCTCTGGCTTTCAAACAATATTAGTTCCAGCTTTTTATACTAAAGTGTCATAGTTTCGCCGTCATTTACGGTTAAAATTTGTATGGCGGATTTTTTTTTCCGCCATTTTGAATTTTTTTTGACATCTCCAAAATCGTCCCAGGGTTTGCTATGACATTCCTTAAAACGCACATGACCTATCTTGTATGGTTTAGCCAGGCCGTTGACCGTCCGAGTGACCGAAGGTCGGAAGACCAGGTCGCGAATTTTTTTGAAGACACATCGATCGCCTGGACACAAAAGTCAACAAAGACATTCAAAATTTTCCATAGGTATCGAGAAACAATGCGTGGAAAATGGAAAAAAAATTTTGTATGGCAGCCATCTTTAAAAATGGCGGAATCCAAAATTTTATTTCAAATATCGAATCTGCGGCCCCGAAAACCCCCCCATGCAAAAAACTACCCCGATCGGATCAACTTTCAAAATGGCTGCCATTTTTTGAATCCGCCATCTTGGATTTTCATGACAACCATCTGACAGCCCCCGTCATCCTCTATGACATTTGGTCGAGCACCACCCCCCTACCTCTTACCGTTTCCGATTTATGAGCGTTTCAATTTTGTATGGAATTTTTATTTTTTGTATGGCAACACTTTTTTTTTAAATTTCTCTGGAAACATCCCAGGGTTTACTCCAACTTTAGTTAAAACAGGACACCCATCCGAGTTATACTTTTTGAGATCCGTTGACCTGTTCCACCTCAGAAACGATTTTCTGGTAATGTCAGATTTTTCCCGGAGTGACATGACCCATCACTATACAGCCTCATACTCGGTTTTGACTGACCACTTCTGAGAGCTGAGATCAATTATGTCAATCATCAGTCAGTGAGTATCTCATGGGTATCCAATTTTATAGTAATAGTAAAAGTAAAGTAAAGTAAAGTAAAGTAAAATGAACATGCTTGACTAATCATAAAAAAAGGCTTTGCTTGAAAGCAGCGCCATCTATCTTCAAGCGCAGAAACGATCTAGTTCTCTAACTAAACAATAGATGGCAATTATCCAAACATTTCTGAGCTGTCCTTGTACTGCGCTGCGACTAACACGTTTTGATACTTACTATTAACGCTGATCCACACATTATGATTCAAAGGGTCCCCCACTCCATTTTCTACATTGCAAGCGTACATTCCCTCATCCGATAACGATACCACTTCAATGATAAGAGTACCATTTGGCAGACTCATAATGCCGCCTCCGGCTAAGTCTAAAACTGGTCTCCAAATTCCTAGAGATGCTGTAATAAAAACATTTAATAATGAAATGAGATTTGATTAATGTTAAGCAGTACCTAATCGTAGTCTACGATAATATTTCTAATCAAGTGCTCACCATCTCTTTTCATCCAATGGATCTGGGGTGTAGGATATCCATTAGCATTGCAAAATACAACGCCCCTTTGGCCTAAGAGCAGTGATGTATTTGCTGGTTCATCTATCCATTTTGGAGCCACTAAAAGATATTAAAAAAATAAAAATGTTAGTGTTTTCTATTGGAATAAAAGCTTAGATACTTGTTTTAGTCCATTCCGCAAATCAAATTTTACATATAAAAAAAAATACATATAATTTTATATTACTGTGTTTAAACCGCGCGAACTTAAGAAATACTAAATTTTACGTAATTCTTCAATGAGCACTTTTGATTTCATAATTGTATGGGAATCTGTAGGATTGGGAACAAGAACAACTCTATGACAACAGTTTTTAAACATTCACCATACAAAGCAACTACTTGAAAATCAATGTGCTGTTTGACAAAATACGATCATGAAAAATTTGAAACAAAGTTTTCAGCTAACAACTAAGTACCTACATACATACCTACTTAACTGACTTGAAATGAAAAGTTGACTTTTATTAAGGCAATAAAATTAGTCATCTTTGTGAGATTACCTACAGCCTGCAAAAGTTAATCTTATGACGATTTTAAAGTTTTTGAAACACTCACCGTTAATATAAAGGTCAGCAGTCTGGTTAACTTTCCCCACATGGTTGGTAGCTATGCATGTGTACTTTCCACAGTGTTCTAATGATACTCTTTTTATGATTAGAACGCTAAACAGTTCAGAACTACGCTCCGTTATCTGAAAAAATATAGGCTACTTTAGGGCTCGTTTATAGGACCACTTTTATTTTTTGGAGAAGCTGTAATCAATAAGCTTATAGTGCTCTTTTGAAATCTATAAATGTAAAATTTTATAATTATAAAGCTTATACTTTCAAGCTGGCTGGCATTTTCTTTCCGTCTTTCAACCAGGAAAAGTATATAGGTGGGTCACCGCTTATAATGTTGCATGTGATTTGCACGATTTGTCCTTCTTTTAACCCTGTACCCATTCTTAGCTCGTCAAGCTCTGGTGCTTCTACTACTTGGATTTCAAAAGATCTGAAAAGTTATGTTAACTGATACATTTCTAAACTTCCAATTTATAATCTCAAAAGTACCTAGTTCTATATTTATTTATCTCTGCCTTGCTCGCTTTTTGTAATGTTTGTTACATGTTTACAAGAAATATGAGTGTTGTATGTAAGTTGTTGAAGTAAGTTGTCTAATGTCATCTGAATCTGATGCAACAAAAAAAAAACAAAGATCTGTACAATATTATATAGACGGCGTATGCATCATACAGCGCACAATTTTTCATTGATTCATTCATTCCAGCGTCATTGTTTCCTGACAAATATAACCTGGGAGTTTTTAAGGCTAGAGTGAACCGGTATCCTCTAGACATGCATGCTCTATCGTCGGCCGCATCGTCACTTACCATCAGGTGAGACCGTGGTCAAATGTTAGCCTATCATTGATAAAAAAAAATTCAAGACAGATCAAAGAATCAAGGAATGTCAAACGCACAGCATGTGTGCATATTTTATTGTAGTTATTATGTTGCGCGTTGGCATTCGACCATTCGTTCGATTTACATACTTACCGTCTAGCCATCTCCCCATTGGCACTGTAAACAACACAAGTGTACGTTTCCCCACTTTCCTTGTCCATTCGAGCTATGTTAAGCACCCCATCTTCACCCGGCTCGAAGATCTGTCTTCGCCGTCTTTTGTATGCTCTCTTGTAACGGACATGTTGGAATGTTGAGCTTAGAATTTTCTTGCCTTTATGTTCCCATTCTAGTTTACTGCAATAAGAGTCAGCTCAGAATGTGTTGGCTGAAGGATCGAATATCATTTTGGCACTCAAATAGAAATCAAATCATTGGTTTAATAACTCATTTAAAGTGTATTTTTAGACCCGTGATGCAAAGCCACGGAAGAATTTGAATTACAGTTCCGCTTTTTATGGTTGTAGGCAAGTGGTGCTTACCATCATGCGGACATAGAGCTCATATCACTATAATCTTACCTGATTGGATAGCCATAATATGGGCATCTCAACTTCAAAGGCTCCCCACTTTGCACCTTTATTGGTGGTAAAGATCTGATGTACGGTGCACCTTAAATCAAACAGCATAAAGACAAACATCAATGATGGAATTAGACAGAATCCGTACAAATACTGTAAAGAAAATTATCTACTTTTGTCTCTTTTGACTAAATGGCTGAACTGATCTTAGTAAAAGGTATAGAGAATGTTTGAACTCAGTAGATGCTAGTCTCAAACACTGCAGTACAAAGCCGTGGCTAGCAGATATCAGGATATAGGTGTTTTAGGTAAGCTTAATTCGTTAGCCGCAGCAGCTCTTACCAAAAACATCAACCCTGGCCATATGTCCGACGTTTGAATCTCCCTCAAAAGCAAGGCAAGAATACAATCCTCCATCTTCCACCCTCGACCGAGATATGTTCAGCTGTGCCACGACCCCTAGTCCTGAAGATGACATCATCTGCCCTAAAGTATATCTGGAAAATGCAAGAATTAATTTATTCGTATTTTGCAGGTTTGTCGATCTTTTTAGATAAAATGTGACAGACGTGATGTTCAATATGACAGCACTAGTTTAGTACACGTTGCATTTTATTAATATCTGTAGTTTAGCTTCAGCGAATATTATTCTCCCCGTTTTTTCCCGTAGTGCCGTAAGAGCCGGCTAAAGGAATATCCAGGGAATTGGCAGTAGCAAGACACCAAGCGTTATGAGGAGCACTAGCCAAGAGCGTAGAAAATGGCGTCTTATGGCCAGAAGCTATATGTGGCCTTTGTTCAGCATTGGATGTCTGCCTGATGATGTTGATGATGATTTTAAATACTATTGACATTGTTCGATCTTTGCAAGCGAATGGAGGGTATTTAGGAAATAAACTCCATCAATACTTTTTTCTACTACCGTCGAACGGTGGTTGTCATTGTGTCGATGCGAATCGCGCCGTGTGCACGTTGCACAGTTGCCTGCCGTTTCCTTTGGCCAATCTTCGTCGCGAGAGGGCTGGAACCACCCTTTCTTCGTATTGAGTGTGCTGCAAGTTTGTGAAGTTTTGGAGTACCTACAGTGATACCGACTGCGCAGTGCGGGCCGTGCTTGGACTGCGACTGATGCTGCTGCCCTAGGCGGGCGTGGATGAAAGGTTGGTGGAGTATTCTTAATTCCTCTAGAAGCTTGCAGGGGTAGAATATCAGTTCCTCACCTAACTCTCAAGACGCACCTCATACAGTCCATTTCAAAATACCTCCCCCCTTAGATTGAGTGTGTACCATACAATCTTTTTTTTTGGCCCAGTCGAGCCGTATGGTTATGTGAACCGTATTATAATCTTTTGAACTTAGGTATCTAGTGAATTCGTAATTTGTAGGTACCTATTTTATAGTGCAGACGTTCTGTAGCTATATTATTCTGACCGTGTCAGAGCACCTCTTAGGTAATTATCGCTGCGACGTAATTGCATTGTTTTTATTTTCACCCTAATCTGCACTGGTATTTATATATTTTTACACAAAACACATATAATCTTGTCGTACAAGTATTTATCTATGTATTGTGTAATTATTTGCATTCTAATTAACGTAAATTAGTAAAAATATTCATATTCACTGTGTCAACCGCCGCCTGTGTGTAGTTTCATAAAATGGAGACGGCTACGTTGCCAGCAATGACTACTAGAAGTAAAGACGTAGATAATAAAAAAGATAAATTTAGTAATTCTGATAATGAATTAACCGTGTTAGTTCACCGTAAACAACGTATGTTCCAACAAATGCAAATGGTTTATGATATGTCCCGTGATTTATCTGATTCCGATGTTAAGCAGTTATTTTTAATGCACGTATCTGAGATTAGTGATTTACGTAGTTCGTTTGAAAAAATAATCTTTCAAGTATTTGAAAAAGAGCTTGAAACTGATTCAAAATCAATTTTAAGAAGTCATGAATTGAAAAGTTTTGATGATCTTTATTTCCGAGTAAAAATCTGTGCATCCAAACATAGCCCGACCGTAGAAAGCGTTAAGAGCGATAATCCCTCGCACTCTGTGGAGTCCAGACCTCGTTTACCTAAACTTGAGTTGTTTACGTTCGATTCCAATGTTGAGAATTTTAACACATTTTACGAGACGTTCTGTTCTTTGGTTCATAATCAAAAACATATTCCGAAAATAGACAAATTCCATTATTTGTTGTCATGCACAAAGGGTTCTGCATTAAACATCGTAAAGAGTGTTCCGATTTCCGCCAACAATTACGACTTAGTTTGGCAGAGCTTAATTGATAAATATCAAGATCATAGGTTGTTGGTAGGTAGGTACTTGGACAAAATGTTGAACTTTTTTCCGCTGCAAAAAGAGTCTTCTACCCACTTGAATATGTTTATTGAAAATTTTGAGCATTCATATAAGGCGATTCAAGCGATTGATGTTCCAGATTTAAATAGTTACGTAATGTGTCATATTGCGTTAAGGGCTTTGGATCCACAAACACGAAAGTGCTTCGAACAAAAATTGGATCAAAAAACTATACCTAAGTTCGATGAACTCATGTCATTTGTTCACAATCAGATAAAGATTTTAGATCATTCTGCATCGTATTCTACTTCGAATGTGCAACATAATAAGCGTCAACAAGGCGATCAGCGACAAAGTAATCCCAGAAATTACTCGCATTCTTCTACATGTTCTAAGGTGCTATGTGTGCATTGTGGAGAAGATCATATGATTTTCCGTTGTGATCAATTTCGTAAATTGTCAAATGTTCAACGCATTAGCCGTGCTAATGATTTGAAGTTGTGCCACAATTGTCTTAAACCGAATCATATTGCAAAGACGTGTAAAAGTAACTTTAAATGCCTGATCTGTAAATTGCCTCATCATGTATTGTTGCACCGCGAAGTTAGCGTCCATGATAACAACAGCCAGGCGACAGGTCAAAGTCCATTTCCACCTGTACCTACGCCACCGCTGCCGCTGGTACAAAGTCCAGCCGCGCTCATGCCGGTGCCTAATAAGGTAGATGCGCCAGCTGTTGTCAATACTTGCCACGTGACGTCATCGCATGCGAATTATGCAGTTATCTTAGGGACAGCCGTTGTGCATGTTTTAGATTCTTTTAACAACTATCAGGCATGCCGAGTGCTGATTGACTCGGGCGCACAATCAAGTTTTATTTCGATTGATTGTTTTCAACGTTTGGGACTGACTGCAAATAAATGTCCGTATAATATATTCGGACTCGGTGGCGAATATGTAAAAAATTACGGGATGGTTTCGTGTGCTATTCAACCGCGTCATTGCTCGACGCCGAGTTTTAACATCGATGCCGTAATTTTACCTAAAATTACCTCTGATTTGCCGACCGTACCTATTCCTGACAAGTTGGTTAATGAATATAAACATTTGCAGTTAGCCGACCCGAACTTTTATAAAAAGTCGCCGATTGATATTATTTTATCTGGTGACATGTTTCCGTATATATATGATGGAAAGAAGTTTATAATAAATAGTGATGTGCCAGTTGCATTAGGAAGTGTTTTTGGGTTTGTTATAACCGGAAGACTAGAGAACTGTTATTCCTCTAGCAATCTCAATGTTGTACCGTGTGCAACATCGTTAGTGTCGTACACTACCGAAAGTACCTCATTAAATGATACTCTCAAACTGTTTTGGGAGACGGAAGCTTTGCCGTGCGAAGTTCCGATTGATCCGTTAGACGAGTTAGCGGAAAAATTATATGTTGACAAACATTATCGCGATGAAACTGGTCGTTACGTTTCTCCGATTTTATTGAACCCTGACCACGCACCTATAGGTGATTCTTTTGATGTAGCATTAAAGCGACTCCACCAGGTCGAGCGCCGCCTCGCTCGATCTCCAGACCTTCATAAGGCCTATGTTGAGTTTATGAGAGAATATGAGTCCCTCGGGCATATGGAGTTATACAAGAGTCCCGAACCCTCAGCGTACGTCATTTTTTTTTTTTTTTTTTTTTTTTTTTTTTTTTATGTCATTGAATGACGTGACGAGCTAGTCGTTCACCTGATGTTAAGTGACACGGCCGCCCATAACAGTTGCAGTGTCACCCGGAACTTTAAAACAATAGTTTCGCGCGACACTGCACTGCGCACGTCATCCTGAGACATCACCCAGTCTAATAATCAGATTACTAGACTGAGTGATCAGATCATAAAGTCTCATTTGCCCAGTAATTTCACTAGCTACAATGCCCTTCAAACCGGAACACAGTAGTGCTTGCACACTACTGCTTGGCGGCAGAATAACTGGCAAAGCGGTGGTACCTACCTAGACGAACTTTGCAGAAAAGTCCTACCACCTAGTACCGCCGTCATACCGCACCACTGTGTTTTGCGTCCTTCCTCAACCAGCACGCCACTTCGTGTCGTGTTTGATGGATCAGCCAAGCCAACTCACGATGGAGTCTCCCTTAATGAAGCTCTTCTGACTGGCAGAAAATTACACAAAGACTTATTAAAAATTATTATTAATTTTCGTCTTTATGAAGTGTGTTTTACTGCGGACGTGTCGAAGATGTACAGGGCGGTTCTGATTGATCCATCTGACAGGAAGTACCAGCACATTCTGTGGCGTGAGGCGCCGACAGAACCGGTGCGTGTCTATGAACTTAAAACGAATACTTATGGTCTCCGTAGTGCGCCGTACGTAGCTGTTCGCACGTTGCATCAGCTAGCCGAAGACGAGCTGACTCACGTTGAGAAGCCGCGTTCTGAGGCTGCTAGGGTACTCACTCAAGGGTTTTATGTTGATGACGTTCTGTGGTCATGTCAATCTGAAGAAGAAGCTTGCACGTTGCAAGATGATTTGACATCACTACTTAAAAGTGGTGGGTTTGATTTAAGAAAGTGGGCGAGTAACTATCCTGGTTTACTGGATCGAATGCAATCGGACCAGGTTTCATCAATTGATTTCCAAGACGATACGTTATCGTCTTCGGTCAAAGTTTTAGGTTTGACATGGTTACCTCCCTGTGATAGTTTCGCTTTTAATTACAACATGACTGACGCCAAACAAACTAAACGGTCCGTTCTAAAACTGCTCGCGAGCATTTTTGATCCGGTCGGTTTCATTTCCCCATGCGTGTTTGTCGCGAAGTGTATCATGCAGGATCTCTGGAAACTGGGGATAGGATGGGATGATCAGTTGCCACCAGAGCCGTGCTCTCAGTGGAATCGGTTCATCTCTGATTTACCGCTCCTGTCTGAACTGCGCTTCGAGCGTCATGTTTTAATACCTAACTTCCGTGAAGTGCAGTTAATTGCGTTTTGTGATGCGTCATCACGAGGGTTTGCAAGTTGCCTATACCTACGCAGCGTAGATCACGCCGGGAAGGTTAAGGTTAGGTTGTTGACTAGTAAGTCGAAAGTCGCACCGTTAAATCCTCTCCTGTCAATACCTAGACTAGAACTTGAAGCAGCCGTGCTGCTAAGTAAACTTGTAAGTTTTGTCGAGCAAAACTTAACTGACTTAAAATATTCAGTACTCGCCCTCAGCGACTCAAAGAACGTGTTAGCGTGGATACAGACGCAACCGTATATGCTAAAAACATTTGTGGCTAACCGTGTTAGTCAAATAACCGCTGTGGTTCCGCCCAGCTGTTGGCATCACGTGAGGAGCGAGAACAATAGTGCTGACATTTGTTCCCGTGGCGCGCTGCCCGCTCGCTTTGTTGAGGAAGCAACAGAGTGGACTCACGGTCCTGCGTGGCTGTATGATGACCGACAGACTTGGCCTATCGAGGCATTTTATGTCAAAAAAGAATTTAAGATTCCTGAGCTTAAATCAAATAACGCAACGTTTGCATTTAATTCGTGTGAAGACAGAAACGTTTTCTGTAATAACCTCGAAGAAACTTTCAATAAGTTTTCTTCATTTAATAGATTACAGCGTGTAATCTCGTGGTGTCATAGGTTTGTAAACAACCTACGATGCAAAAGTACAGAGCGGTCAGTCGGACCTCTGAGAACCTCCGAGCTTAAGCAAGCTCATAATACTGTCGTTCGTGTCTTACAAACGAATCACTTTGATTCAGAGATTTTGTCCTTGAATAAAGGTAAATATGTTGCCTCTCTACGAAAGTTGTCACCCTTCGTGGACTCTCATCATTTCCTCAGGGTGGGGGGTCGGCTTTTGCAAAGCGACCTACCCTACAATGTGAAGCACCCGGTGTTGCTTCCTAAGTGTCACACGAGCAATATTTTAATTGAATACTTGCATAAGATGTACTTACATGTGGGTCCTCGTACGTTACAAGGAATCCTATGTAAAAATTATTGGCTCGTAGGTGCTCGTAGCATCATTAGATCAGTTTTATCTAAATGTAAAATATGTTTTAAATGTCGACCTACCGCGTTACAACCTCAGATGGGTACGTTGCCCGCACCTCGACTCTTGCCTGAAAAGGTTTTCAATCACGTAGGTTGCGATCTAGGTGGTCCATTTATTGTGAAAGAAAGTACGCGGCGTAACGCGAGGTTGTACAAGGCATACTTATGCCTATTTGTGTGCTTTTCGACGAAGGCAGTACACTGCGAAGTACTGACCGATTTATCATGTGATTGTTTCTTAGCTGCCTTTGATCGTTTTGTAGCGCGCCGAGGATTAAGTTCCTGTTTATATTCTGATTGCGGTACAAACTTCATCGCAGCAGCTAAGCACCTCACAGAAGTTGTAACCTTCTTATCCAATAAGAAGAATCAAGATGAGATTGTTAGTGGATTAACTATTCGCCAAGTCGAATGGCGAACTAATCCGCCGAACGCAGCGTCCATGGGTGGACTCTGGGAGGCCGGAATTAAATCCGCTAAACATCTTCTTCTTCGTTCTGTCGGCGACAGAAGTTTGACATTTGAAGAGTTGATGTTAATGGTGTAATTTGAAGTTACAGCAAGTGGCAACACTGTTGCCCCCCGCCCGGGCCTCACTCCCCGACAAGCGTCCGCCATACGAGTGCTATTTTAATTCTTTAATAATTTATTTGTAAAACTGGGAAATATAGAACTACAGAAGAATACTAGTTTTAATTCAAGCCTAGGAACCTACTTCGGCGAAGACAATATCCAAACAGTGTTTGATCCATTCGTCCGGATTACAAGAACCAGCAAGGAAAAATTCGCCACGCGGCGTGCGCAATGGCCGCGAACGCGAACATCAAAATCGATTTGGAAAATTGATCATCGCCAAGCACCGAGGATCCAGATCGCCGTCGGCAGAGAGTCATTTTTATACAACCATACATCGCAACATAATTCAAACGAAAATAGACGGCTACAAGTGTCGTTTATTACGAAGAATCTACGTGGTCTATATGTGGAATTGTCACAAACTACGCAGTGTTCGTCGTACAATACAAGAAATTCAAACGAAAATAGACGGCTACAAGTGTCGTTTATTACGAAGAATCTACGTGGTCTTTATGTGGAGTTGTCACAAACTACGCAGTGTTCGTCGTACAATACAAGAAATTGAAAACGAAAATCAGCTCTGAATATATGTTGATGGAGATACGCTGGGACCTGGAACCAGAACATCATTCAAACAAACGTGAGTTCGTTCCATATCCCTTGATAGTTCACGTACCTAATTCTTATAGTCAATTCTCCTTTATTTGTTCAAACAGTAGATACCTAACCTATTCACTTAAAATCTCTTGTTTTGTGAACAGATAAGTTCCAACAAGTTAGTTTCACCTTGTAAAAACTACACAGTAGGTATTCCATACCTATTTCTTTACAAATTGACTGTAAATAAACATTCTATTGTTCAACACTCCATCAAGTTCGGCTAAGCTATTTTATTGTATTACAATCGATTGTGTGCTGCAGTCTGAGGGAATCGCAGGCAATTCGGCTTTGTTCTGCACACATATGCATGGCAAGTATTCAACTACATACATACAATAATCATTGCACTTTGAATATTAACTTTAATTTGCACCAGCAACATACAATACTTCTAATATTCATCGTTGGCAGCTACTATTTTGTATAACAATACAAAATGCCTACCAGTTACAAAGATTTGAAGAAAAAGCGTTCTTCTTATAAGGCTAAACTAACACAATTTAAAAATTTCTTGGAAAAAATCACTTCATGCTCCAAGCTAACCAGCACTCAAATTGCTGAGCTAAATCTTAGATTGTCTAAAATTGATGAAATGTACAATGAATATGATTGTGTACAGCTTAGTATAGAAGGTCAATCGGATTTTTCAGACGGAGATGACACAACAGAGTACCTAGAACGGGAGGAGTTTGAGAGCCAGTACTTCTCAACCATTGCCTGTGCCAGAAACTTGCTGAGCGGCTTCAACTCTGCGGAGCCAGCGGAGGACAACCTCTCAGTGACAGGTTCTATGATGCATGTGGCAGGTGGGCCAAGCTTAAAATTACCTATTATCCAACTCTCTACCTTTTCTGGGCGGCTACAAGATTGGCTAGAATTCCATGACACATATGTTTCATTGATACATTTGAATCCAAGTATACCTAAAATAAATAAGTTTCATTACCTACGGTCTGCTTTGAAAGACAGTGCAAAACAAGTCATTGGCTCATTAGACTTCTCAGCTAGCAACTATGATGTGGCATGGCAGATTTTATGCGAAAGATATCACAATGATAAACTTTTAATAAGTAATCATATACAAGCATTATTTGAAATAGAGATGATTTCAAGGGAATCATCTGTTGCATTGCGAACATTAATTGATACAATAAACAAGAATCTTAGAGCTTTAAATTCTTTGAACATAAACACAGAAAATTGGGATATTATCATCATACATATGATATCCAGTAAGCTAGATTCAACTACTAGTAGGGTTTGGAAGGAACACATAAATCTTCATAAAGAGTTACCTACTTTAAACATGTTCATTACCTTCTTGAAGGGCCGTGCAGAGCTCTTAGAAACAGTAGAACACACTAATGTGAAACGTAGGCATAGTGAACCAGTACAATATAACCGACAAAAATCATTTTTAACAAATTCTAATATTCAAAACAAATCAATGAAGTGCCCTTACTGCAAACAAGATCATCCTATCTATCAATGTGTACAATTTAAATCATTATCTCAACAAGCAAAGTTGCAAAAAACAAAACAATTGAATCTATGTATTAATTGTTTGCGGCAGGGACATCACTTGAAACAATGTAAGCTAGGTCCATGTAAGATCTGTGCAAAATGGCATAACACCATCTTACACATTGATGAATCTCCGGTTAGTACAGTGACTCCTTCAACTAGTAAAGATAGTGAGCGCGTGGTTTTAACCACAAATGAGTCATCTGAGTCAACTCACTCTGATGATAAACTAGAGAGTGACATCGTTTTGTCATCAACCACTCACAACAATAATTGTGTTCTCTTGTCAACGGCACTTGTCGACATCGTCGATCGACACGGTGCGACTCATACAGTGCGTGCTTTACTCGACAATGGTAGTACCACAAATTTCATGACTGAAACATGGAGTAACAAATTGAAGTTGCCGGTTCATTCAACTTCAACCAAAGTAGAAGGACTGAGTCGTAACTCAGTATACATCAACAAGAGAACAGTGGTTCAATTATCCTCTCGTACTGAAACATATATAAATAAAATAGATTGTTTTATTGTACCACAGATAACACAGCGACTACCTACTGTACAAATTGATACCTCAAACTTTAAAATTCCACCCACTATTCAGTTAGCAGATCCAGGTTTTCATACTCCATCTGAAATAGACATGTTGTTGAGTGCAGAAATATTCTGGGGTGTATTAGGTAGTAATCGTATTTCCTTAGGAAAAAACAATCCTACTCTTACTGAAACCAAGCTAGGTTGGTTGGTGTCTGGTAGTGTACCAACACAGAATAGAAACAAGAATGTAACACACAATAATACAGTCCACTGTCACTTTTCAAATGATATTCAAGTTCAGCACCGACTTGATAGGTTTTTTGAATTAGAGTCCCTCTCATTACCTCGCAAGACTACACAGGAAGAGGATGAGTGTGAACAATACTTTGTACAGACCACAACAAGACAAGTAGATGGGAGGTTTGTTGTCAAGATTCCATTGAAACAACCCCCAGATGTCCTGGGTGATTCTCATCAACAGGCATTGACTAGATTTTATTCACTAGAGAAACGATTTAAACGTGATCCACCATTTAAAGAAAAATATTGTGAGTTTATGAAAGAGTATCTAGACTTAGGTCATATGTCTTTAAATGTGAACAATAATGATATACATACATACATACTACCTCATCATGGTATCCTGAAAGAAACTAATTTAACTTCAAAAATTCGAACAGTATTTGATGGCTCTGCAGTTACATCCTCAGGGCATTCACTCAACTCTATTCAGCATGTAGGGCCAACTATACAGGAAGATTTGGTCAGTATTTTGATACGGTTTAGACAACACAAATATGTAGTCACATCTGATTGTGAAAAAATGTACCGGTGTATATTAGTATCAGAGGAGCAACGATGCTTACAACAAATCTTATGGCGATTTGACCCTTCTCATGCGATTCAGTTATATAAATTGAACACTGTTACATACGGCACTGCTTCGGCCCCGTATTTAGCCACCCGTTGCTTAGCACAGCTAGGGCAAGAGTGTCCGGATGCAGATGTTCGTGAAACCATTTTACACGATTTTTATGTAGATGACTATATAAGTGGAAACGAAAGTGAAACCGAACTATTACGTATCTGTCAAGGTGTGATTAATCAGCTTAAAAAGGGTCAATTTCATTTAAGAAAATGGCGTTCCAACAATTCAAACATATTGACACAAATACAAGATGATGGAAAAGATAACTTCTTAAAATTAGTAAATGATGATAATGCTAAAACATTAGGACTCAGATGGTCGTGCAGCTCAGACATGTTGTTCTTCTCAGTAAATATACATGCTGACCCAAAAAATGTAAACAAAAGGTCAGTCCTTTCCGGCATAGGTCAGGTTTTTGACCCTTTAGGTCTTGTCAATCCATGCCTACTCCAAGCTAAGCTTATTTTGCAAAGGCTTTGGGCTTCTAATCTATCATGGGATGAGAGGCTACCCGCTGAGGCTGAAGATGAATGGCTCGCATTCTTAAAATCCATTCCATCACTAAATGAGATTGCTATACCGCGACGTGTGCTGTGTGATGCATGTGTGTGCATTGAACTTCATTCATTTAGTGATGCCTCATTGTTAGCTTTCAGTGCTTGTGTTTATGCAAGGTCAGTGTCCTCCGATGGTCACATTAAAGTACATTTGATTACAGCAAAGAGCAAGGTGGCACCACTCAAAGGTATGACAGTACCACGCCTAGAGCTTTGCGGAGCCTTGTTAGCAGTCAGGCTGGCAAAAAAGGTAAAACAAGCTCTAAGGCTCAACATAAATGGATGGCGCTTTTGGTGTGATTCCACAGTAGTTTTGGGTTGGATAAGAACACCAAAATCAAGCCTAAAGTCATTTGTGTTGAATAGAATTAATGAAATAACAGAATATACAGACTCAACTATGTGGGGCTATGTACCTACCAATATCAACCCAGCCGATATTGGCTCTAGGACATGTAATGCAAAACAATTAAAAGATTCAAAGTTATGGTGGACGGGTCCACAATATTTACAACTTCCTGAGTCTCAGTGGCCTCAACCACCTAACAAAATTACCACTGATTTACCTGAAATTAAATTTCAATGTAGTTTAGCTACTCATGATAATGATTTTGTCAATAAATTTTCTGATTTTAGTAAACTGCAACGCATCATAGCATTCATGCTACGCTTTATTCACAACTGTTGCTGCCCGAATAACAGATTTACTGAACATCTCAAAGTATCAGAACTGACTGATGCTACTAAAACACTATGTAGAATTGTACAAATGAATACATTTTCAAGGGATTATAATAGTCTACAAAGCAAAGGTCAGTTACCTAATAAGTCACAATTACTAAACCTAAACCCATTTCTGTCAAAGGAAATGCTAATACGAGTAGGTGGCAGGTTATGCAACTCAAATTACGACTATGATACTAAACACCCTATAATACTGCATTCGTCACATCACGTTACGTTGCTGCTATTTAGGTATTATCATAAAATTCTTATGCATGCTGGACCCCAGCTGCTTCTATCCATTATGCGACATAAGTATTGGACAGTAGGAGGTAGAAATCTAGTCAGAAAGGTTACACACGAATGTGTGACATGCTGTAGGTTCTCTGGGAAGTCTATTCAGCCAATAATGAGCAGTTTGCCAAAAGAGCGTCTTCATGCCGATTTTCCATTCAGTAACTCAGCCGTTGATTACGCTGGTCCAATAATGCTGGCCAACAGAAAGGGTAGAGGCTGCAGACTTCTAAAAGCATACATGTGCATATTCATCTGCCTGGCTGTAAAGGCGGTGCACATAGAACTTGTTACTGAACTGAGTACTGAAGCATTCATTGCTGCTTTAAACCGATTTGTGGCTCGCAGAGGAAAGCCGCTTACCATTTTTTCTGACAACGGCACAAATTTTGTAGGAGCTTATAACGAATTATCAAAATTTCTTAAGTCAAAATGCAATGATATAAGTGTATATGCGTCTGAACAATCAATCGATTTTAAATTTTCGCCTGCCTATAGTCCGCACTTTAATGGCTTAGCCGAAGGCTCGGTCAAATCTGTCAAGTATCATCTAAAGAGAGTTTTATCTCTAACTCATTTAACCTACGAAGAAATGAATTCCGTTCTTATTCAAGTAGAAGGTATTCTTAATTCACGGCCTTTAACCCCGCTTTCGTCGGATCCTAACGATCTCGTTCCCCTTACCCCATCTCATTTTCTTCTGGGACGAACTCTCACAATGTTGCCAACCTCACCGAGTAACCTGAATGAAAGTGCACAGATATGCACATTGCCACGCTATAAGAGAGTAAAGTTGCTAGCTAACCACTTTTGGAACCGCTACTACCAAGAATACGTCTCAGAGCTTCAGAAACGCGTTAAGTGGCAACGAAAGGACGAGAGACAGCTATGCCTTGGAGACATGGTGGTGGTGAAGGATGATCGCCTCCCCCCTAACCGATGGCTGCTCGGACGAGTCGTCCGCCTGTATCCTGGTGCAGACAACTGCATACGCGTCGTTGATGTCAACACTGCTGGAGGAATCCTGAAGAGGGCATACAATCGGATTTGCCCGCTACCTGTCAATGATTCCGTGGAACAGAATGTTCCACCCGGGGGAGCCTGTTAATGGTGTAATTTGAAGTTACAGCAAGTGGCAACACTGTTGCCCCCCGCCCGGGCCTCACTCCCCGACAAGCGTCCGCCATACGAGTGCTATTTTAATTCTTTAATAATTTATTTGTAAAACTGGGAAATATAGAACTACAGAAGAATACTAGTTTTAATTCAAGCCTAGGAACCTACTTCGGCGAAGACAATATCCAAACAGTTGACAACCGTGTTCTGCAGAGTCGAAGCGGTTTTAAACTCCCGACCTTTATGTTCGTTATCTGACAACCCTAACGAGTTTGATGTGTTGACCGCTGGTCATTTTTTGATAGGTCACAGTCTAGTGGCTGTCCCGGAATATGAGTTTGAGGACGTTCCTCAGAATAGATTGTCACGTTGGCAATCAATTCAGAAGGTTTCACAGTCATTTTGGAGACGTTGGTCTGACGATTACCTTCACACTCTTCAACAGAGAGCGAAGTGGTTTTCGTCACCTCCCAATTTAAAAGTTGGTGATCTAGTTTTGTTAAAATCTAACTTGACCCGACCCTTGCAGTGGCCACTAGGTAGGATAGAAACAACACATCAAGGCGTTGACAAAATCGTTCGCGTTGTCACTCTCAGAACAAAGAACGGTCTGATAAAGAGACCCGTGAATAAAATTTGCCCTTTACCTTATGCAAATTAATTACACCTTAATATAAAATGCTATTATATAATTTATGTCCCTTTTACGTTAGATATGATACACCACTACATTAAGTTTTTGTTATCTTTATGTATTTTACCTATACACTAAACACAGAGATATAGGTTCACCACGCTAATAGGCTTCGTAAGCTTATTTAGTATTTATGTTTTTATTAATTTTGTAAATATTTTTGTGGATTGTTATATCCCTCATTCCCTACATATATAAAGGAGTTAGGGAATTCACTTGTTGTGAATTCGGTGAGGGGTATGTTCGATCTTTGCAAGCGAATGGAGGGTATTTAGGAAATAAACTCCATCAATACTTTTTTCTACTACCGTCGAACGGTGGTTGTCATTGTGTCGATGCGAATCGCGCCGTGTGCACGTTGCACAGTTGCCTGCCGTTTCCTTTGGCCAATCTTCGTCGCGAGAGGGCTGGAACCACCCTTTCTTCGTATTGAGTGTGCTGCAAGTTTGTGAAGTTTTGGAGTACCTACAGTGATACCGACTGCGCAGTGCGGGCCGTGCTTGGACTGCGACTGATGCTGCTGCCCTAGGCGGGCGTGGATGAAAGGTTGGTGGAGTATTCTTAATTCCTCTAGAAGCTTGCAGGGGTAGAATATCAGTTCCTCACCTAACTCTCAAGACGCACCTCATACAGTCCATTTCAAAATACCTCCCCCCTTAGATTGAGTGTGTACCATACAGACATAATTATGTTTTCTTTTAGTTTCAATAGAGCCAAATATTTACCTAGGATCAGTGTTTGATGATATGACTACTCCATCCCTCTCCCATATGAATCTTGGAGGTCTATCGGCTGATGCTGTGCATTGCAAACTTATCTGAAAACATAATTAAGTAAGTATTTTTGTTGTATACTTACTTACTATGTTATTATAGAAACTAACCTGAGTAGTATTCATGATTACCACTAGTAATTGATTAGCACTCACGATATTTAGGTGAAAATCTCGACCAGTGTTGAGGGCAATATAGTGTTGAGAATTTAAAAAGATTCCCATCCTCATGGAGTATGCACGTTGGCAAATCGTGAATGCTAGCCGTTTTTTAGTTGTAATAAGTTATTATTTTAGCATTAGGAAGAATCTTGATGTACAACCTACGTTATTTCTTTGGTATTACAAAATCATCATTGCAATTCAATGGAGCAGCGTTACTAGCTAGCTAAGTATACCTACAATGATCATTTGGTATGTACTTAATACATATCGACTCTCTATAAACCATAATGGCTATAACCATTATCCAGTCCAGTAGCAATTCAACCATATAAATACTTACATTTTCACCAGGTGTGACAATTTTGTCATTAAAATGTTGTGTGATGACTATGTTACTGGAACCCAAGTCCCTTTTATTCCTAATGAAGTGGACACCTGGAAAAAATATAAAAGTTCCATCATATATCATCAGCCTGAATCAGTCTACTGGCTGGACATGGGCCTCTTATGTAATTTATGGCACTGGGCCTGGGGTTCGGACTTTCGCATACAATTTCTGGGTGAAAATTTTCGTATGTCATTGCTCCACATGGCGAGATATGTTTTCGTAACCGCGAGCCTCACTCAAGGACTCAAGGTCTCATTGTGATCAGTACAGATTTTGTAAAGAATTAAACTTCTGGGTACCAGGTAAGTTATTTATTACATACATACCTCCATACCATAATATTAGGTAAAATAGAAGATAAATAAATGAATATTACATTTTATTAAATTTTTTTTGAGGAAACCATACTTTCCATAAACTTATAACAAGTATTATCTGAACTATAACAATTAAGGTAGGTAGTACCAAGTAGATAGATACCTAGTTTTTTATTAATCATAGATATAATTATGAGATACTAGCTGCGCCCCGCGGTTTCACCCGCGGATAAAAAGAAAGTCTATGTGTTAACTCATCGTATATACTATTTCTATTTAAAACTTCATTTGAATGTGTTTGCACCGTCAAGCAAACGGGAACAAACTTACGCGACAACTTTTGAATTTATATATTTTTAGGATTATCCACGGCTTCACCTGCTTTGATCTTAGGAAATAATAGTCGCTGATAGAACAGAGCAGCCACGAAAAATACGCCTACTTCTACTATAATTCACCTTTGCTGCAAACTCACTCTCGCAGGCCGTTTGCGGCCCAGCGAACAGAGCAACCTCGAAAAAAAAACTTCTTTTACCACAGGTCATTATCGCTACAAACCCACTCTCGCAGGCCGCTTGCAGCCCAGCGAACAGAGCAACCTCGAAAAAAAATGACTTCTTTTACCACAGGTTATTATCGCTACAAACCCACTCTCGCGGGCCAGCCCGAGCCCAGCGAACAGAGCAACCTCGAAAAAAACACCAACTTTACCACAGGTCATTATCGCTACAAACCCACTCTCGCGGGCCGCTTGCAGCCCAGCGAACAGAGCAACCTCGAAAAAAAACGCTAACTTTTACCACAGGTCATTATCGCTACAAACTCATTCTCGCGGACCGCTTGCGGCCCAGCGAACAGAGCAACCTCGAAAAAAAATGCCAACTTTTACCACAGGTCATCATCGCTACAAAGCCACTCTCGCGGGCCGCTTGCGGCCCAGCGAACAGAGCAACCTCGAAAAAAAACGCTAACTTTTACCACAGGTCATTATCGCTACAAACTCATTCTCGCGGACCGCTTGCGGCCCAGCGAACAGAGCAACCTCGAAAAAAAAACGCCAACTTTTACCACAGGTCATTATCGCTACAAACTCACTCTCGCGGGCCGCTTGCAGCCCAGCGAACAGAGCAACCTCGAAAAAAAATGACTTCTTTTACCACAGGTTATTATCGCTACAAACCCACTCTCGCGGGCCAGCCCGAGCCCAGCGAACAGAGCAACCTCGAAAAAAACACCAACTTTACCACAGGTCATTATCGCTACAAACCCACTCTCGCGGGCCGCTTGCAGCCCAGCGAACAGAGCAACCTCGAAAAAAAACGCTAACTTTTACCACAGGTCATTATCGCTACAAACTCATTCTCGCGGACCGCTTGCAGCCCAGCGAACAGAGCAACCTCGAAAAAAAATGCCAACTTTTACCACAGGTCATCATCGCTACAAAGCCACTCTCGCGGGCCGCTTGCGGCCCAGCGAACAGAGCAACCTCGAAAAAAAACGCTAACTTTTACCACAGGTCATTATCGCTACAAACTCATTCTCGCGGACCGCTAGCGGCCCAGCGAACAGAGCAACCTCGAAAAAAAAACGCCAACTTTTACCACAGGTCATGATCGCTACAAAGCCACTCTCGCGGGCCGCTTGCGGCCCAGCGAACAGAGCAACCTCGAAAAAAAATGCTAACTTTTACCACAGGTCATTATCGCTACAAACTCATTCTCGCGGACCGCTTGCGGCCCAGCGAACAGAGCAACCTCTAAAAAAAATGCCAACTTTTACCACAGGTCATTATCGTTACAAACTTATTCTCGCGGACCGCTTGCGGCCCAGCGAACAGAGTAATTTCGAAAAAAAAAAACCTTTTTCTACCACAGCTCACCTTTGCTACATACCTGTTCTCGCGGGACGCTTAGTACCTACCTATTAGTGGTATCCCACAGGAATTATTATTTTTTTCGGGATAAAAAGTATTTTGTTTTTAGTACGTGCTAGAGCGTATTGCCCTTCATATCATCGAATTGGATGTTGAGTGATAATGCTATCTACAGGAATCATTTATCTATCCGGAATGGAAAGTATGTCATTATTAGTAGGTACCTATATACTGCGGCCTCCGATTTTCCTAAATTTTGACCATTTTAGTTGCGTAATGACGAAGCTAAGAAAGAACGTTATCCCACAGGATCTATTTATGTTTCTACGATAATATTTTCTGAACGTTAGTACATGCTACAGTCTAATTCATTTAAATTCATTGCCTATTTACGAAGATGAGTTTACAAAGCTTTCCTACGGGAACGGGTTCATTTTCCGGGATAAAAAGTCAGTCAAATCCAGTACATAACCTATCTATATTCCAAATTTCATCCAAATCCGTCCAGCCGTTAGACCGTGAAGGAGTAACAAACATACACACATACACACATACAAACTTTCAGCTTTATAATATTAGTGTGATTTCTTACCTATTCCGTCAGCTTCGTATATATTGTTTTGCCTCCTTTTAGTTTTTCTATGTGATGCTGACCTGAAATAAATACATAAAAAATGTTATTAGATTTCATTTATAAGGTAATGCTTACTTTTAAATTAATGATAAATACCCCTATCCACTCCAGGTACCTACCTACTTACCTATACTATACACGTACTATACGTACTATACTACGCTATACGTACTCCCTACTACGTATATTTACTTATAACTGTAGACCAAGCAGTAGTGTGCAAGCACTACTGTGTTCCGGTTTGAAGGGCATTGTAGCTAGTGAAATTACTGGGCAAATGAGACTTTATGATCTGATCACTCAGTCTGGTAATCTGATTACTAGACGGGGTGATGTCTCAGGATGACGTGCGCAGTGCAGTGTCGCGCGAAACTATTGTTTTAAAGTTCCGGGTGACACTGCAACTGTTATGGGCGGCCGTGTCACTTAACATCAGGTGAACGACTAGCTCGTCACGTCATTCAATCACATAAAAAAAAAAAAAAAAAAAAAAAGATCAACAAAGAAAATATCCCTTATTTAGAAGAAAAAACAAAAGGCAAAAAAATGTCCAAAACATCTTCATCTCCAAAATATATTTTGGTCCTACAGCTCTGAAAGCACAGAACAATAACTCGCAAGGTGAAAACCTGAAACAAGTTTCAAACAGCGACATCTATTCTAACTCACTCGGACTAATTACTCGGTTTTACTATGAAAATGTTCATCAGCGATTGGCTAGATGGCGTTGAAATGAAGGAGGAGTACCCATACTTCATCCATGGCTTGCACTTCATGTGCGACTTCCATCATCCCATGCGCACACAACATAACTTAGTGCTCGCAAGTCATAAATTCAAATTGAGCATTATGCACAGTCATGGCTCGGCCGCGGTAATTTCATTAATCTCTCTAATTTATGCAGCTAACTGACGGTTAGCTGAGATTGCTTCTGTTGTGGACTGACTTGTCGCAGAACAGAAGCAGCGTGGTAAACTTAACGGTGAGAGAGTGGCTAAAGGTGAAGTTATATAGACACCTCGTGCTTGTGCAAGCAGCGAGTTTATTCATAAACGAGCGATTGTACCCCATAGGTCATTGACCTGCCTGTCCATACCTATAGCCAATGACAAAACTGCTAACCATAAAAATAAGTTTCCGGTTTTGCTATAAATAGGTAGGTAACTAAACCTACTTACTAAGGAGGTCATCAGTGAAGCAGAACTAAAAATTGTTCTAAAAGATAAAGTAGATATAACGTTCAAACTTTGCTCCAGTGTAGTTTTTTAATACCCTACCTAATAATAAAATCATTCATCACCATCATCGTCATCATCATCAACAGCCTGAAGACATTCACTGCTAAACATAGGCCTCTCCCAAAGATCGCTACTTTGAGCGGCTGCTCGCCTCCTGCATTCATCGGCTCCCCGCGGCTTTCACCAGATCATTGGTCCACCTATTAGGGGGCTGGCTATGCTTCGCCTTCCGGTTCGTGGTCGCCATTCGAGAACCATTGTTGGTTGTCAGTTCTACGAGCGATGTGCCCTGCCCATTGCCATTTCAACTTGCTAATTCTAATCCTTTCTTCTTTCCTTTCTTCTAATTCTTTCTGCTACTGCAATCACTACTGTGTTCCGGTTTGAAAGGCATTGTAGCTAGTGAAATTACTGGGGAAATAAGACTTTATGATCTTATCACACAGTCTAGTAATCATTACTATACTGTGTGAAGTCTCAGGATGACATGCGTAGTCCTGTGTATTGAGAGTTCCGAGTGATACTGCAATCTGTTATGGACAGCCGTGACGCTTAACATCAGGCGAACGACTAGATCATCATGTCATTTACATAAAAAAGCACTGCAACTGCAAATAGACTTCTTCAAATTACAAAATTTTTAATAACTATCAAAAATCAGCTTTCCTACGAATCTGTGCCATTTTTCATCCCTTTATAGCAGAAATGTTGCATTGAAAATACAACGTTCAGTTTTGTATAGCAATATTTCAGTCAGATAACGATGAAAACTGACCGTGAGGGATTCTCGATTCCCCTTTGTGTTTTGCTTTAGAAACATCGACTTTAGGAAAATGTTTTATGAAATGGAGTTATTTCAGCAGTTTCATCAAACTGTGCAGATTAAATTATAAATTCAGAATAGCTTCAAACATTCTTTAAATTCATGGTGTTCGTAAAGCATGGTACTCTTGTAGCTCTTGTACTATGCTTTCTCCGTTCGTGTCTGAACTGCTATTAATATAATAATTATGATTATTAATTATAGTTTCCTTTTTGAAAAAAGGGAAACTGATCTCAATAGCTTTTAAAAAAAATTGTTCTTTTTTCGAATCGGAATGACGGAAATAATTATAATAATTATGAGGTAATAAAGCTAATTATAAAAAAGTAATTATGTGTGGACATTTTACACAGCGCCATCTAGCGCCAAGCTAAGCATAGCTTGTTGGTACAGTTCTATGGGAACCAGATAACTGGTAGAATACTTTGATATTTTTTGTTTGTAAATATATACCTAAAATACAATATAACATCTAGACACACAACAAACACCTATGTTAATCACACAAATGTTTGTGTTGAGTGGGAATCGAATCCACAACCTATATTTCAGAAGGCAGAGCTACTACCAACTGAGCTAACAGACCAGTCACCATATACAAAATAACAATTAAGTCTACCTAACTTAATTAATTGTGCAACAAAAAAGCCACTATCCTGTTTTTAGCAGACCATCTCTGTGTGTACGAAGTTTCTCATCGGAAGCCTCATTTTGCCCCATCTCATCAAAAACTTGGACTTGGCTCAAAAATATTGAGGCGAAGTTTCGGTATGAAGTACATAACTTTAGAAGACAAGATAGAGCAAACTTACTTAGCTTGGTGCTGCGTTCTCTCGGCGTGATGTGCACTCCCTGTAAGGAAATATAATATGGTTTTAGTTTACATCTAATGGAGCTACAGAAATAGGGTACATTAACTTTTTTATTAGGTGGTGGCTGCGATGAAATATAGGGTAGACCTACGATCCCCGCCTCGAAAACGGCACCGTTTAAACAAAGCATATGCCTTGTTATTGCAAAGTCGCGTGAGACCGCGCTTAATAAAAGTGATGTAACTCACATATTATTATTGTTTTACAACGCTATTACACGGTGCTATGGTTCATTATTAAAATGAAACAACCGCTTGTGGACTATTTTATATTAGCTGGAGAGGTATATATATCTTTATAAGTAAGCATTGGTGCGGGGACACTTGCGGTTTGATTTTCATACAGACTGTGTATTTATAGTATATTTGATTTAAGGTGCTATGACTTTTCTGCAAAGTTCGTCTAGGTAGGTACCACCGCGCTGCCAATTATTCTGCCACCAAGCAGTAGTGTGCAAGCACTACTGTGATCCGGTTTGAAGGGCATTACTACTAGAGCATTATTAGGGCTACTAGGTGGTAGGACTTTTTTTTAGCTAAGAGATGTGCCCTATGCACGTTCAATTTTTTTATGAACTTAAGCATGGCTCTGTTGGTTTAGACTATGGAGAGTTAAAAATATATATTATTAGAGTAGTATGGTCTAGTCGAATAACCCACAGAGCCCTAACAAATCACGCTTCGCACCCTGATAGGCACCGCGTGTTGAAATTAGTAAGTAGGTAAGCGCTTCCAATAAAACCTCTATTAATTTACACAAACAGTACACAACAAGTATTTTTTTCAGTTAGTTTGGGAACTGACTTTCCTGGACATCATCAATCCACTATCTTTTAAATTACATCCGTAAAAGAAAGTCACGCTAGTGTTAATCGTGGCACAAATGCAATAAAATCTCGTGAAAAGCCTTCAAAACAGAAACACAACATTTAAAAGGATTCCACTTAAGGTACTTTAAACTCAAACAAGTACTGCCCCAAACCAATTAAAGTAAAAAAAAGCTTGTTCCGAAAACAAAATGAAACTTTAGCTTCAGTACTATTTAAAGCGCCGATCGTGCAGTTCCGAGTTCCTAGAACAGTTCCACAGAAGAGTGTACCGGGAAATGCGTTGCACTATAAACTTTACCACCCTGCGGTTACAGTAGTTTTCTCGTCAGTAGCTAAACTAACGTGGTTATAATTTTTAATAAAATAGCAGAAGGCCTTGCGTTTGGCCACATTTCTCTTGATCATCATCATCAACCACCTAAAGACGTCCACTGCTGAACATAAGGATCTCCTGGAAAGAAAGATTCTCGAGTGGCGACCACAAACCAGAAGATGCAGCGTAGGCCTCCCACTAGGTGGACCGACAATCTGGTGATAGCCGCGGAGAGCCGATGGATGGCGAGCAGCCACTCAAAGTGGCGCTCTCTGGAGGAGGCCTGTTTTCAGCAGTCGACGTCTTCAGGCTGTGGCTGACGATGATGATGATGAATACACTTCGTTACAAGAAGAATGGAGGAGAAAAGACCATAAGGATGAATTTTACGCCCGTCTCACTCATGACATCGACAGCTTTACGCCACCGAGGACAGGCCACTTTGGCGTAAAACTGTCATGCCCGTCTGCACTAGAGTTAGACAGCTTCTAAGTTCATTCTTATCTCTTTATGACGTACTCAAAAGTGTTTTAGTAGGTACGTCATAGAGGGGTAAGTGCATCATAGTGGAGTGATCCCTGGTCTAACCAATTTTGACAGTTTTTCCAACATATCAACATTAACAACTGTCTTACACATGACTGGTACAAAGTTCACCGCTTCCAGACCACTAATCCATATCGAACTTTGCTAATAAACCAAGCCAATTTCAACTTTGAAATAAATACTTTAAGCTGCAATTTCAAATGCAAAGCAAAGTTGGGGATCGGTTAAAGTTTGGTAGAGAGAGCGAGTACCGTTGGTCCTTAAATAAGTATGAAAAATATAAATTTTTTCGTTTAGCATCGCTTATCCCTCTGGTAGGAGTTTGTTTGTTTAAATTTCAATTTAAAATGTTTAGTTAGAAATACGAGAGTGTATGAGTAGGTACTGATAATAATACTTAATTATAATTACCACAACTACTTGGAAACATCTCCAGGGTGCCTTAAACACCTAAAAGATACCTCAGCTTAGGTACACCTTGAAAGCGTCTTAAGAAAACTCTATAGAAATCTTAAGATTATATATATGGAATACTTTACCAGCGTCTTTGTTTCCCGATAAGTACAATCTGGAGCTCTTCAAGTCACAAGTGAATAGGTATCTTCTAGGCAAGCATGTACCATCGTAGACCGCGTCGTCACTTCCCATCAGGTGAGATTGCGGTCAAATGCAGGCCTATTTAGTTGTAAAAAAAATCACTTTGTGAAACTCTTGCCAGCAATATTCCAGGTTTTACCGTTAAATCAATTAAATAATAAATATATTTTAGTTTTTATGATTGATGATGAATCTTGAAAAAATGACTAACCCCTCTTCTGGTATAGGTACGATTGTGAAACTTGTGTCAACTTAACACACCAAATACTGTACGCCCATTGGTTGAAGACAGCCAAATGATCAACAGACAACCAATGAGCATTCAGTATTTAGCGTGTTAAGTTGACATTAGTTTGATAAAACAAGAAACCAGGGGATAATACAATCAATTAAATAAATGAACGCTATTGGACTTCCTTTCAACTGAATCCCACATCTATTGAGTCTTTTCAGAGCCATATTATTATCTCATAGATTCTGAATTCTCAGCAAAAACTCTGCGAACTCACCGAATGCGTATGACAACTCAATAAGCTCAAGTTATGTCCATTTATAAAGTTATTTATCGGATTTTTTCCGACAAAAGTGGATTTTCTGCTGTCGGATTTTCGGAAACTTGGCAGACTAGTTAGGGGCCTATGATGAAGAATATTGGCTTAATTTTTGTTCAGAATTTCTTTGAGCCATGAAAGACTACGGTGGATGTGAGTAAAAGTTGCTCTTCTAAGTCTTTTATAAGCCTGTTTTACTTGTGGCTTGTATTTATTAGTATTTATCTATGGTCTTTGGTTCTGTTCTGATAGTAACAGAAAAAATTCAATGTTCTCGGGGAATAAAAAGGTTCATCACCGTAGAGTCTACATTTGCTTGTACTTTTTTTTTTTAGTCAAAAGTCTGTTTTACCCATTTATCAACTCACTTATCATCACCAGCCTGAAGACGTCCACTGCTCAACATAAGCCTCCCCCGCAGAGCGTCACTTTGAGCTGCTGCTTGCCTCCTGCATCCATCAGGTCCTCGTGGTTCTGATCAGATTGTCGGTCCATCGTATTACCAATAATTATTTATTTATTTATTCAGGTAATCCAACAGCGTGAATAGTAAAATATACAATAACAAATTTACAAACATAAAAGAAGGCCAAACAGGATAACACAAATTAACTACTATTATAAATATAGTAAAATGTGTGTTTACTAGCTTGTAGTAAACAAAAATAGTATGAAGGGTGTGTATGTGTATAATATTAATAAAAAAATAAAAAATAAATTAATTTGTCAATGTTACAAAACTGATAATTAAACACTCTAATCCGTCAAAAGTCGTAGTTGTACAATATATTTGTCAACCCAACAACCAAATGTTAAAATCACCTATCTGTGAAATCACCGATTGTTATTTTTCTAATCTATGGTTAAATAATATAAATTAGCATTTATCCAACAACATTGCATGTAAAAAGCTTGTAAAACAAAAGCAATGAAAATCTCTTTCTAATAAAATGATTAGAAGTAAAGTAAAAGTGCTCGAAACTTTGAATGTGGAGCTCTGAAGCCACAGATAACCCCCAATAGATACCGCATGAAAGACGACGACCGCGCACCACGCATTGGCGTAAATGGGTCTATATAAATCGCCGCTTCGCAGCACGGCCTTAGTTTCGACCAATTATTAGAGTTCGTTATTAGGGCGTCACTCGAAACAGCCAATAATAGCGCATTGGCTCCAGTCCCCGCAACCCGCGCCTTCCGCCAGTTTTGGTGAGCTAGGATCCGAACAAAAATCCCGTAATGCGGTATCTATTGGGGGTTATCTGTGTCTGAAGCGAATTTCTGCACAATTTACTCAACAACTCTACATGAACAACTTTAGCGCAGTATACTTGTAAAGAGTACCTAATGAGCAACTGGTTTAATTAAATAGTTAATGAGAGATTTTGACGAGCTACTAGCCTCTTGCATTGGCTTTCTGTGGATGGACTTAGGTCGTTGGTCCACCTAGTGAGAGGCCGCCCTACGTTGTGTCTTTCGGTTTGATTTATGTTATCATTTCATTTATAATAATAATCCATGGCAACGATCTGGTTAAAGCGGGAGCCGATGGATCAAAAAGACGCTCTGTGAAAGAGGCCTTTGTTCAGCAGAGGACGTCTTCAGGATGATGAATAATTCGTGGTAAATAAAACAAGTCGCGAGGAAAACTCAGGCGTTTTGTTTGACAGACGGACAGTAACAAAATGATCACATACACAACCAAAACGGAGCCCTCAGGTACTATTGTTTATTCTGTGCCCTTAAGGGTTATGTTTAGAGATCAGTTAATTAAAAATAGTTATAGGTATAATACGGAGGTTTTATCAACAGTTGCTGTGTACGCGGGAAAAGCGATATTTGCCAAAACAAATGCAAAGTAGGTTGCTGCAAAGAATGGACGATAGAACTGCGTAGGAGTTGGGAAAGAGAAAACACAGTTCAAAATAGGGAAGGAGCACAATACCTGGATAATCCAATGCGGCTGGTCTTTCAGGAGTCCTTCCAAATGCGAGAGCATCCACTGCATCACAATTTCACGCACAAAGTTCTAGTTTATAACGACAAAAAGCGGAGGTCGGTCGGCCATGCGAAATTCGAACACACACTGACTTTGCGCACTCACGTTAGGGTGCGCTACTGTCGCGAAGACGCTTGTAGCGGTCTCGCTCGCACATATGCAGATAGGTATGTGCAGGAGTAGGATATAGATATGGGGAAATAATTGCAACAACCAAAACGTTACGTTTTACTAAGAAATTTACATTGAATCAGCGCAACCATTCCCCCGGACTTGAAGGAACGCCTTCAAAATGAGTCCTATATGCATGCTAAAATATCGACTATGATGCTAATCTAACTAAAGAAACCTAAGCTAATTACCCTAACCTAAAATAAAGCGATCTCCTAACTATTGATTAGGTATAGGGCAGAGACGTACAACCGGACGTAAATAAGATCCAGTCGCAGTCCTAACACGTACTATTCGTGTCACTCCGTTTGAACCGGGAAAAACTTCCTCTACAATACCCAAAGGCCAGTGAAGAGGAGGCGAATTTTCAGTTATGAGAATAACAACAGTCCCGACCGCGATTGGGTTAACTGGTGTATTCCATTTTTGACGCGACTGTAGAGTGTGAAGGTAGTCAGTTCTCCAGCGCTTCCAAAATGATTGAACTAGTTTATCGAGCAGATCATGACGCGAAAGAGTGTGTATTTTATCATCAATTTCTACGGCAGGTAAGCTCTTCAGCGGCGTAAGATTCAGAAAATGTGCTGGAGTCAATGCGAGAGATTCCGAAGGGTCATTGGAGAGCGTTCTACAAAGAGGTCGACTGTTCATAACCGATTCGACTTGCGTAAGCACAGTAATGAGCTCTTCAAATGACAGAAGCTGTTCACCTATCACGCGATATAAATGATTCTTCAGACTCTTGATGTTTGCTTCCCAGTTTCCGCCAAAATGACTAGCAGCTGGGGCGTTAAGCGACCAATCTATGCGATTTTCAGCTAATACGTGACCAAATTCGGTATTGTGATGTTTCGACATCAAATACTCATGAAGTTCCGAAAGCATGCGCTTAGCGCCGATATAGTTACTACCATTGTCCGAGTAAACTCTACTTACTGGACCACGGCGCGATAAAAACCGCTTAAAAGCTCCCATAAAGCTTGCGGTACTCAAGTCACCAGCTAACTCGATGTGCACTGCACGAGTTGTCATGCAGACGAAAAGGCACACGTATGCCTTTGTGGACCTAATGCCACGACCACGACTTATGGTGACCTTGAAAGGACCAGCATAATCTGTACCCGTATGGACGAAGGGCTTCGCGGATTGTACAACACGACATGAGCGGTGGTCCGCCATTTCAGGGAAAGATGGCTTGGGTCGAAGACGAAAGCAAGGGAGACATTTATGTACTCTATTTCTAATTAAGTTACGTGCAGAGAGTATCCAATACTTCTGACGTAATAGCGACATTAACAAGTCTGGACCTGCGTGGCAATGAACTTTGTGGTGGTAATCCACAAGCAAATCCAGAATGTGGTGCTTTCGCGGAAGCACGACAGGATGTTTTTGGCAATAATTCAAGTTTGAATTAGTCAAACGACCACCAACTCTAACCAAACCGTCCGCAAGGAAAGGTTTGAGGTGTTGAAAGGAGCGGCTGCAAGCTTGCCCTGCTTGCAGTTTAGAAATTTCAACAGCGAAATGCAAGCGTTGAATTTCACGAAGGATCAGTACTTCTGCGAAGTCGAGGTCCGAACACGATATACGATCTCGTGGCGGCAAAAGTTTAGCAAATCTACAAACGTAAACTACACAACGTAATAATTTCGACCACGACGATAAGCGATTAGCTAACGAAATTATGAGAGATTCCACAGGCGGCGCAGACGCTACCAGCGAATGCTTCTTTTCTTCAAACACTTCTGTGACTGTAGAAGGATTGAAGGCAACAACGGGCCACTGCGAAATATCTAAGCGAACCCAAGGCGGGCCGTCAAACCAAAGCGGATGGTCAATTATTTGCGAAGGCGTAAGTCCGCGGGACAGACAATCTGCTGGATTATCCGTACCGGATATGTGATACAAATGCTTTGGTGACAAATCATTTTGTATCTTTGCCACTCTGTTGGCAACAAACGTATCTCAACGATGTGGTGACGAGTGCGCCCAACAAAGAGCGACGGTCGAGTCCGAAAATGCCAATACGTTTCGAATTTCGAAACGGTTTTTGCAAGCATCGATTATGCTCTTCATTAGCTGAGCAAGAACGAGTATAGCGCAAAGTTCAAGACGCGCAAGCGAAACGACTTTACGAGGGGAAACCCTTGACTTCGCACTAATAAGACTTAAAGTATTCTTATCGTCATTTTGAACGTGGAAGTAGACAACTCCCCCGTACGCTTTTTCACTAGCGTCTGCAAATCCGAGAACTGTTACGACACTATCAGCGGTGATTCCCACATAGCGAGGAATTTCAAGCTTAGATAGCAAAGAAAGCTCTTCTCTAAAGCGAGACCATACACGAACGATATCGTCGGGAGGTGTATCATCCCAATCACATTCGCATAACCAAAGCTGTTTTATTATCAGCTTTGCGTATAAGACGACAGGTGCGACAAATCCCATAACGTCCCATATTTTCGCGACACATGATAATATGGTGCGTTTCGTACAAGTTTCAGCGGGTGTATTTATTTTAAGACTAAACAGGTCTGATGTGGGTGACCAACATAAGCCGAGTATCTTATGTTGTTCAGATTCATCAAATTCCTTAACTGATGAAAGACGATGCGATGGCGGTATCGAATCTACAACTGATTGCGAATTACTCGTCCATTTTACGAGTTCAAACTGACCAGATTTCATGAGGTCTATCGTTTCTGAGGCAGTAGATACGCCCTCTTCATCGTTTTGGACAGAATAGACAACGTCGTCCATGTAAAGACCAGAGTCGATAACCTCTCTAGCTTTGGGATAAGAGTCGCCCTCATCAGCAGCGAGCCGTCTGATTGTGCGCAGCGCATGATAGGGGCTCGACTTCAATCCAAACACGACTCGATTAAACTCATAAACTTGTAATGGTTCTTGCGGGGAGAAGCGATATAGAATGCGTTGAAAGCGACGGTCGCATTCGCGAACGCCGATGCTGAGAAACATTTGACGAATGTCAGCCGAAAGTGCGATCGAAAACAAGCGAAAATTAATAATTATGTCAAACAAATCACCCTGAAGGTTTTGACCACTATATAGTAGATCATTCAGCGATACTTGAGTACTAGTCTTGGAACTACCGTCCAGTACAACACGAAGTTTAGATGTCACCTTATCCTCTCTAATAACTCCGTGATGCGGTATAATATACGACTGAGACTCCGATGTATGCACGTCTGTAGGTACAGGAGATATATAGCCTTTGTCTAAATATTCATTCACAACATTATCATAGGCGGCCTTCAACTTAGGAGAAGCTTGCAGTTTTTTCTCTAAACAGAAAAATCGCCGTTCGCTTGCTTGTCGAGAGTCACCGAGAGAATGAATATTTCCTTTGAAGGGCAGCGCCACTACGTAGCGACCATCATCATCGCGAGAGGTCGTGCTGCTATATATTTCTTCACAGATTTTATCATCTGGGCTGAGTATAGGCGGGACGTTCACCTCTTCAATTTCCCAGAATTTACGAACTGCGGAGTTAAGAGAATCATCGACACAACAATAAGAAGCGGTTTCGTAACTACCAACGTGGACCGGAGCTTCACCAACGATCACGTATCCAAGGACAGTTTCTAAAGCGAGCGGAGAATGATGCGATGATTGTCCTTGAACCTTGTGAGACAAGAGAAGATGCGGGAAAATCGAAGCTCCGACCAGAACTTCAATAGGACCAGATACGGAGTAGGTATCATCCGCCAATGGTAGATTTTTAAAGTTCGACAAACGTGAAATGTCGACCGCGACAGTCGGCAAGCGCTCAGTAATTTTATCTACCACCAGCGATTCCATTTCGTAATTAATGTTACGATCAAAGCGCGAGAATAACTTAATGTTTACCGACCCTTGAACAGGTTTAGTTGAACCTCCTATTCCCTTTACTACGGCACAAGAAGGGTTCCGATTTATATTCAATCCTAAGCGTTGACAACAATCACGACTAATAAAATTACTTTGGGACGCACTGTCTAACATAGCGCGTACGCAATGTTCCTTACCACGAGAATCGACAATAATTACACGCGCGGTCGCGAGCAATATCGTAGTAGGGCCTCGAGAGACGATGTTGTTTTTGTTGTTATCTGATAACGAACATAGAGTGACGTCATCATTTCGAGCCTCGCGAGCGAGTGCGACGGACGCGCCGTCGGACTCCGCTGACTGCGCAGGCGGCGCTGGTGCGCACGATACGAGCGAATTACTAGCGGCGGATGCATCCCTAAAACACAACAAAGTGTGATGTTTTGCATTGCATTTTTTACACAAAGAATTGGATCCACACGCGGACATACGATGTCCACCACTCAAGCAGTTAATACACAAATTATTTGCCTTAACGAATTTAAAGCGTTCATTTGGGCTGTAGTTGTGAAATACGGAACATTTATATAAATGATCATGTTGACTATTACACAACGAGCACGAAGATGGCTGAGAACTGGATGCGGCATTTACATAAGCAAGCGTAGTAGGCGGTTTATTGTATTTAGATGCCGTCTCCACTTTACGATCAACATACCTTTTAGTAACTTCCGGTTTTACGGGGGAAGTGCGTTGCAATATTTTAATTTGATCCCGAACAAATGACGACAAATCATCAAAGGATGGCATATCACAAGTACGATTGAACGACTCAAATGAACGTGCGGTTTCTGGATCCAGTTTCTTTAGCGCGATGTACAAGAATACAAAATCTGAAAGGTCATCGACCTTCAGGTTTTTCAAAGCGGCGACTGATGAAGCGAATTTATCTAGGAACTGTTCTAGATTCAAAGGAGATGCGGACGAAATAGTTTTAAAATCGAACATTTGATCTAAGTACGTAGTGGCTACTAACCGTTTATCTTTGTACTTATTTTTAAGCAAATCGAAAATCAAAGAATAATTTTCGGCGCACGGTGTGATGCCGGCGCAAACTGAGCGAGCCTTGCCGGTCAACCTTCCGATTAAATAATACAATTTTTCCGACTCGGTTAAAGATGCATTATCATGTACGGCGTTTCTGAAACTAGCGAAAAATAGCGACCAATTTTTTATATCACCGTTGAATTCTGGTATTTCAATCGGCGGAAGCCTAGGCGCCCTATACTGACTTGATGGTGGCGGTTTGACTTCCGTTTGCAACTGGTACGCCTTGGCGGCGCGTTTAGCACAACCTAGCAGATCTTCGAATGAAGAAAGTGCCTGATAACTTATAACAAAATCGGGGTTGGCTTTTACCTCAAGGTCGACTATTTGGTCCAGCACACTTTCGAAATCATGATGCAATGAGTCTACGGTTTCCATTTCACACAGAAACGCTTCCATAACCGACTCTAAATCAAGACTATTTACGCGATTACAAATACATTGCATGCGAGCAAATATTCTATCTCTTTTAGCGTATAACACCCTCAACCTAGTTAAATCAGGTGCCATTTTAATCAAAGTCACAACAAATCAATGTATCAAACAATAAACGTAAATAAGCGGTGGAGAACCGTTATTACCTACATACACAGACGTGAAAGAAGTTACCTACGATACCAATATGATGTAATCGTAAGCGTACCTATTTAGTGCGAGATGCAGTTATTAACGAAAGCGAATTGCGAATTTAATCTATGAAACGAATACTATGTGGACTGTATAATATGTAAATAAATTATTTACTTAAGCGGGACGAACGAAATAAGTAAGTAAATAAAATATTTAATGCGAATCGACAGCAAAAATTACGAATTATTTTTAATGCGAGATGATAATATTATTAACCTAAGAAGTAGGTAGGTAGGCAAAGTTACGGTTAGGGTCAACTACGTACCTACGTTTACCTACTTGATGCAAGATGAGCGAAATAACTACAAGTTAGTTATGTATGTCAGTTATAACAAGTAAATATAATTAAAGCGAAAAATAACGATTACGAATAGTTACGATAGTTACGATTCCCTTCGAGGCGAGGGAATAAACGAAAAGTGGAGGTAGGTGTTATAACCCGTACCGACCGACGCGAATATAAGCGATTTATTACGACAATTACTACTATTTTGACAAATATCTAGATGGCTAGCACTGATTCAATATTCGGATCGGTAGGACCAACAAATGTGTACGCGGGAAAAGCGATATTTGCCAAAACAAATGCAAAGTAGGTTGCTGCAAAGAATGGACGATAGAACTGCGTAGGAGTTGGGAAAGAGAAAACACAGTTCAAAATAGGGAAGGAGCACAATACCTGGATAATCCAATGCGGCTGGTCTTTCAGGAGTCCTTCCAAATGCGAGAGCATCCACTGCATCACAATTTCACGCACAAAGTTCTAGTTTATAACGACAAAAAGCGGAGGTCGGTCGGCCATGCGAAATTCGAACACACACTGACTTTGCGCACTCACGTTAGGGTGCGCTACTGTCGCGAAGACGCTTGTAGCGGTCTCGCTCGCACATATGCAGATAGGTATGTGCAGGAGTAGGATATAGATATGGGGAAATAATTGCAACAACCAAAACGTTACGTTTTACTAAGAAATTTACATTGAATCAGCGCAACCAGTTGCAATAAATCAACCACTGACGTAAAGAGGTGTAGCGTCGCACAAAGGTTTTATTGTGTCTCTTATAATCTTTTAATTTTAGAATGAGTAAAAACAAGTGAAAATTTTGATTTTTGACAATGTAATTAGGGGAAAAACGCGCATAATAGATACTTGTAATTTTTGGTGCGAACGCGGAAAAGTTGAAGTTCACGTCGTCGTGGGATTGTATTATTTTTGAAAACTTGTGCTTTTTCAAGTATTAATGTTTAAAATTGGTAGCGTTTTACGCATTAAGTACTGAGTTTTGAGAATGAGTGTGGGCAAGTGGTATAATGTCGTGAAACATGGTTTATCGTGTTGCTTCCAAAATTCCATAGGAGCTTCTAGTAAAGTCGGCACCACTTTACTAGGGCATGATTTAGACTAGACTATGACTACCCAGACTGTGACTAAGATTTGACTTAAAGTGAAATTTTCTTTTCTATGTTAGTAGTTTTTAACACGATTGAAAATTACAATACTTGACACTGGTTAAATACACTATATGTGGAGCCAAAATGTAAGAAAAAAAAATCACTCAAAATAAAATGCTGTATCTGTGATCCTGCTGGTTTTTAATTACGCCGCATAGTCCGTCTCCCAAAATGTAGAGTCAGGCAACTGTCTCCGGGATTCACAGCCCACAGACTGCACAGCCCGAGACGTAACGACATTGACGGTGCAAAAGCAACGACTGTGGCGAAGTTGCATAGTCATCGCAGGTCTATAGACGACGAGACGACCTTTCAGCCTATTAAAGACGAAGTACGACGAACGACGACGAGAACGACGAAGACGACGACGTGACGACGACGTGAAGACGAGTTTACTTACTGTATCTCACTTACACTGCGTCCGTACTGAACAACTTCTGTACAATAGCGGGCAATCTAAGTTATAAACAATAATTTATTATGCCATAAAGTGTTTATTAGCTTAGTACAACTCAGTAAATTTGTTTAATGGCCCGCATTTACTTATTTATCGGTGTTGTGGTACTTACGTTTGATAGACTGATATAATATCGGCGTCTTGGAGTTTAGTAAATGTTTGAAGCAACTTAGATATCTATATATTATCTTATTGTAATGTAACCTAAATCACAACTGTTGTTCGCACCAGAGTTGGTGCCCTTTTAATTTATCTATTACTAGCTGACCCGGCAGACTTCGTATTGCCTTTATATGGGAAAAAGAAAAGGGCTGTTTTTAGGGTTTTCCTGGCAATTATACGATTTTTTCTCACCTTTTAAACCTTCCCTAGACCTCCACGAACATTTCAAGACTAAGATAAGATAAATCCGTTCAGCCGAGATTTAGCGAGACTAACGAATAAAGTAGTAAATATATAATTATCAAGCGAGACTAACGAACAGCAATTTATTTATATATAAGAAGATAGATTATGCAAATTAGTGGCATCTAACCACTTAGTAATGTTATAAAGAATAGAATAACACTTTATTGCACACCAAAATCAATATTACACAAACGATACTACACCAGTAAGCATCTAACGAACAAAAATATTTACAAAAGGTAGTACAACGGGCGGTCTTATCGCTTAAAGCGATCTCTTCCAGACAACCTTTGAATGGACAGAAATACATAGATAAACTTGAGAGGCCAGTGGTGCACAGTAAATATCTAACACTTAGAGAGTATGAACACTAAACACTTATTTATACTTAAGGGAATTTTTGGATTGATATACATGCATAAGTAATTTATGATTTTGGATGTAATCTAGTTCTATTGATTCTTTTTTTATATAAAGATAATAATAAAGCTATCTCTTAGAACTATTTGTGTCCGAGTGAAATCGGGAATTGCTAATAATAGTTAGTTAGTTTGATTATTACTATAAATAGCATCACACTGATTTTATTTCCGGTCATAGGTATCAGCGAAGATTTAAAAATCTGTTCGAAAAATTGGTCCTAAAAATCCTTTAAATAGTTATAGTTAGGCGTTTCGAAAACTTTCGTTTTCAGGCTCTGCGGTATTTTGTATCAGTGTGTGTTGCCAGTGATGACTTATGGAACTGAGACATGGTCTCTTACTGTTGGCCTCTTTAGTAAGCTCAAAGTCGCGCGGCGAGCTATGGAGCGAGCTATGCTCGGTGTTTCCCTGCGAGATAAGCTCCGGAACGAGGAGATCCGCAGGAGAACTAAAGTGACCGATATAGCTCTTAGAGTTAGTAAGTTGAAGTGGCAATGGGCAGGCCACATCGCTCGTAGAACTGACAACCGATGGGGAAGAAAGGTTCTCGAGTGGCGACCACGAACCGGAAGACGCAGTGCAGGCCGGCCCCCCACTTGGTGGACCGACGACCTGGTGAAAGCCGCGGGGAGCCGATGGATGCAGGAGGCGAGCAGCCGCTCAAGGTGGCGTGCTCTGGGGGAGGCCTATGTTCAGCAGTGGACGTCTTCAGGCTGTTAATGATGATGATGATGATGAGGCGTTTCGAGGATGTGGGCTTTCAATGATATGGCCGTGCGGAAGTGAGCTTCGCTAAAACATTTTTTGTTATCAATAGGAAAACTTAACCCAGCGAGCAGCTATATTGTAAAAATCTTTAGATAATTTAAAATAAAATTTGAAATTTATTGCCATATTTAAAAATGGGAAAACTTTTATGTAATAATGTCTAACTTCTTTATGAGAAACAACAAAAATATTTTTTATTCAGATTTGTCTAGATTTTGGCCAGCAACTGTACAATGAAACGGTAGTAACCACAAAGCACAGAAGTAACGTACCCAACTTACAAACTTAACTTAGAACGATATTTTAACTAACTTTCACGTCTTACGTTTTTAAGTTACAAATAAAGCAATGGAGGTTACTTTGAACGAGGTGGTTTTAACTTCCTATCAACTAGAGGATTGTTATAAAACGCGTGTGTCTTTGTCTGTGGCACCAGTTTCCAAAAGGATTGACCAACTTTATTAATTACTTTTTCGTTGCAAAGAGAATTTGATCGAGAATTTTCTACCTATAATCAAGAAAATCGGTCAACTTATCGCAGATTGTTTACAAACTTCAACATATAAGTAACTATTGTCGTATGTCTTAATTTTTCTACAATTCTTGTATTTTACACTAAACAATTGACTAGTAGAATAATAATAATATAATTGTAATATATCTTGACATCTACAGTACCTAGTCTCTGCTCATCATCGGGAGTTGACCAATCGTTGTTTGACTTTTTCTATTGTCGTATGTCTTCATTTTTCTACAATTCTTGTATTTTACACTAAACAATAGACTAGTATAATTGTAATATATTTTGACATTTACAGTACCTAGTCTCTGCTCATCATCGGGAACTGACCAATCGTTGTTTGACTTTTTAGGGCCAAAATCTTTAACAAAACTCAGAATTATTGAACAAAACCGTATGAATGATTGGTTGAAAGTCTTATCCAATCAGTCAGTCTGCTTACCACAACAGTATTACCTACGGGTAAGTCTATAAGTAAAAATAACTAGGTTTGTGTATAAAACAGTAATGAACATTGATATATACCACAAACAGATTACGCTCACAACATTTGTTTTAAATAGAACGCAAAAAAGTTTCTTTCCATCAACAGTGACATTTTGCGGCCCTCGCAAATTATTCACGACATGGACTCATCTCGTTTACACACTGACTTGGTATGTCTATAGACTTGACTGACGTATTCATTTGTAGCAGATTCAAAATAGTGGAAGTGTCATCTGAGAGGAAAAGTATTCGAAGAAGAATTTCCGTCTGTCCTACAGGTAAAACTTAATTCGTTATTAAACATTGAGTTCAACGTTTATATAACGAATCAACGTTCAAATAAGGAATAAAGTTTTGCTTGTTCCTCTAAGCAATGGTGGGACACATTTAACTATTTTGAGTGACTGCGGTGGTGAAGTTCACGAGCGTTTTCGTCGATAATGATGAGCAGCGAGTTTGCTTTTAACACATTAAAGTTTTTTTTTGACATATGCACTTCATACCCTAGAGGCCTAGAGGCCTTTGTTGAAGGACAAGCTGTTACAAAAAGAGGTTGAACCGGTGCCGATATTAGGAAAAAAAAATAAACGAAATATAAAAATAATTACTTCTCTGAAGTATTCAAATCGATTGCGGAATATAAATGAAAATGACGGAAGCTATAACAAATGTGGGCGAGAATCGAGCTTCTACTTCTTGGCTAGCACCAACCACTCGATATAGCTTCTAATATTACGTCGTTAGTGTAATTTTTCCACTAGTAAAGCTAACAGCACAGCTCAGTTTCATTATCTACTACATCTAACTCCGATGTTCAGTTATAATTCCCGAAGGATACTCACCATGATGCTCACTGTTGATCCCTTGGGTCGTCGCTGGAGCCTTGTCATCTCTGAAACAAAGGTGTTGGTTAATTATGTGCCAGCTAATCAAGAGGGATCATGTTAGGGTGTATTGTTAGGGTGGATGTTGGGTGCGACGCAAGAATGTTTCGTAGGAAATTCACCTTGGCGTGTGAAATTTAACATACGTTTTCGGTTACACATTGGAAATTTCTGCTTAGTCCTCATACATATCCTGTGATGTACAACGAAAAGGTATTCGTTCTACGTAATGTCTTATGAATTATAATTAAATCATGAAAAATCTAGCCAGACAATTACTATCAAAAACCGTATCACTATCATCATTATCAGACTGAAGACATCCACTGCTGAACATAGGCCTCCTCCAAAGAGCGTCACTTTGAGTGGCTGCTTGCCTCCTGCTTTCATCGGCTCCCCGCAGTTCTGACCAGGTTGTCGGTCCACCTAGTGGGGTATCCGGCCTACGCTGCGTCTTCCGGTTTGTGGCCGCCTCTCGAGAACCTTTCTTCCCCATCGGTTGTCAGTTCTACGAGCGATGTGGCCTGCCCACCGCCACATACATCGCTCGTAGAACTTCGATCGCGATGACGAAGAAAGGTTCTCGAGTTTTACAGGTCATCATCATCATCATCATCATCAACAGCCTAAAGACGTACACTGCTGAACATAGGCCTCCCCCACAGAGCGTCACTTTGAGCGAATGCTTGCTTTGCGGTATTTTGGACGAAAAAATAGGTCGAAGCTTCCCGAACGCTGCCCAGCCAAGTTGGATTCTTCGTGCTACGTGAATATTGACTTATATATTGTTATGTAGATCTATCATATCTATAGGCACTTTAACGTCAGTATAAAACCGTTCTCTCAATTTAACATTTCAACGCTTTACTGGGCTGTTACTTTGTCAGTCTCACTCGTAAATGATAAAGTATTAGATACACTGAGAGAGAAGCCAATTTTGTCTGCCTATTCTTCATTCTTCCTACTACTACCTACGTAGTATATACAGTAATAATTTCGATCCTATTTTACAACTTTTCCTAGTTGCCCCAGTCAGTCAGCAGTTGAGGAAGAAATAGAATAACTAAACTTATCCTTTAGTTTGCTAAGAAATATAGAGAAGAATGAAGAACAACGGAAATTCATAAGGTACTTCAGAGTATGCTTAAAATAGCATAAAATAAATAAATAAATAAATAAATACGTGTGGACATTTCACACAGCGCCATCTAGCCCCAAACTAAGCATTATAGCTTGTACTATGGAAACCAGATAACTGATACAATACTTATATACTTTTGTTTTGTAAATACATACATAGAATACAATATGACACCCAGACACAGAACAAACACCTATGTTCATCACACAAATCTTTGTCCCGGGTGGGAATCGAACCCACAGCCTACAGTTCAGAAGGCAGAGCTACTACCGACTGAGCTATCAGGCCAGTCCATAGACAGAGGCATAGACAGTTATAGACCCGTCATCAGACACTAAGATTGCAAAACACGCATTCTCATACATCCTAATTACTTACGCACACAAACACAACGCGTGTATATCTTTTCAGCTAACACACCAATGGCATGAGTGTAAATGTTGGTTCATTCAGATTTCCTCCAAAAACGTATTTAACGTCGCTCCCATTACACCTCCACCTCAACGAGTAGGTATATTCAGTGTCATAAAACTTTAAAGCCAATAAAACTGGGGCCATCTCCGAAACAGCTGATAAGCGCTTTTTATTTAACAGTACTTCTGCCACGGTTCGCTCACCGAGTTTCATTTTTCAGTTAAGTGAATTCTAGGATTTCAGACTATTTCGAAGTTGAATGCTAATAATTATACATGGAGGGCTTTCCGTCTAAGGAAGAGCAATAAAAAGAAAAAAAATTAACCATAACATACTCAGAACAAGATTGAAGTCTTCCCCAGTTGCTTAGAAAGCTATTAAAAGGGCTATGTTTGCATCATTTGAAGGATTAAAACAATAATTAGGTGATCCGAAAAAGAACAAAATAAATGAATAAGTTCACAGATTTAGCAAGCTGAAGAAGGCCTGGGCCATTAAGCCTCAAAATAATGAGGTGAGATGGAATGATCAAATGAAGTACATTCATCGATTAAGACCGAGTTGCACAATAGGACCGCAGCAGTACACCTAGTGGAGGCCTATTCTGCGTCTTTCGATTCATGGTTACCACTCGAGAACCTTTTTGCCCCATCGGTTATAATTCGTGAGCGATGTGGCCTGCCTATTGCCATTGCAACTTGCCATTTCTAAGAGCTATATCAGTAACTATAATACTCCAACGATCTCATCCTTTCGGACCTTATGTGGCGTTATTGTAACCCCGATCATAGCACTCTCCATAGCTTGTTCAAGTAAGCTGACTAATTGACGTCAAGGGTAAGAGACAACGCCTCAGTACCATAATTACCCAATTCACGAGATTCAAGTAATTTGTTTCTAAGTGACCATAAATATTCCAAAAATGGGATAGAGTTAGAGTTATCGGCTTACATTCTTACCTGTGATATTGTTTAAAAATGTGTTCCTTGTCCTTCTTCACGTATATCAATGTGATGGCAGCATCTGAAACAAAAAAATAAAATATTTAAGTAATTTACTGGAAAGCTTGTAACAAATTGGCTTGAGGTAGTCTTTATTCTGAGAAGAGTACTTCATCATCTAGAAGGCGTCCTTGCCAAGACTGCTAAACTTAGGCCTCCCATTAGGATTCCTCCTTATGGGGGTGACCTAAAATTAGCGTTCGAAGTATTTGCCATAATCCTACGCTTTGGCGTCTTGGTGATCAGATTCAGATCAGATGGTAGATTATAATGCATAGGTGCTGAGGAGAATGCTGAATAGAACATTTTATTCTTTAAGGCGAGGGTTAGAGTAAACGAGGTGCTTTTTGGCACGTTAGAGGATAATTTAAAAAAAAAAAAAATATTCCATTTACTTATTGTACATGTTTGTATGTGCCAAAATTCAAAACGATACGTCACGAAATGTAGGTTTTACATACAAACGTTATATACCCCTTAGGGGAAGAGTTTTCAAGAATCCTTTCTTAGCACGCGCTAACGTCGTAAAAGGACGTAACGCTGACATGTTATCTAATTAAAATATCTAATTTAAGTATTTTTAATTACATTAGTATTGAATTAGCATGTTGAAGTGGCAGTGGGTGGGCCACATCGCTCGTAGAACTGACAACCGATGGGGATGAAAGGTTTTCGAGTGGTGACCACGAACCGTAAGACGCAGCGTAGGCTGGCCCCCCACTTGGTGGACCGACGACCTGATCAGAACCGCGGGGAGCCGATGGATGCAGGAGGCAAGCAGCCGCTCAAAGTGGTACTCTTAGGGGGAGGCCCATGTTCAGCAGTGGACGTCTTCAGGCTGATGATGATGATGATGATGAATCATGAAGTGTTAGCGTATCGTTCTAGCCTATAAGCAACACTTTGTTCATAAATAAATAAATAAACCTCCCTAATTTCATGTTTCTACGTCCAACGGTTTGGGCTGTGCGTTGTCTGTCAGTCAGTCAGGACAAAGCTTTTATATAATACATAGATGATATAGATAGATGCTCTTGGCTTAACGTTGGACCTCAAATCACCGCTGAATAACAACCGTTATTTTTTCATCCCGTTGCTTAATGACTCGTCTTACATCAGAACAATTAAAAATGTCAAATTGTTGAGCCGAAACAATTTGAATTTTAGGGGTAGCGTTTGTTTTACGGTCGCGGGTGAAAGTCTAATTTTGTTTTATGCGTAACAAACTTTAATTGCTTTTCACTTGAGCCAGCGGTGTTTGTTTCCACTGTGCTACGGGAACTAAAAATATAAGGGATTAATTTCTCAAAAATGCAGAAAAAATATAATTAACCATAGTTTTTAAAGTTTAAAACGTTACGTTGCAGGTCACGCTCAATTTAAAAAACATAGCTTGACAGCTTTTTAGTTTAGTTTACCTTGTAACGGCTTGTTTTTCGCTTCTGTATAAATTTAATTATTGTGGTTGGATCACAATCACAGTCAATCGTTTTTCTTTATGGATTGGCTAAATCTCTATAATAATCTCCATCTCACAGGAGCCAATTTAGAGAAAAAACCAACGACCATAACTTTTTAATCCACACCGAAACGTCACTGTCACTGTCGGCTGACAAGACGTCAAATTGAAGTTGACATATGACGTGATCGCAGGGTGACCCTAAACAAAGAAAAACCTACAAACCAAGGGATTTTCACTAATTTTCTGTTTATTTGCATAGCTAAAATGCACATAAATAAATAATTTATTTTACGCAAAGAACACGAGAAATATCGTTAAATAACCACCACTGTCGTGAAGGCTCTTGTGGGAAGATCTAGTCCTTGACTCAGCCGCTCGACTTTCGCTTTTGGCGATATGCGGAGTGGTGACTTTTGTGGTCAGGGACGCAGGCAAGGACTTTTCGAGAAAATTCGACAGAGGCTGGGGGGCGAGATAGGGTGACGCAAATCCGCCCAGTTAGAGCGACGGTTCTCCTTAGAAAAAGGAAGATCGGAGAAACTTCGAGTGGTTCGTTTTCTTTGGTATCGGCGTGGGCGCAGCTCCTGACAGTTTGGCGCGTCTCCTCGGCCACCAAGCTGGCTCCTTCTTTTGCTGCAGGTGAGTTTCCGCGAGGGTATCTTGTAATCACGAGCGGGGCTCCATCCCCGCGCCGTGCTCAGAACCTGGTAGCTTCATGGAGCTCCATCTTTCCACAGGCAGCTGTGCCCTGCGTGTGGTTGCTGGTCGCGGCAAGTCGCTGCCTCCATTTGGCCGCTGCCGCGACGCCTTCGTTTTGGGCGGGTGCCCGCCTCCACCGCGCCCATCGTGAGCCTGCGTCTCACCTCCACGAGTAAAGAAAAACCCCTCTACAGGGTAAGTCTTCCCATTTATCCAAAGAAACCTAAATGTGCATCAAGTCGTAGACAGTGATAGTAAAAAGTGCTAAAATAAGAGTCTAATTTGTTCCTGTCCTTCGACAGGGTTTTTTTTTTATTACTCCTCTTCTACTCGGGTCGTGCCAACTCCTGGCACGCCCCTCTCCGAGCTCACCGACGGTCTGCGCTGACCTGCTAGGCTCCGGGAGGCAACGGCCCCTTACCTACGGGTCTACACCCGCCGTCTGCATCTCCCTGGATCCAGTTCAGTCCTCCACACCATCGCGCTCCTTACGGTATCACGGTCGGCCAGCATGGTAGCTGGTTGATCGCGTTCCTTTATACTTTGTGTTGTCCATTACCAACTAACTTAGCTATCTGGTTGCAAAGCAGGAATGTTCTACTAGCTCGTACCACACCCCTCTTGGGTCTCATAATAGCTGGCAAGCACTACATTTGTATATTCTAAGGCGCCCAACACCTTCCATTTGTGAATGTATCCTACCAAAATATCATAAAATATTATTAGCAACTATAGTCCTTAGTAATATTAAACAGTAGATATTAGCCTCCTTCGGAAAGGAACAACTTTTGTGTAAAACAGAATTAAAGACACTAACGGATAGAGGCTAGTGTTTTCTTTCTTACCCCCCCCCCTTATAGGGTCTGTATCTAGCATTATAAAAGCATTACAGTGGCGCCCAACGTGGGGCATTTGGTTTGGCTCCTTCTGATCTCGACACACTGCCCTGGAAATGTTCCAGGGATATACGCACGGTGGCCGAGATTAACTATATTCACCCCATGGACACTCTAACTCCGGAGCAGCGCCACCAAGCGGAGAAAACCATCAATGCTTATGGCGAAATAGCATTCGAGAAGGTAGGCTTGGGCAAGACAAACCTAATTACACACACTATCGACACGGGCGATGCGAAACCCATCAAACAGCGGTACTACCCGATGTCGCCGGAGAAACTCAAAGAGTTACATCGGGAGTTGGACAAAATGCTAGAGTTGGACGTAGTGGAACCCAGTCGAAGTGAGTGGAATAATCCAACCCTAATGACCCCAAAAGCCACGGGAGAACTACGGTTCTGTTTGGACAGTAGGAAGTTGAACGAAGTCTCCAAACATGACGCCTACCCCCTTCCATACATTACTCAGATCCTGGACAGTCTTAGGAATTCGAAATACCTATCTTCAATAGATTTGAGCTCCGCATTTTGGCAGATTGAATTAAGCCCCGCCTCCCGCGAAAAAACTGCTTTCACGGTCCCGGGACGGGGATTATTTCACTTCAAGCGCATGTGTTTCGGTTTAACTGGTGCTCCAGCCACCCAACAAAGGTTGATGGACGTACTGTTTGGTCCGGATGGCTTTGAAAACCGGGTTTTCGTCTATTTAGATGACATAGTAGTATGTCATGAGACTTTCGAGGGCCACCTAAACCTCCTAAAAAAGGTCCTGGATCGTTTGAAGCAGGCAGGTCTAACAATAAAGGCTTCCAAGTGTCAATTCTTTAGACGCGAACTCAAATACCTGGGATATGTCGTGGACGAAAAGGGCTTGCACACAGATCCCGCTAAAGTGCAGTCCATACTCGAGTTCCCCACCCCCACCACTCGAAAACATGTCAAGATGTTTTTAGGAACTGCCTCCTACTACAGGCGTTTCATTAAAAACTTCAGCCTAATAGCAGCGCCTTTGAACAAATTGACGAGCACGGGGAAAAAGGCACCTCCGTTCGCGTGGTCCCAGGAAGCGGAAGACTCCTTTCAGAAACTAAAACAGGCTCTAGTTTCTGCCCCCATCCTCGCCTGCCCAGACTTTTCCAAACCTTTTTCTGTGCATTGCGATGCTTCGTCATACGGCATCGCCGGGATGTTAGCACAGGATATGGACGGTACTGAACATCCAATTGCTTTCGCGAGCAAATCGCTCTCGAAATGTGAGATGAACTATTCAGCAACGGAGCGGGAAGCTTTGGCGGTGGTGTTTGCGGTAGAACATTTTAGGCCCTACTTGGAAGGAAGCAAGCCTTTCAAAATTGTGACTGACCATGCTAGCCTAAAATGGTTCTTAAATCTAACAAACCCAACCGGCAGGTTAGCTCGCTGGGGTTGCAGACTTTCTCCTTACAACTTTGAGATCGAACATCGAGCGGGCAAGGATAATGTGGTACCGGATGCTTTATCTCGGTTTGTAACGCCGGTTGCAGCTATTGCAACCACGGACTCTTTCACCCCTACTGGTGATTCTTGGTATGACGGCGTTTATACTAAATGCGTGCAAAAACCCTTGTCTTGTCGGAATTTTATGGTGAAAGACGGAAGATTGTTTCGTTACACAAAGTCAGCTAATACTCTAGCTCGTGATTTTCAATGGAAAGAAGTGATACCACAGTCTAAGCGGAAGACAATAATTGAGGAACACCACTGTTTACCCACTTCTGCACATTTGGGAATACAGAAGACCTTCAAAAAGATATCATTGGCGTATTACTGGCCCGGATTATTTAGGGAGGTGGCTGACTTCGTGCGACAATGCGAAACATGTTTATCCCATAAAATACCGAATCGGACTACACCAGGCTTGATGGGTAGTCCTAAACAATGCTGTAGGCCAAACCAGACATTGAGTATAGACCTGGCAGGCCCCTTTCCGGTTTCTAGAAACCGCTACACTCACTTATTCGTAGTGATGTGCTGCTTCACAAAATATGTGATGCTGTTTCCCTTGCGTCGAGCCACCGCGGCCAATATCGTCAGGCATCTGGAGAATGACGTCTTTATGAAGCAGGGGATCCCGCAAACAGTGATTTCTGATAATGGAACTCAGTTCACTGGAAATGAGATACAAGCCCTGTTTCATAAATACAACGTTCCCCAGATCCATTTAGGCCCTAGATATTGTCCCCAAGTTAACCCGGTGGAACGCCAAAACCGTACCATTGTTACTGCGATATCCTCACTTATAAAGGAGGACCATCGCGAATGGGACTTACATTTGCCCCACATTGAGTTTGCCATTAATACATCCGTCAGTGAGGCTACAGGATATTCTCCTTTCCTATTAATGCATGGGCGGGAGGCTGTACCAAATGGAGATCTCTATGACTCATCTCCCTTAGACCTCTCAGACCTTTCCTTCCCACGCAGAGAAGATTACGCACGCCAACTGGGTGCGCTCTCGGGAATTTTTCGGAAAGTAAAAGAGGAACTGGTGAAGGCGCACGCCAAAAACACGCATTATTACAACCTGCGGAGAAGATATATGGAGCTCAAAGTGGGTCAAACGGTCTGGAAAAGAACTTTCCCTCTCAGTGACAAGGGTCGGTTTTTCTCTGCAAAACTGGCTCCTAAATATGTCAAGTGTAGAATCAAAACCAAAAAGTCTCCGTTGGTATATGAGCTGGTAGATGAGAACGGCAGAGATGCAGGCATTTGGCATGTGAAGGACCTTAAAACCTCAAACTAACTTGAACCTAAAACTAAACTCTATTTACCTACTTCAGAGGTACCTTTCTTCTCCACTGTCCCTAAACAGTATTTTACCCGCTACACAGTAGTAGCCTCTGAAAATGGGCATCTCAACCCCATTATCGTGAACACAATTTTCACCGTAGGCCTCCTGTCATCACTCTTCGATGAAGCCAAGGTGAACTTCCTCTTTCCCCTTTCTTTCTAACCCTTCTCCAGTTATCTATTACCTATCACTTTTTATACAAAACTGACAAATCAGTAACCAGTAAGTATCCAACTGGTTACTGCTTACCTACCGGTAGTTCTACAAACTACCTACCTTCGGAGTACCCCCGGACGGCGGCGGTGGGCCGCCTTTGTGTAGTCCTGGGAGATGGCTCTACTTTTGGTTCGTTTCACAGGGAGATAAGGTTAAAGGTTGGATATTAGGCAAGACAGCAGTGCCCCCGGACAGCAGTAGGCTGCTTTTGTGTTTGGTCCTGGGAGTTGGTTCTTTCTTGGTTCGATATCACGGTTGAAATGGATAAAAAAAAAAAAGAAGCTGGATGACTCAGTCCTTGTAAATAATATTTAGGTTAAGGAAGGACTGGTCATGGGTTGTTACCATAATTTATAATTTGTTTCCTTTTCCCTACTCTACAATAGGTTAAATAATTATTCTACCCTGGCTTGGCATCTACATATAAAATAAAAATAAAATCATTCTTTACCAATAGTCCATTTAATAAATATCTAAAATATATATTATATACACACATCTATGTACGTTTATAACATCACTAGACTAAGGTCATTAGAACAATCTATGGAGCGGTGTAAACTCCCTAAATAAGCCAATAACACAAACTTAAGCCTACAGGAGCGGTATGTGAACTCCTTTATAAAGAAGCCTATAGCACTGAACTTTAGATAGTTTTGTAACCGTAGCTAAGCGGATAACAGAACTTAATCTATTCCTACTTCCGTAGCTAAGCGGACTAGTAGGAAACTACATTTAAAGGAGCGGTATGTGGACTCCGAAAATAAGCCAATAACACAAACTTAAGCCTACAGGAGCGGTATGTGAACTCCTTTATAAAGAAGCTTAACACAACAAGTAAGGAGTCACTGATATTCAATTCAACACCAACTAGGGGGATAGCATGATTTTCACGGTTAGTTGTTCTTTGGCGAACATTCCAGTCAACTCCGGTATTTCCCTTGCAGGACAAATAGCCTGCTTATAACGGGTGTTAATTGTGACAAATTGCACTCTCGGTTAATGTCCAGTCAATTTCATAATTACCCCGGGGTAAATGCAGTACAATCCAGTTCGTATATATTGAATACATAATAATATAGGGATTTTGCGGGGTTGTAATATAATAAATTTAATCTCATAGCGACTAATTATTACAATGTATTATATCTTTATCTAATTTCCTATACATATGCACCTTGCCCAAGCCAGTGGTACAATTTCCTTTATTTACAAACATTATATTGTTGTTTTTTGTCTTTGTTCCAATTTTCCATTTACTTTTGCATGTAGGTGTGGAAATATATAGCTTTAGGTTATTCCTTTTATCCGTTAGTGTCTGGTCTGAACCTGATTCAATAACTTTCTAAATGATTTTTTTTAAAGATATTTCACCATAGTTTTGGTGTTTTGTTTGTCTTTTGTTGGAAACTGAAGTTCCCGGCTGAGGACAGCCGTTCGAATTCACTACGTGAATTCTACCCGGGTTGGACGGGTACTGTAACGGCTTGTTTTTCGCTTCTGTATAAATTTAATTATTGTGGTTGGATCACAATCACAGTCAATCGTTTTTCTTTATGGATTGGCTAAATCTCTATAATAATCTCCATCTCACAGGAGCCAATTTAGAGAAAAAACCAACGACCATAACTTTTTAATCCACACCGAAACGTCACTGTCACTGTCGGCTGACAAGACGTCAAATTGAAGTTGACATATGACGTGATCGCAGGGTGACCCTAAACAAAGAAAAACCTACAAACCAAGGGATTTTCACTAATTTTCTGTTTATTTGCATAGCTAAAATGCACATAAATAAATAATTTATTTTACGCAAAGAACACGAGAAATATCGTTAAATAACCACCACTGTCGTGAAGGCTCTTGTGGGAAGATCTAGTCCTTGACTCAGCCGCTCGACTTTCGCTTTTGGCGATATGCGGAGTGGTGACTTTTGTGGTCAGGGACGCAGGCAAGGACTTTTCGAGAAAATTCGACAGAGGCTGGGGGGCGAGATAGGGTGACGCAAATCCGCCCAGTTAGAGCGACGGTTCTCCTTAGAAAAAGGAAGATCGGAGAAACTTCGAGTGGTTCGTTTTCTTTGGTATCGGCGTGGGCGCAGCTCCTGACAGTTTGGCGCGTCTCCTCGGCCACCAAGCTGGCTCCTTCTTTTGCTGCAGGTGAGTTTCCGCGAGGGTATCTTGTAATCACGAGCGGGGCTCCATCCCCGCGCCGTGCTCAGAACCTGGTAGCTTCATGGAGCTCCATCTTTCCACAGGCAGCTGTGCCCTGCGTGTGGTTGCTGGTCGCGGCAAGTCGCTGCCTCCATTTGGCCGCTGCCGCGACGCCTTCGTTTTGGGCGGGTGCCCGCCTCCACCGCGCCCATCGTGAGCCTGCGTCTCACCTCCACGAGTAAAGAAAAACCCCTCTACAGGGTAAGTCTTCCCATTTATCCAAAGAAACCTAAATGTGCATCAAGTCGTAGACAGTGATAGTAAAAAGTGCTAAAATAAGAGTCTAATTTGTTCCTGTCCTTCGACAGGGTTTTTTTTTTATTACTCCTCTTCTACTCGGGTCGTGCCAACTCCTGGCACGCCCCTCTCCGAGCTCACCGACGGTCTGCGCTGACCTGCTAGGCTCCGGGAGGCAACGGCCCCTTACCTACGGGTCTACACCCGCCGTCTGCATCTCCCTGGATCCAGTTCAGTCCTCCACACCATCGCGCTCCTTACGGTATCACGGTCGGCCAGCATGGTAGCTGGTTGATCGCGTTCCTTTATACTTTGTGTTGTCCATTACCAACTAACTTAGCTATCTGGTTGCAAAGCAGGAATGTTCTACTAGCTCGTACCACACCCCTCTTGGGTCTCATAATAGCTGGCAAGCACTACATTTGTATATTCTAAGGCGCCCAACACCTTCCATTTGTGAATGTATCCTACCAAAATATCATAAAATATTATTAGCAACTATAGTCCTTAGTAATATTAAACAGTAGATATTAGCCTCCTTCGGAAAGGAACAACTTTTGTGTAAAACAGAATTAAAGACACTAACGGATAGAGGCTAGTGTTTTCTTTCTTACCCCCCCCCCTTATAGGGTCTGTATCTAGCATTATAAAAGCATTACAACCTAATTATGAAATATTAAATATTATTTAATTTTTTATTAAATAAACCAATTCCTATAGAACATTTTATTATAGGCAGTCGCTTGATACCGGATCTGGTTGACTTTGCATTTTTAATTTAAAACATTTGTTATAGTTACCTACTTATCAAAATGTATGCATTAATATTCGTTTTACAAACTAATTAATAGTTATATTTTAACTGTTTTTACACTATTAGCTAATGTAAGATATTTTATCGAGTCAAAAATATTAATCGCGATTTTCACGTTTTATAAAATTTATTAAAGTGTGAACGGTTTCTACGTTATATCTGCTACGGCGTAGCTGCTACGCCTTAGCTACGACGACGTAGCCCTTCTACGATAATCTTTCGTGTCATACTATACAAGCTGATTGTCTCCAGTTTGCTTCTAATAAAGATGGATGACAGTTTCAAGTGATGATTAATGATAAATGCTGGCTTATTCTGTTATGGAAACATTATTTTTGGATAACATTATCTTTTGGATAACACATTAATACAGCTTAAGTTTTTTTTTTATGCGATTGAATGACGTGATGAGCTAGTCGTTCACCTGATGTTAAGCGACACGGCCGCCCATAACAGTTGCAGTGTCACTCGGAACTTTAAAACAATAAAGTTTCGCGTGACACTGCACTGCGCATGTCATCCTGAGACATCATACAGTCTAGTAATCAGATTACTAGACTGAGTGATCAGATCATAAAGTCTCATTTGCCCAGTAATTTCAATAGCTACAATGCCCTTCAAACCGGAACACAGTAGTGCTTGCACACTACTGCTTGGCGCCAGAATAACTGGCAAAGCAGTGGTACCTACCTAGACGAACTTTGTAGAAAAGTCCTACCACCTAGTAAGTATCTTAATTATTGTGAGGAAAAAGAAGAAGATTGTTGACTGGCCTGATAGCTCAGTTGGTAGTAGCTCTGCCTCCTGAACTACAGGTTGTGGGTTCGATTCCCACCCGGGATCATTTGCGTGGTGCACATCGATGTTTGTTCTGTCTGGGTGTTATTTTGTATTCTATGTGTGTACAAACAAAACGTATCTAAGTACTCTATCAGTTATATAGCTCCCATAGTACAAGCTTTGCTTAGTTTGGGGCTAGATGGCGCTGTGTGAAATGTCCACATATATTTATTTTATTTTATTCAATTTCGCCTAACAAATTTATATCTTACTTGAAGAATTTGGTATATATACGAGAACTAGACTGCAAATACACAAATTGTTAAGTTAAATCAAAATCATACAAAACAAAATTAAATTGCACGAAAGTGAAAAAAATCTCATTCAAATACTCAATTTTTTTCAGCATATAAACTTTTCTGTTTTCTTTGTCTCGATACCATTAGAAATAAAGGTTTCATACAAAGTCATTCAGCCATTTGGTCGTGAAAATCACACAGACAAGAAAACGAACCATGATTCAATTAATCAGTTTTATTCATTTTGTTTTGAATACTACTTTGAGTGGCTGCTCGCCTCCTGCATTCAACGGCTCGCCGCGGTTTTCACCAGATCGTCGGTTCACCTAGCTCTCAAAGTGATGCTTTCTGAAGGAAGCTTATGTTCAGCAGCGGCCGATGTTGTCTGGACATTCCCTTTTACGGCACCCTTAAGAAGAGATGAAATTTGAGCTTTGCCTATAAAATTTTATTCTTAGCTATAATTAGTCCTTAAAGCTAGTAAATAGCAATAAAGCAATTCTTATAAATTTAACAACAAAATAAACCTAAATAAACGCGCTCATAGAAAACTAAGTGAATTGTTAACGAATATCGCTCAAATAAATTTATATCATTTGAATACAATAAATCGCAATTTGGGGATGTTCACGCACTGTTTAATGAGACACCATTCACAGAAACGCCTGAAAATTCACTGAAAATTACAATTTTCGCCGAATGAGGTAACAAGTTGTATAGAAAGTCCGGATGAGTCCCTCTCGCCTGAATTTGGGCTCTATTGTCATGATAATGAAGCTCAATTTACAGTTACACTTTACGAAACTTTATTTATGCTACCTAACATTATTCGTGTTTAAAACCGGAGTCAAATAGCGCAGGCAAAAAAATTTATCCCGATGATTTTTTAAATCTACATTTTTAGGTCATCCTACCTACGGTTTTATTAAATAAATAAAATAAATAAATAAACAAATAACGCCCAACGAACACATACATAGATCCTAGACCTTAACTATGATTCCCTGTATCTAGGGACCCAGGAACTACGAAGACCATGGTACCACCTCACCCAGTCACAGAAGAAGTATTTGCACTTTTTTCCAATTGCACAAATACTTATCATGTCGCGGGAATCGAACCCGCCGCCTTCGGGTTATGAGCCGACCTGCTCAACCACCACACCACAGAGGCTGTAAAAGCAAATATGCTTTTCTTAGCACTTTTACAAGTCAGATAAGATTACGTACAATAATGAATGTAAGTTTGCTTAAAGCATTTTTTTTTTAATTTATAGGCATAGCATTTCACCACTGTCTCACCTGATGGTAAGTGATGACGCGGCCTACGATGGTGCATGCTTGCCTAGAAGATACCTGTTCACTCTCGTCTTGAAGACTCTCAGGTTAGCTGGAAATAAAAACGACGGCAAGGTATTCCACTCATTTGCTGTGGGAATATTAACGATATAAGGATGCCGAGTTTCTGTGCGCCTTGTAGTCCGATGAAAAAATCAAATCAAATCATATATGTTATTTCATAAAAATAGTTTAACAAACATAGCAAACAACAAGAATGGATATGAAGTAATTAGTTCATGTAAAAACAAATATAAAATAACAAAGTGATAAATGTCAAATATACAATAAAAAATGCAGAAGAAAAAACTCCGATCCAAGGCTTCCGTTACACGTAAAGAAGAACTGACAAGAAATTAATATAATATAATATTGTTAGGAATCGGAAGTGAAACCACATTTTTTTTTAAAGTCAGGATCTTCTATATAAACGCCAAATAGTAGGTAATTAACATTATTCCCTTAAATAAACACAAAGGTAGCACAGAAATGCCACACGACTAAAACTACGTCCGTTTAGCACGAAGACCGGTGAAGTAAAAAGGGGCGAGCGGCGCTATGATCGCTTTTTATGTGGTCTGTTCACCACTCGCCGCGCCGTCATCGCCAGTGTTGCTAATAATACGATAAATATAATAACCGTAGTATAAGTTAAAAAGCTTCATAATGCGAGTATAAACATGTCTATCTAGATATACCTATTCACACTTAAAATAAACTTAAGATATAAGGGTAGTTGTGCACTAACATCAGTGCGTGTAATTAGCCCGTAGCTCACTGGCGGCTATAAGATACAGCGGCCGCGGCTAATGGACCGGAACGCACATTAGGACAGTGCGCTGTTAGGGTGGAGTCACATTGGGTGCGCCTATTTATCATCGACTAATAGACTCGCCTCGACTTCGCACGAGTTAATTAGTTTCACGCCTTCATTCTGTTTATGCGTAAGAGGGAAGCGAAAGGGAAAAGATAGGGAAATAGGAATAGAAGGGAAGCAGGCATGGCCTGCCTTCCTTTGCTGGCATTTTTCCTTCTACAGAATGAGTATAAAAAATATATATACAAACGAAAAAATCTTGCATTAAAATTACATCCTTATTACTTTGTGCAACTCGCACTTGGCCTTTATAGTAAATATAAAGTATTCCAAATGTTACACTGAAAAATTTGCAAAAAAAAAACTTTTTTTATAACCGAAGCTTCAGCGAAGTCCGTTCAGTAGTTCCAGTTTTATGGGAAGGCCTATGTCTAGTAGTGGACGTCTTCCAGCTGATAAAGCAATCCACTGAAATCTAAGCATTTTACACAGTTCTTAGGTTTACTATTCCAATCTTTCGTGGTTTTTTTTCAAGCTTTGCTTAGTTCATAGGTAGATGACACTGTATGAAATGACCACAAATATTTATTAGTTACTAGCTGCGCCCCGCGGTTATACCCGCGGATAAAAAGCAGCCTATGTGTTAATCCAGTGTACAAGCTATCTCTATTCCAAATTTCATCCAAATCTGTTTAGCCGTTTGAGCGTGAAGAAGTAACAAACATACACACAAACTTTCGCCTTTATAATATTATTATATATAATATATATATATAGTGTCATAGTGTCATAGTGTCAAGTGTCATTAGTGTCATAGTGTCATAGTGTCATAGTGTCATAGTGTCATAGTGTCATAGTGTCATAGTGTCATGTCATAGTGTATACTGTTCAAATTAAAATAATTAAAAGTATGGAATCACAATAATTGTGTTTCTTGTTTTTGTGACTTTTGCGCCAAAGCAGCTCAATCAATTTGGATGAAATTCTGCAATACAAACCTACAAAAAAATCAGGTGCTATAAGAAATCTATCGTTAACATTATATTATACCGTTATGCCCCCGCCCTAACGAAACATTTGCCACTAACGACGCTCCTTCCGTACATTAGTACGTAACATTATCTGCACAGTTGCTTAGTAATGTAGGTACATTGTGTGCTAACGGTTACGTTTAACGATTCTAGTGGTCGTTATTATGTTTAATCTATTAGTAATTTCTACTATTATGGTTTATCCTTAACCAAACGTTTCTTTTAATACCGAAAGACTAAAATAGACTTTCAGTGGCAGATAATGTTTGTTATTGTAGAAAGGTTTTTATTATTTTTTTATCTTCAATTTAATTGTTTATTTATTCATTATACCTGATGAAATAAAAGAGGAATTTAACAAGAAATTATCATTTTATTTCTAAAATGCAGAGCTAATGGGAAACACATCTACGCACCGCAGGTTAAGAAATCAAAGAGAAAGATTAGAGATGGACACCGTAGACATTTAATCCGTAAAGATGTACATTTGTATTCGACTACTTTAGTAATCAACCTATTTATATTAATACAACAATAACTTTGGGTTACATGGTTTCTTAAGTAGAATAATAGTTTTATATAAAATCAAACATATATCTTCCTTATCTTAATTAATCTAGCCCAGGTTGTACCGGTGGGGAAGAATGGTTCTCTAGTGGCGACCATGAACCGGAAAACGCAGCGTAGGCGGGCCCGGACTAGGTGGTCCGTCGATCTAGTTGAATCCGCGGGGATCCAGCAAGCATCCGCTCATAGTGGTGCTCTGTGAGGTAGCTTTGTGTTGGTAGTCTGCAAAGTTCGTCTAGGTAGGTACAACCGCTTTGCCAGTTATTATGCCGCCAAGCAGTAGTGTGCAAGCATTACTGTGTACCGGTTTGAGGGGCATTATAGCTAGTGAAATTACTGGGCAAATATTGAGACTTTATGATCTGATCACAGTCTTGTAATCTTATTACTAGGTTGTGTGAAGTCTCGGGATGACGTGCGCAGTGCAGTGTCACGACAACACGTAGAGTTCCGAGTGATACTGCAATCTGTTATGGGCAGCCATAACGCTTACATCAGGCGAACGACTAGCTCGTCACGTCATTCATTTACATTTAAAAAAATGGTTTAGTACTTTGGTTTATAAAGCAAAATAATTGGAAAAACTATATAAATTATTATATCAAGTACTAAAGTATTAAGGAAATAGAAAACAGTTTACTTATGGAGGCTTTTTAGTATTTTGATTGTGACTTGTAAGGTTGGGTTTTTTGATTCGTTGTTAAGGTAACCAATGGCTAAAAATCCTAACAAATTCTAATCACTGGTCAAAATTAGACTTTTTAACCATTGGTTGCCTTAACCATGGATCAATAAACCTACCCTAAGAGTGCTAAAAATAGTCTGTGGGCACTAAATTATTTAACTTTTCCAGATGGTGGCAACCCTTAGCCTATTGTTACGTTAGTAATTATATCAATTGCAGTAAGCACAAACCACACACTAACGACCGTTAGGTACGATCATTATGCATTGTCGATTATAATACTGTGGATATAATGCAGTAATTAACACAAATTAATTAGAGGGAGAGTTGATTACTGACACAATTGAACTTAACGCGTAACTACAATTAGATTATCTACACGACTATTATATAGAGGAAAGATTTGTATTTTTGTATGTTTGTAATGAATAAACTCAAAAACTACTGTGCCGATTTCAAAAGTTCATTCACCATTGGAAAGCTACATTCACCTTGAGTAACATAGGCTACACCACTACACGTGCGAAGCCGGGGCGAGCCGCTAGTTATACATATAGAGTTAGGAGCTGTAATTGAATGAGCAAACGAAATGAGCGAAAGTCTGCATTTCTACTTGCGATTTTTGCTTTCGTCTGCCGGATGTACGTACTCACGTAGGTCGCATTTTTCAACGAATCTTGACGATACTTGGTATACAGGTTTTCCAAATCCAGGGTGATTTTTTTTTGTCGGCAGATCGTGGAGAATGCTTGGTGATCGCAGTAGGTTATAACGTCTGCACATCATAATGTCCTGCGATCCCCAAAAACTCGCAAGCGTGGTGGTTACGGCAAATCCCTTTTCCTAATGGAGGAGGCCTAGGCCTACCTATGTTCAGCGGTGGACGCAAAAAGGCTGATTTTGTAAAAGTAATTAAGAAATTACACGTCATATATCAATTTTACTTCGTTGTTCGCAAAATAAAACCACAATTTAGACATCACTATAATTACGTCTATGAGGTTTCAAAAAGACACGCTATTTACTCAATACATTTCAATGTCAGTATGATAACTCTCAAGCTTATTCTTAATGCATACCGAGGGGTTGCCGATTTCCATATCCTGGATATTTCCTTAGCCGCTTTCTGCGGCACCCACGAGAAGAGATGGGGTGTTCTTATTTCTAACCGCCCCCGTATTATGTAAAAGATACAAAAGCAGTAGCAAAGCGACAGCAAACACTAAGCAATCTGCCACACTCGTCTGCCTGTTGCTTGCCTGTCGCTGAATGCATTTCGGCCTTTCACACTAGCGCCACTAGCAACAGAACAGCAATAGATAAATACAAAATAATGCACTTTTTAGTTCATCGAATGTCCGACAGACGGTGATCTGCCGCTCGATCGCTTTCTGCTCAGACAAAGTGATGTTTAACAGCAATGACTGCGAAATTTACGCTTGTCGCAAACTTGTTGCGAATTACGTAATTAGCCAGCCAGTAATACCACATGACACTATCTATTTTTACAGGTACTAAATTTACAAAATGAAAACCATAAGATACGTAAAAGTTACGTGTAAAAATATTACAAATTGTGGAGTTCATAACAAATGAATAATTTTTAGTAAAAACTGACCTTATCCTTAATGACCCTTTGGTCCGAACATCCCATACTGTAACCAAGCTGTACGTAATCGGTAACTAGCTCCCGCAAAAAGGAAAGCAGGAAAACCATTACCTAACGGCGATGTTAGATCGAGCGAAACGCTCGCGTCATTAGCTTAATTACGAAGATGGTAGGCTGCTTTTGAAACGTTTTTTGCTGTGTATAGAGTTCACTTGATGTATTGGATCGGAAACGGTGGTGTGTTGTGTAGGTATGTAATTTGAGTAAGTAGCGTATTATGAAAAAAATCTTTTACAAGTAACTTAATTGGAAAATTCTATGATTGTTTTAGGTATAAGTTTTATGTGAATGATTATTATGCCCGTGTGCACTAAAGTTATAAACTTTATATTTATGACTTACCTACTGCAATATATTCATCGTCATCATCAGCCTGAAGACGTCCACTGCTGAAAATAGGCCTCTCCCAAAGAGAGCCACTTTGAGTGGCTGCTTACCTCCTGTATCCATCAGCTCTGACCAGGTCATTGGTCCACCTAGTGGGGGGTCGGTCTACTCTTCGTCTTCCGGTTTGTGGTCACCACTCGAGAACCTTTCTTCCCCATCGGTTGTCAGTTCTACGAGCGATGTGGCCTACCCAATGTCACTGCAACTTGCTAATTCTCCAAGCTATATCGGTGACTTTAGTTCTCTTGCAGATCTCATCATTTCGGATCTTGTCTCGCAAGGAAACTGTGAGCATAGCAGTCTCCATAGCTCTGTATAGCAATACAATTAGGTACATCGAAAAGAAAGTGAAATAAAATGAAATAAAATTTTCAAATAATATTTAATGTACAGATTTAGAACAGTTACAGTTTTATTATATGTATGGAAGATAGATACGTAGATACCCAAATAGTTCTAAAATCCATTTTCAAATTCAAAATGTCCTCTCCCACGCGTAACATATTATTATCCAAGTGCAATTTACTCACGTACGTATCGCACGTTTTCAATTCCAATATGACGGCACTTCAGTTCAACGTCATATTAGCATCCACTCGCGATATTGCAGCAATTTTGAAAACACTTCTACTAGGTATGTTTACAGAAGGGTACATTTTCTAGGACAAATAAAAATACTTCTTTATCATCATTATCAGCTAAACGAACCCCCATTATTGAAAATGGCATGGTAGCTAGTAGCTGAAAGAGTACTAAGTAAAGAGTACTCAAAACTCAAAAATTTTATTGCAAATAGGCTATTATTAGCACTTTTACAAGTCAAAAATAGATAATTTAGGTATTTAAAAATATCAAAATAAATTATTGTACATACTAAGGGTGTGTTTTTTCACCAATAGTTAAAGTAACCAATGGTTAAAAACTCTAACAAATTTTGACCATTGGTTAAAATTTGTTAGAGTTTTTAACTGTTTGTTGTTTTAACTATTGGTGAAAAAACCCACCCTAAGCAAGCATAACAGTTATAGGCAACATTATATAGTGCTTAATGTCAAAATGTTATAATATAGCAAGCCTAGTCTCCTTCCCACAACATGTGCAAGAAATCTAGCAAGAAACAGAATAGAAAAGTAGAGCTGAAAACCGAGCTGTTTAAGTCTTCTGGGAGCTGGGCTTCTTCTTCTTCTCGTGTAGGCAAGTGGTTCAGGTTGGCTTTGTCTTCTTCTCTAACCTGTGGGTTGGCTCTGGTGTCTGCGGGGTTAGCATGGACGGTAGACAAAATTGTCTTTCCCCGTTTTACGTCACTTTCTTCATACTTGTTTGGAGTAAAACAGGGGAAAGACAATTTTGTCTACCAGCCGTGCTAACCCTACTGGTGCTGACTTGGACAGCAACTATAGTCTTGTCATAACAGCCAAGACCGGCCACTTAACGTGCTCTCCGAAGAACAGTACTCAGATGTAAACGCCACTTTTTTGTTTTCGGTCACCCATCCAAGTAGTGGGTTGCTAGCCATTTACGCCCAACAGTTTTTCACGACTCTGTTTTCAGATTATCGGTGTACCTAGTAGAAACTATCCTAGGAACTATCCTTCAGTCTTCCGTTCCGTGGTCGTCATGGAGAACCTTTCTCCCTCTTTATTTCGTATCAGTGCGCACAATACAAATACAATTTCTCCCTTGTTATATAATTCTCTCATTAATTTATTTACATTTGTTCCGCTCAAATCTCGCTAAGACGTTAATTTGTATTTGTTAGTCAAGAATTAGACGCTTCCTCCAGACCTCGTGCCGGAACGAGAATGAACCAGTATAAACCGGAATTAACTGGAATTAACCAGATTGAACAAGATTGTGAGCGAAATTGCTGGCGAGGATTCGGCCGCAATCTGAGATTTTGTTACGTGGGAAAGGATATATAAATAAGAGTGGATAAGGTAATATAATATCACAGATATCTAATACTATACAGTAAGCAGACCTAACATTATCTTCACTACTACATAGACGAGAATAAATGATACATCCATTACTTTCGCTCTTATAAAAATTTGATAACTTTATCTCTTTCCTTTTTGATGTTGCAACACTAACGCACCCATGGACAAAAAAGAACGCGTGCCCAAAACGCAATCTCGTTACCATGGAAACATGTCTAAACAGACCACGTGCGGCCTGTTTTATTGGAATATTTTTGTGTTATAATTGATGTTAAGTGCTACAAACACTAAAATATGTAGTGCACTATTGTGCGGCAACGTTTTATATAGAAAAACACCTGAATTATCAATTCACCAGTAAGTTTTGTTGTGCATGTTTGTGTGTGTGTGTGTGTGTGTGTATGTTGTAAAAAGTGGCACGCAGTATTTTTCTCAATATGTTTACGTCTGCTTACTATAGTATTAGATATCTGTGTATAATATATGTCGGGGTGTAAGCGGAATGGCAACACCGTGGTATGAGCAGCAAAAGCAACATTAAAACTGGTCGCAATCGGGTATTGCGTCACATTCTACCTGCAACGCCCCGCCACTGAACAAGTATAAAAGGAGTGGTCGACCGGTACTCGGGGCATTCGTCGTTTGACTCTGGACGTGAACACAAGTCGTTGAAATCCTGATAGTCATTATTATTATTTGAGTTAAATCGTTAATGATAAAATGAATAATAATTATCACCGTGAAGTTTCTTGGAGCTTCTTCATTACGGGTGTAATCGAAGCTCCGCATCGGTTTCTATTTGATAATCTATGATGAACTTGATTGAAATACAGTGATTAGTGATTTATGATTGCAGTTGCAATGACGTAACAACTCCGTCGTAGGTAATATCCTACATATACATACCTATATGATTTATTTTTATGTACTTACTGATGGTTTTAATTTTTTATGTTTATTCTTGTAATTAGTTTATTTCATAAATATGTGTCATCTGATTCGTATTTATTATTTTCAGTTTTAAAATGGCTTCAGTTTCAGGCATTCCCCGTTGGCTTAGCAGTTGAAACAAGATTACAATTTGATTTTTTTTAATTTAAATTACCAGAACTTTAGGCAACACGTGGTTCTTTATTTATTTATTTATTTATATATAGGTACACAAAACAAATTACAATCAACGACTTATTCCAAATAGGTAAATATACAAACAAATCTGTTCTGGATTGTAGCTTAAACTATGTGTACACAGAAAAAATATAAATTACACAATCACTACCGAGACATGCAAATGAAAGTAGGCACCCATCAGCAAAACCACAAGCTTTGCTGATGGGTACCCAATGACAACGGTATACTAAAATTAAAACTACACTACTTTGCAACGTGTAAGCCCACCACTTGGCCCCGTCTAGCAAAAAAAAAATTGCAACTTAGAGCACCGCTGACTCTACAATCCCCGTTAAACGTGACGCGTAAAAAGAGGCAATAAAAGCTGATGAGATATGCGATAGAAAGAGACAGTTGCAGTGCTGAGCAATCTAAATTGCACTTTATTGCGTGACAACAAAACTGGCTTTTCATTTAAATGTCTTACCAGAGTGTACAGTATACACATTAGTACTATTATAATTTGATTATACTAATCGTTAAGCACACTGGATATGCCTTATTGACTGGCTTGATAGCTTAGTTGGTATTAAATCTTCTGAACTGTAGGTTGTGGGTTCGATTCCCTCCCAGAACAAACATTTGTGTGATTAACATCGATGTTTGTTCTGTGTCTGGGTGTTATATTGTATCCTAAGTCTGTTATTACAAACAAAAAGTATCTAAGTATTCTATCAGTTATCTGGTTCACATAGTACAAGATTTGCTTGGTTTGGGACTAGATGGCGTTGTGTGAAATGTCTCCACAGTATTTTTATTTATTTATTTTTATTCGGTTACATATTTGAGCCGTTTGGTGTTGAGACCCTGAGTCCCAACACCAAACGGGACCTGGGTCAGTGGGGACCTGGAGCTCATCGCGTTTTCCAAATGCTGCATGTTGGGTACGCTACCGGTAGTGGGCTGGATCATTTGGACTCTGTATAGGCCATCGCGGCTAGTATACAGTCTAAATGTTCTTTGTAGTAGATAGTGTAGCTAGTTTACTAGTTTTAGTAGTGTAGTAGTTAGTTTATAGAATAAAGGCACATTGCTTGTTTATTTATGCCACATCCATGATGCTAACATCAACTCGTAACATTGCTGGTGTGAGCCGAATTTGCTATCTTCTTACATTTCAATTATCTCGAACAGTCTTTATTTCCTCAAACCAAATTTAATAATATCATAGAAAATAATGAGAGATCTCTTCAAATTACAGTTTGAAATCGAGCCACGTTTCGGCAAATAGAATTAGCTTTCAGTAAACGGGTTGAAACTCAACGCTACACTAGAAATTTTGAAGGATTTTTATTGGTTTTTTTTTTCAGAGAGCATAATCCGTTTTTCGCCCACATTTCACGTGATATTAAATGAAAATGTATCCAAAAAATGTACAAAAAAGAAAATGTCAAATATGACAAAAGTGTTAAATGTTAAGCCAAGTCAGAAGCGTTTGGGTGGCCTAGAGATTCTGACACCAGGGCTGACCACTTGCCTACACGAGAAGGAGAACGCTGATGATGATGACTTTTTTAATTAGGTATTATTTCAATTCCTTCTCTCAACCAGCACATACTAATATACAAAACTTATTTAAGGTGGAACGTCACACTAGCGCGGGAAATTCAAATTTTCTTGCATTCTTTTGCCAATAATAGCTTTATTACTCAACGTGATTACATGAAAACTAATTTTGCGCAAATAAATATAATTTATCAATAAATGACAATTAAAAGTATATCCTAGATATAATTGGTTATTAAGCTATTATTGGCAAAAGAACGCAAGAAAATTTGAATTTCCCGCGGTAGTGTAACGTCCCACCTTAATGTGTTAACTGGAAGAAAAGCCGTAAAATTACTAACTTCCGCGGGTAAATGAGTAAATGCGAGTGCAACTGTAAGGTGTAATTAGTAAATAATGTAGTCAAACACTTTAGTAGTAATAGTATAGTATACCTCAAACTCACTTATTCATCTTTTCAAGAAACATTTTGTTTTGGTTTCTCCACCCCATCACATTAAGGGCAATTTTTCGCTTCTTTTTTCATTACATCATCACGAAAGAAAGATGGTGCCTTTACGAAATAAGAGTGAACCATAGAGTTTTATGAACGAATTTTCAGAGGGTTAAAAAATTTGGATAAAAATTTTTGGTAGATGATATGAAGATGGGAGGTTTAAGCATAAATATTTTGCCTTGTCGATGTAGGTAAATACTTTGCAATAATGATATAATTATTATCTTTTATGAATCTATTCGAAAAGGGCAAGTTTATTCTCTGTAAACAGGGACTAAAGTAATTTAATAATCTCTTTAATTTCTAGGGACTAAAGATGATATTAATTTGGAATGTGCATATTTATTAGTAAGACATATTAAAATAATATATGCGCGAGCCAAATAAATAAAAAAAATGTGAAAAAATAATAACGCACGAAATGCACGCCGCCTTTCGTAATTATTTACTCAAATTCGGATTTATAAAATTTATTTTATTTATTTTTTAATTTTTATTTAATTTCATAAAAAATGAATGTGTCTACGCTTAATTAGTGAGAATGAATATATTATATCAACTTCAGAAAATATGTAGGTATATAATGCACTTTTTTAATTACTGCTTGGAATAAAAACTCAAATTAATGATAATTATTATTTAGTATTTTGATTTTCAATTGGATATTGGTAAAAATAGCTTTAGTATAAATTATATGGCTTTGACTATGAATCCGAAATTAAAAAAGAAGCTTGGTTAATAAAGACAACCAAAAGAAGAGTTCCGATTTACAAACTATCATCAAATCCCATATAAATCCAGCCTTTAAATACTAGAGCAAAGCGGTTACAGTGAGTCCAAACGGCGTCTGTAGATAGCGCCAGGAAATAATAGCTTTTTTTATTGTTCAAAGCACTTCGCCGAGCATTTGGAGCACTTAAGAACATCTCGTTTAGAGCACTGTGGGTAATGAATAAAGATGCGATTTAAAGCGGTTAGTACATTTTATGAGGGGTATTGGTATAAAATATGGAATACTTTTATTGACAGATTTTTAAAAAAGTTCATTAGGTGTTTTCTTAGGTGTTTTCTTAGGTGTTTTCAGTTAAAACAGGGTTTGTCGAGGCTTTTTTTACGTAGAGATAAAGATAAATATATTTGCAAAAAATGACTTCAATGGTGTACATACACTCAAACAAAACGATGCAGTACAAAAGATTCATCCGCCTCAGGCATCTGTGTAAGATTAAGCTGACATTGCATTATTGGTCGGATTTCGCAGAATAGCAGCCCGCCCGGCACTCTCGGATGTTATGACTACTTTTTATCATAGCTTGCCCTGTACATATAAGTAATCTGTGATCAGAGTAAGTCGAGCATTTGCATCGGCTACACATATTTATGTTTTTTATTTAAAATACTATAAATCCCTCAAATTCAACAGTTAGTTTGAATAGATACTATACTACTACCACAACTACTATCCCCCCCCCCACCCCTCCCCCTGGTGCTGTGTCTCTACTACTGTACTATTTGCCAATGTTTTGTCTAAATAGGCGTGCAAAAATTAGAGAAATACAGTCACCATTTTAATAAAATACCTTCTGAAATTGAATAAGTACCTACATAGCAGTCAATCCATTAATTTTGAACATAAACTGCTTGTAATTTTGTTGCTTTTATATTTATTTCGCTTCCTGCCGTACCATTATACCGCGACTTTCTTTCATAATAATAAATGACGTGACGAGCTAGTCGTTCATCTGATGCTAAGCAACACGGCTGTTCATAACCGTTGCAGTGACTGCGCTCGTCATCCTGAGACTCTATCACAGTCATCTCAGTCATAAAGTCTCATCTCCCTTCAATCCGAAATACACTATACTACGGCTTGGCGGCAGAATAACTGGCAAAGCGGTGGTACCTACCTAGACGAACTTTGCAGAAAAGTCTTATCACCTATTATAGTAGTTTACGGGGCATAAAGTTTATTGTGTTTATAGACTTTACGGTAACGATATTATTCTAGTTCTGTGATTGTATTACACAAAAAAAAGAACACAAAATAAAAGATAAATGATAATTTTTAATTACAGTATTCTAAATTTTATGCTCGCTAAATCTCACTCCGAAACTTTATAACTCGAACAAGATAAGTTGTTAAGAACTTTGAATCTCTGTCTGGTTATACCTGGCTGAAATTTCAAGTCTGGATGTGGAACTATGTAAAGGTCCAATTACATTTGAACAGTTTTAGTTATAATACGCTTACATTGAGAGTTGGTAGTGAAGAAGGGTTGAGACTTTGGAGAGGGCTTTTTATTTCTATGTACATATGTTCAAACAAAAAAAAGTATTTAAGTATTGTATATCTGATTTCCGTACTACAAAGTATGCTTAGTTTTACGCTAGATGGCTTTTTATAGGTTCCGTACCCAAAAGGGAAAACGGACCCTATTACAAAGGATCCGCTGTCCGTCCGTCTGTGTGTATGTCTGTCTGCACGTCTGTCAACAGACTGTATCTCTGGAACCGTGATAGTTAGTTGAAATTTTCACAGTTGATGTATTTCTGTTGCCGCTATAACAACAAATACTAAAAAACAGAATAAAATAAATATTTAAGGGGGCTCCCATACAACAAACGCGATTTATTTTGCTCATTTTTATAGATAATGGTAAGGAACCCTTCGTGCCTGAGTCCGACTCGCACTTAGCCTGTTTTATTTTAATGCTATTTCTAACTGCTTCCACTCTTTTATTCTACTCATGATTCTTTTTCATTTACGTGAAGTTAAGTCGTAGATTAAGCCGTGTGGTGTAAGGATATTACCATCCCATCCCTTTCCGTGGGTGCCGTAAGAGCCGGATAAGGGAATATCCAGGGAATGGGCAGCAGCATTCTCCTCGGTCTTCATTATAAACTACTACGATCACAAAAAAAAAATTAAAAAACTGTACATATTATTAGACATTGATGTAAGATGAACGCGTCGCGTATGATTGCGTGTGTATACAATGTAAACGATGAATACATCATTGTCTATGCTGCCCATAAGACCTTTAAAAAAGCAAGTTGTCTGTGGTTCTCTTCCGTGTAATATGGCGTAGGTGTAGGATGTACTTTTCCAATATTTTCCTATAAACTAATAAATAAACGTATTTGGCTAACTTTGGGGCTTTCATTTAAAACTATTTCCAATAGGTTATGGGCTCAGAGCCCATAGTCAGCCAGATCGGCACAGTTTAGAGTAGGAAAGTATAAAAGTTACGAACGTGGTTGGGTTCAAGGTGTAGGATTAGGATTCACTTTTCAGCTATAAAACAAAGCGACAAAATGGAAAACAGTGCACTGTCCACACATTTATACAAAGTACCACCACTGGAAAATGGAAATTTCAATAACTGGATGTTCAGAATTGAGATGGCATTGGATGAAAAAGGTTGTAGTGATGTGATCAAAACTGAACCAGTAAGCAAAGACGCTCAACAACAAGATGCCAAAGCACGTAACCTAATTATACAGTCGTTGCCCGACAAACATTTAGAATACGTAAAGGGATCAAAAACAGCCCACCAGATGATAGAAAATCTAAGAAAAATATTCGAAAGGAAAAGCACAGTTTCAATAATATATCTTAAAAGAAAACTAATAAACCTAAAATACAGGAAAAATTATAATACGCTGGAAGAGCATTTTACACAATTTGATAAAATAATTCGGGAAATAGAAGCAAATGATAATAAAATGGAAGAAAAAGATAAGGTTTGTCAGCTGCTTATTAGCGTGGAAGATGCGTACCAACATGTAGTAACAGCATTAGAAACTTCAAACATAGAACTGACACCAGAGTTTGTAAAAAGCAAGCTGCTCGATGCAGAGCTCAAAGAAAAAAGTATTACGAGAAGGTCTTCATCAACAAACAGTGAATATGTTTTTCATAGTACAGAACCAAGAAAGTGCTATTCTTGTGGTGAATCTAATCATTTTGCAAGAAATTGTCCAAATAAATCTCACCGAGGACGTGGAAATCAAAGAGGTAGATACAATGGAAGGCGTAACTACAGTAGAGGATCAAGTTACAATAGAAGATCAAGTGTCAATCTAGTGGAAGAAAAGGAAATCCAACCAATATCGTTTGTGGCTTCTTCAAAAACAAGTTTAGAAACAAATAATATGAATGAAATCGAATTTGTGATTGATTCAGGTGCTTCGTACCATATGATAGACCAAAAATATGAACAGTTTATGACAAATATAAAGCAAATTCCACAACTACAAATACAAGTAGCAAATGGCAGTATGATAACAACACAGAGGAAAGGAAACCTGTCTGTAATATCAAAAGAGGGTCATAAAGTCACCATAAAAGATTGCCTTATCATGGAAAAACTGTCACATAACCTGATATCTGTGATGAAACTTAATGAAAAGGGGTTAACAGTGAAATTTGAAAAGAAATATTCAGCAATAAGTAACCAAAAAGCTACTATCAGTGGCCAAGGCAATGGAAAGTTGTATACCGTTAAAATGATTTTAAATAAGGAGGGTTGTATGGTTACAGAAAAGAAAGATATTAGCCTGTGGCACAGAATAATGGGTCACCTAAATTATGGCGGTATGAAAATACTTGGTTTACCGTTATCTAATGAAAAGTGCTCAGTATGCATGGAAGCCAAAGGATCCCGATGCTCATTCAAATCACACCCTATACCGAGAACTAAACAAATGGGAGATTTAATTTACTGTGACATTGGAGGGCCAATAACACCACAAACACAGGATAACGAACGATATTATTTAACAATTATAGATGATTACTCACACTTCACAGAAGTCTATTTACTGAAATCCAAAGATGAAGCAAAAGGTCACATAATAAACTATATTAGAAGACTAAAAAACAATAACATAAATATAAAGAGAATAAGAACAGATAGAGGAAAAGAATTTTTAAATGAAACATTAAAGAAATTTTATGAAGAAAATGGTATCACACAAGAAACAACATGTAGCTATACTCCTCAACAGAACTCCGTCTGTGAAAGAATGAACAGGACACTAAATGACAAAGTTCGAGCTATGTTACTAGAGACAAATTTACCGAAATACTTATGGGGAGAAGCAATACGATGTGCAGCATATACATTAAACAGATCACCCACTAAAGCGCTTAAAGGTGATGTACCTGCCAATATATGGTACGGAAAGACAAAGCTTGATAACCTGAGAGTCTTCGGATCGAAAGCATGGAGCGTTATTCTACCAAAACAAAGCAAGCTAGAACCTCGTGCTGAACCATTAATCATGATTGGATATAGCGGGTCAGGCTATAGGTTATGGAATCCAAAAACAGATGAAATACAAGTATCACGAGATGTCAGATTCGACGAAACAAGCTATAAATATATAGAGGAAAGTCAAGGGTCAGAAGCATACATAGAATATGAAGAAGAAGAAGATTATGAACCACAAAAAATTAAAGAAATTACCCAGAAGGAAAAATCGCCAAAAAATCAAAAAGAGAACATAAAATCAACAAAGAAAAAAGATGATAAGATTACACAATCAACAAGAAAATTTCAAGAAGAAGAAGTTGACATAGAAAGTACAAATACAGAAAGTGAAAGTTCAGATAAAGAAGAAAATGAAAACACAGGAAAAAGGGAAAGAAGGCCACCTAAAAGATTTGGAATGTATGACCTGTCCAATATAGCATATGCATTAATATCCGCAGATCCCACAAACTACAGGGAAGCAATAGATCAAGGATGGGAAGAATCCATAGAAAAGGAGCTTGAAGCCCACAGAAATCTTCAAACTTGGGAAGAATGTGATTTACCCAAAGGCTGCAAGGCCATTGATACAAGATGGGTATTTAAAACAAAATCAGACAATTCTAAGAAAGCACGACTTGTTGCAAAAGGGTTCCAAGAAGAAACCACAATAAATGTCTATGCGCCAGTCGCTAGAATGACTACTGTTAGATTATTCATAAATAAAGCTCTACAAGAAGATTTACCTATCAAACAACTAGACATACCAACAGCTTTTTTGAATGGAAATTTAAAGACAGATATATATATAAAATATCCTGAAGGCTTACAAAAAAAGGAAGGCAAAGTACTGAAACTAAAGAAAGCTCTGTATGGTTTAAAAGAATCACCGCGTTGTTGGAATGAAAGACTTAACGAATTTCTGATAAAAAATGAGTTTAAACAATCTCTAAGCGATTTCTGCCTATACACTGCTAAAGATGTATATATTCTTATTTTTGTGGACGATATACTCATAATTGGAAATGGGCATGACATTATAAAGAAGTTTAAAGATGAATTTCAAGCAAAAGATCTGGGAAATATTAATAAATTTCTAGGAATGGAGATAACAAGAACTAAAGATAAAATTGAAATAAAACAAACACAAATTATAGACAAGATTTTATTAAAATTTAACATGGAAAACTGTAAAGGCATAAGTACACCAATGGAAGTCGGCCTGGAAGTAAATAAGAATGAAACAGTATTAATGAACATTCCCTACAGAGAACTTGTTGGATCAATCTCTTATCTTGCCACTGTTTCACGACCAGATATAGCATATGTAGCCGGATTTCTTAGCCGATATATGCACCATCCAACTGCTACATTATGGACTGCTGGAAAAAGAGTCTTGAAATATCTGCAACAGACAAAGGAGAAAGGATTAGTGTACACAAAACAAAATAATAACAATAAATTATCAGCTTTTTCAGATGCAGATTTTGCCTCAGAAAAGATGGACCGTAAAAGCGTGAGTGGAGCTGCAATTTTCTACCAAGGAAATTTAATAAGTTGGAGCTCCAAAAAGCAATCCGCAGTTTGTCTCTCAACCTGTGAAAGTGAATACTATGCAGCATCATTGACTGTAAGTGAAACTATTTTTATCACTAGAGTGCTGAAAGACTTGAAGTGCAGCAATAATAATAATTTAGACTGTGTTTTGTTAATTGATAACCAAAGTGCAATAAGCATGATTCAAAGTTATGAGAATAGTAGAAGGTCTAAACATATAGATATAAGAGCACATTTTATCAAAGATTTTGTAAATAAAGGGTTAATAAAAATAAAGTATGTTCCAAGTTCTGAAAATAGAGCAGATATACTTACTAAACCACTATCTAAAGTCAGACATGAATACCTTTGTAGATTACTAGGATTTTAGTTTATTTTGCATTTATTTTAAATCAACTAGATATTAATGTTAAGTATGCCAAGACTTAGTTTTGTTCTTATAATAAACTCATTAGATACACTTAGATATATTATGTAGTATCTTGAGCCATATAATTATACTTAGATATTTCTTTTGTTGCTTTTATGAACTTTACTTTGTTTCTTAATAGTAAAAGATGATACTATTTTATTACTTACTGTTTTAATAATGATGATTTTTATGTTAGATTTCGTATTGCAACTAGGATTAAAAAAATTATACTTACCAAGAAGAAATCATACTGTGTTATATAAGATTTCTTTTTGTCATACTGTTGATAAGATAAACTTTATTTCTTTTGTAAGCTGGTAAAATATACAATGCTTTTCTTTTAATATTTTGATTTGAGGTTATTTTTGTTTACAAGATTGCTAGTATTAAATGTCAGATGTCAAAGTCATGGAAGTTGAAGTTGACAGTTCGAAGGTGTTGTAAATGTTGCCAGTACTCTATTTATAAAAGTCACCAAATTTTAGTGTTACCAAGTTAAAGTTTAAAAACGTTTTGTGTAACTTTATTTTAATAAACTATAACTTGAGCGGGGGTATTAGACATTGATGTAAGATGAACGCGTCGCGTATGATTGCGTGTGTATACAATGTAAACGATGAATACATCATTGTCTATGCTGCCCATAAGACCTTTAAAAAAGCAAGTTGTCTGTGGTTCTCTTCCGTGTAATATGGCGTAGGTGTAGGATGTACTTTTCCAATATTTTCCTATAAACTAATAAATAAACGTATTTGGCTAACTTTGGGGCTTTCATTTAAAACTATTTCCAATACATATAATAAATTAATCAATCAATTAATCAAAATGTTTACGTTTACTATCATTATTACTATCACCAGCCCGAAGACGTGCACTGCTGAACATAGGCCTCTGTACATTGAGTGTCTGCTTGTCTCCTGCATCCATCAGCTCCCCATGGTTCTACCCAGATCGTCAGTCCACCTAGTGGGAAGCCGGCCTACGCTGCGTCTTCCAGTTTGTGTTCGCCACTTGAGAACCTCTCTTCCCCATCGGTTGTCAGTTCTACGAGCGATGTGGCTTGTCCATTGCCATTTCAACTTGCTAGTTCTAAAAGCTATATCAGTCACTTTAGTTCTTCTGCCAAAATATCCAGTTCCAATCCCATGTAGTTGCGGATATCTCGAGCTTGTTCCAATTATATTGCAACACATAAAGTTCTAATACGCTTGCCGAGATTGGTTCGATATGGGAATTGAAACCCGATTGGTATTGTCTCTTAAGCAATATTCGGGACAATTGGCAATTCCTTTACGTTTCGCTTTGTTTATTCTTAGACGAAGCCAGCGCATGGTGTATCTTTGTATGTACTACTTCTGTACCGATACATAAAAGTATGTTTTTGTGACTTTTTAGATTTTTTTAGCGGGAACGCTGAAAGTTCACGTCGTTGCATTGTATTATTTTTCAAAACTTATGCTTTCTCCAGTGTTAATGTTTAAAATTAATTTTTACGCATTAAGTGCTGAATTACAAGCACGAGTATGGGCAAGTGATATAATGTAGTGAAACGTGGTTTTTCGTGTTGCTTCCAAATTTCCATAGAAGCTTCTAGTAAAGTTGCCACCACTTAACTAGGGCATGACTTAGACTAGACTATGACTACCATGGCTGTAGCTAAGACGGCTATTAATAATTACAATACTTGACACTGGCTAAATACAGTATGTGTGGAGCCAAAATATTGTAACGACCATGTAGATAACTTATTGATAAGCTACAAAACTCTTTTCTCTTTATACAAGCAACTTTACATCTTCATGTTATACTAGCTGCGCCCCGCGGTTTCACCCGCGGACAAAATGTAGTCTATGTGTTAATCCAGTACATAAGCTATCTATATTCCAAGTTTCGTCCAAATCCGTCCAGCCGTTTGAGCGTGAAGGAGTAACAAACATACACACATACAAACTTTCAGCTTTATAATATTAGTTAGTGTGATATAAGTGTATATAGATGGGTAAGTATACGCCTTATCGCAATAACCGTATAAATAAACCGTATAACAGCCCGTATAAATCATCGACCGCACAGTCGTCTTTCCGTTTGACTGCGCCGCGACAATGCCTCTGTAATGCCGCTAACATTTAGTTTCAAGCCATTTGCTGCCTTTGTACTTCAAAATGTACACTTTGGAAAGTAACTTTAAAACTTCCTGGACATTTTGAGGTTTTTGACAATCACCAGTCACGTACATATGGTGCGATGGTAGAATGTGCGCTTCGCAATCTTACGGCACCGGGTTCGATCCTCGGCCCTGCACCAATGACTTATCTAGTTAGTTATGTGCAGTTTTCAATTCCATCGCTCCGTGCCTCGGAGAGCACGTTAAGCCGTCGGTCCCGCTTATCATAAGAACATCTATGGCAATCGTTACGGGTAGTCAGACGCCTGATAGAATCTGACGCCTGGTCTAACCATCTCTGTTACTGGGTTGCGAGGTCAGATGGCAGTTGCTCGTGTAATTCTGGTAGTTCGCCGCTACAGGTTAGATTGGGAGTCGATCCCAATAACAGATGGGAAAAGACAAAGAGGATGATGATGATCAGTCACGTATATAGTTTTTAGTCCCTTCAGCCACGTACGAACCACAACCGCGTCATCCCTTACCATCAGGTGAAACCGTAGTCAAACGTAAGCCTATCCATGATAAAAAAAAGAAAATATTTGATAAAAAAATGCCTATGTTCGTAGCACACTCGTAGCAACATTGCGTAGCTCAACCTAGGAATATCGTAGCCGTAGCGCTACGTAACCGCGGCTTTGCTAACTCCACATGCACAGAGTAGAAAAAGTTGATAATAGAAAAAGTTACCGTGCAAAGTTGTATGCAGTTTGCCTTCAATAGACTTAAACTGTGGCTGAAAGTTTTATTTGTGTTAAACTACACAACTTGTGTTAGCGCTTGTATTTTTCAGGATATGCTTTTGTAGTGTTCTATTTTTAAAGTTTTTTTTTATTTCAAATGTCATTCTTCATACAGTAAAGCTTCAATTTCCTTGGTATTCGTTAACAGCTGTTATCATGCTACAACCACAGATTGTTTTTTTCTCTAATCTGTGACTACAACGAAGAACAACGGATTAACATGCCTCCAAACCACCACCAGAGCTTTTGTAAAAAAATACTTTTTGTCAGCGGTCACCCATTCGAGTAATGAACTGATAAAACTGAACTGAGGCATGCCCGGCCAGCATGCGCACCCCGACAAAATTTTCCCGACACTATTTCGTGAGAGACCGTGACAAGGATATGGTAGCGCCTAAGTGTGTCTCACTCTAACAGCATCGACAAGTTTTCTCGCGGTGCGCATGCTAGGCCATCTGTTCTCTTACTGTTGGTCTCATTAGTAAGCTCAAAGTCACGCAACGAGCTATGGAGAGAGCTATGCTCGGTGTTTCTTTGCGACATAAGCTCCGGCACGAGGAAACCCGCAGGAGACCTAAAGTGACCGATATAGCTCTTAAAATTAGCAAGTCCAGGCAATGGGCAGACTACATCGCTTGTAGAACCGACAACCGATGGGGAAGAAAGTTCTCAAGTGGCTACCACGAACCGGAAGCCGCAGCTTAGGCCGGCCCCCAATCGGTGAACCAACGATCAGCTAGGCGATCATTTGACAGTTGCAGTACGCAGCTTATGTACAGAGTTACTATGGAAATTTTCAAATTTGGATTAAAATTTCTTTTGTTGCATTGCTATCAAAGTTACATGATCACCCCGCTGGTGAAAGCTGCGGAGAGCTGATGGTTGCTGGAGGCGAGCAGCCGCTCAAAATGGCGCTCTCTGGGGGAGGCCTATGTTCAGCAGTGGACGTCTTCAGGCTGTTGATGATGATGATAATCCGAGTAATGACCGCGAAAGTTGCTGGCCTTCTACTCGATTTTTTTTCTACCTGTAATCTACTAGGCGATTACCAAACTTGATTGAAATCATTTGAAACTCAAGTAATATGAAGTTGGCAGTTGCAATTCGTAGTTTAAATGCAATATAATGCAATACTTAGTTAATAAAGAAACAAATTATAAAGATATTTTTATGCAGTGCAGTCACACGCAATGTTACTTAATCTAACTGTACCTAATCTATTTAGTCGGTAATATAAAATACTAATTTCAAATTTCCTAAACAGTATATTCCAATTTCAACGCTCAGTGTTTCTTCGCTAATGTAAATAGAGTCTGTAATGCCGCAGCATTTCTGCCCATCAATTTATTAGTCTTTGTACGTCAAATATATAACACGTCGCTAATTGGATAGTGTGTCCATGGCGTAGCTCAGGAACTTATAGCGAGGAAGTTCTTTTTTTTACTTATATTTTGGCTCCACACATAGTGTATGTATTTAGCCAGTGTCAAGTATGTGTCAAATATTTCACTCATAGTTTATCTTTAGTAAAATGGTGGCAACTTTACTAGAAGCTTCTATGGAGTTTTGGAAGCAACACGAAAAACCACGTTTTACCACACCACTTGCCTACACCCATGCTCGTAATTCTGTACTTAATGCGTAAAACGCTACCATTTTTAATCATCCACTGGAAAAAGCAAGTTTTGAAAAATCATACAATGCGATGACGTAAACTTATCTGTGTTCCTGCCAAAAAAAATGCGAGAGACTTTTATGACGGAGTCAACGTCAAAATTATCAAGTTGTCAACATTTTTACTACTTAGTCAAAATCAAAATACTTAATTAATTTAAGTTATTATTGTAAGCATAATAAAACTATAGAGTGCCAAATTCTTTGTCTACCCCGTGGACCACCCCATTTCTTCCTGTGAGGCAGCAGCATTCATCGGTACATTAAAATCTTCTACGATCACCAAGCCGCCCGCTAAGCGTGGTGATTATGGCAAACTCAGCACGTTCAGCAGTGGACGTCTTCAAGCTGGTGATGATGATTATTAGGAAAAAACGTAGTAGGTATCGACTTTATATGTTATTATTAAATATTTATAAGAAGAAAAACAAATTCAACTTTGATAACTCAAAGTCCGAAAAATTTTCAACCGGTGAAAGTTTTCTAGTTAATTAAAATTGTGAAAACAGTTTTTAATTATTCAACTTTCCATTGAATCTAAACTCTAAAAGTACAGAAGTTAAATTTTAATGCAAACTTCCAATCATCAAATATGCACGAATGTTAAAAATGGTAAGAGAACAAAACAGAATTTCGTTATAAGTAATCCCTTAAGTAATAAGTAGTCTCTTCAAATATTTACGTGATATTTAATGGATGTTGCAAAAATCCCCAAGCGTTTTTTTTTTGCCGAGAAAAGATACGAAAACCTCGCTGCCCTTGGATCGGAAGTCGTCATCACCATTCACCATCACTAGGAAATGACGTAATGTGATAGAAATCATTATACTTCACATCAACAGCCAGAAGATTTACATTGCTGATTGGCCTCCTCCTCAAAACGCCACTTTGAACGCTTATCATGGGGGGGTTTGCCATAATCACCACACTTGGCAGGCGGATTGGTGATCGCAGAATATAATATTGAAAAGTGAGGAGAATGCTGCTGCCCATTCCCTGTATATTCTCTTAGCCGGTTCTTACGGCACCTATGGGAAAAGATGGGGTGGTCCTATTCGTATACTGAGACCACACGGCTACCGGGACCGCCCGATTTTAGTCATTACTTAAATTTGTATAATGTGGCAGTAGTTTAAGTACTTTCTACTGTGGAAAAATATATTTTAAATAATGTTACTTTATCACCCATCTGGTTTATCATCGCTTTATTGTATAAGTTGCACCATACACCACAACTGTAGTAGGCATAACCGCGGAACACAGAGGCGTATAAAATGTTAATTACAATTCGATAATTGAATTTCACCTACACATGTTCGTACATAATTTACAATCCAAAATGGCGGCCGGTACTTGACGTTACTGAAACTTACTGCTACCATCTATCTATAAGTAGTGTAAATATGAATCAATTTTGTTTGTTGGTAAGCACATTACTTGAGATCCTTTATGATCAGACTGCCTACAAAGAAAAAAAAACTATACAAAGAAAATAAATAAATAAATATGTGTGGACATAACACACAGCGCCATCTAGCCCCAAACTAAGCAAGCTTCATCATCATCATCATTAACAGCCTGAAGACGTCCACTGCTGAACATAGGCCTCCCCCAGAGCACGCCACGTTGAGCGGCTGCTCGCCTCCTGCATCCATCGGCTCCCCGCGGCTTTCACCAGATAGTCGGTCCACCGAGTGGGGGACCGGCCTACGCTTCGTCTTCCGGTTCGTGGTCGCCACTTGAGAACCTTTCTTCCCCATCGGTTGTCACTTTAGTTCTCCTGCGGATCTCCTCGTTCAAGCAAGCTTGTACTATGGGAACCAGAACGACTAAAAAAACAAAAAGTCTAAAATGCAGTTCGACTAAAAGCCAGAAAGTCTAAATTGCAGAATGATTAGCCGGACCGATTTGTCTATATTTTCTTGTATGAAATCCGACACAGCTCCTCCAGCCGTAACTAAGGATTTCATACAAATATAATAAATATGTCGGCTGCCCCCCCACTAGGTGGACCGACCTGGGGGAAACCGCGGGAAGCCGATGGATGCAGGAGGCGAGCAGCCGCTCAGGTGGTGCTCTCTGGGGAGGCCTATGTTCAGCAGCGGGCGTCTTCAAGCTGTTGATGATGATGATAATAATTGTACGATACTTGATAACGAGTACAGTAAACTTTAAAAAAACTCTTGCTAGGAATATACAGGGTGCAATTTAATTCATTAGTATAAATGGAGTACATGATAGTACACCATTTATTGGTGATTAAAGAGTAAAGAGTGCAAATATTTATATTTGTATAAATCTGGCAGCATTACCTCGCTGAATGAGAAGACTTAGCTTATGAGCGAAGTATGTGCCAGCTCTGGGATCTCCTGAGGCGAGAACCAATGTAGTAGAAATTTGCTTACAGAAATTTTTCGTGTCGGACGATCACGGGCCTAGAGTCTCTACGGCCAGCGCAACAAACTCGTGATTAGCGCTGACCTGCGCATATTTGCGCCGTTTTAGTATTTGCGCTATTTATTATTTATATTTATTTATATATTTTTATAAGAGTGCAAATGAAAATATTTTTATTGAAAATTATGAAGATTGCCGCACTGTGCCTAACGTAGTTGGCACGATTGATTTTGATACTTTTAAAAGTGTTTTTACTTTGTATGTCATAATTAAAAGCAGTACCTAATTATTTTAATTTATTTTGTACTGTAGCAGTTGATTCAGTAACTTATTCCATTTTTGGAGTTATTATCAATACCAAATAGATTTGTTAGATTTCATAATCTTTGGTCCACACGTGACCGGTGTCAGGAGTAGGTGCCTAGTTTCAACGGATGCTAATGAATTCAATTACACCCAGTATAACTGACCAAGAGGTATAACTACCAACTAGTTTGACTGGCCCGATAGCTCAGTTGGTAGTAGCTCTGCCTTCTGAACTGTAGGCTGTGGGTTCGATTCCTACCCAGGACAAACATTTGTGATGAACATAGGTGTTTGTTCTGTGTCTGGGTGTTATATTGTATTCTATGTATGTATTTACAAACAAAAAGTATCTAAGTATTGTATCAGTTATCTGGTTCCCATAGTACAAGCTATGCTTAGTTTGGGGCTAGATGGCGCTGTGTGAAATGTCCACACATATTTATTTATTTATTTAATCTAGTAAAGAACTATTACTTTGATAAAAACTTAATTAGAATAACTACATACTTTTTTTATAAAAAACTACAGCTAGAAACATTATTTACAAAATTTACAACATAAATACGCCATCCAACTCCCCACCGCGTGGTAAGGTTCCCAGAATACTGGCAGCATTACCTCGCTGAATGAGAAGACTTAGCTTATGAGCGAAGTATGTGCCAGCTCTGGGATCTCCTGAGGCGAGAACCAATGTAGTAGAAATTTGCTTACAGAAATTTTTCGTGTCGGACGATCACGGGCCTAGAGTCTCTACGGCCAGCGCAACAAACTCGTGATTAGCGCTGACCTGCGCATATTTGCGCCGTTTTAGTATTTGCGCTATTTATTATTTATATTTATTTATATATTTTTATAAGAGTGCAAATGAAAATATTTTTATTGAAAATTATGAAGATTGCCGCACTGTGCCTAACGTAGTTGGCACGATTGATTTTGATACTTTTAAAAGTGTTTTTACTTTGTATGTCATAATTAAAAGCAGTACCTAATTATTTTAATTTATTTTGTACTGTAGCAGTTGATTCAGTAACTTATTCCATTTTTGGAGTTATTATCAATACCAAATAGATTTGTTAGATTTCATAATCTTTGGTCCACACGTGACCGGTGTCAGGAGTAGGTGCCTAGTTTCAACGGATGCTAATGAATTCAATTACACCCAGTATAACTGACCAAGAGGTATAACTACCAACTAGGTGGTAGGACTTTTCTGCAATGTTCGTCTAGGTAGGTACCACCGCTTTGCTAGTTATTCTGCCGCCAAGCAGTAGTGTGCAAGCACTACTGTGTTCCGGTATGAAGGGCATTGTAGCTAGTGAAATTACTGGGCAAATGAGACTTTACGAACTGATCTCACAGTCTAGAAAACTTTTTTAGACAGTGTGATGTCTCAGGATGGCGTGCGCAGTGCGCGGTGTCACGCGAAACTTTAGTTTGGAGTTCCGAGTGATACTGCAATCTGTTATGGGCGGCCGTGTCACTTAACACCAGGCGAACGACTAGCTCGTCACGTCATTCGTTTACAATAAAAAAAAAAAAAAACCAAGAATGCTGTTAATTTGCACTTTAACATTTCAATTACAATTTCCACGTCAACTACAAAACTAATTAGCTTTATAATTATTACTCTGTACACTGGACTATGCAAAACACAATCTCATGAACATGATTTCGACGATGAATTATTAAGCGCCGTGTACAAGCGATATTTCATCGGTGACATGGCAATCATTAAATTTTACGAACCAATATCCGTTTATGTAACGATTTACGCAATGTATCAGCGCGATGACGGGGTCATTCAGAAATGACCTTTTTAAACACCGTTACGGAACATGTGTCTAAATAAATGACTTATGGTCGTCGTTGTAATGATAACGCGTTGTAATGAATGCGTTATCGGAAACGTTTAAATTGTTTCAAACGAGTTTGGCTTTGAAATTATCCTTGATTCTATTCCTGAAGAATAAAATTAAGAATAAAAATAGGAATGCCTTTAATAGTGCCTGCTATTGACTATTCAACCCATTGCCATCCAAACGTATTACACTAAATTATTTACGGTTTTTTTTTACTTAAATATTTTTTTACCATGAATGATGAAAATAGAATCACTGTAGGTACCAAATAGCATCATTGGTTGAAAATCATAAAACGAGTTACGCAACAGCTTGTATAATATACAAATGTTTATATGGATAGTTACCTACCTGTGGACCTACTTTGTCAATTGCACTGGGGACTCACCCTATAATAATATATTATATTTCGCATATTTTATAATATTAAGAGGACTGTAGCGGTCATAGAGCGCCTTTATGTAAACCGCAAGTAGTGGCCTTTGATTCATAGTTGTATGACTTACTACTCATCTGATGATGATGAGTAAAACAACACTTTCTTTACTTCACAAGACGATGATATCTAGAACAAGTGATACTCATATTATGATGGTAGTCAAAGCTGAGACAAGCTTCTAATCAGATGGACGTACGAACAGCCAAGTTTTACTCATTATCATCATCATCATCATCAACAGCCTGATGACTGCTGAACATAGGCCTCCCTCATAGAGCGCCTCCCCGTGGCGGAATTAAGCCCTATTCAAACCAGCGCGGTATTCGTACCGCGATGGGTAGCGGTATCCCACGCGGGATTCCGCCCGGGTATTTTGTATGAAGTTTCGCTCAAGTTTCGCGCATGCCGCGGAACTTCAGCACAAAATACCGCGTGGCATCCCACGCTGTATTTACCGCTACCCATAGCGGTATGAATACCGCGCAGGTTTGAATACGGCTTAACTCATTACCTAATTTGATTTGAAACTCTACATTACAATAGAGTACATTTTGTGCTTTCGCGAGTGTTTCGAGCGTTTCAGGCCACACCGATGGAGTATTCTCAAACTGTTGGGTAAAATGGGTTTTTTCGAAATCAATTAATACCCAATCTACACCATAAACACCACTATTATAAAAAGGAAAGATTTGTATTTTTGTAATGAATAAAATACTGCAGAGCCTGAAAACGAAAGTTTTCAATCAGTGTGTGTTGCCAGTGATGACTTATGGAACTGAGACATGATCTCTTACTGTTGGCCTCATTAGTAAGCTCAAAGTCGCGCAGCGAGCTATGGAGCGAGCTATGCTCGGTGTTTCCCTGCGAGATAAGCTCCGGAACGAGGAGATCCGCAGGAGAACTAAAGTGACCGATATAGCTCTTAGAGTTAGTAAGTTGAAGTGGCAATGGGCAGGCCACATCGCTCGTAGAACTGACAACCGATGGGGAAGAAAGGTTCTCGAGTGGCGACCACGAACCGGAAGACGCAGCGTAGGCCGGCCCCCCACTCGGTGGACCGACGACCTGGTGAAAGCCGCGGGGAGCCGATGGATGCAGGAGGCGAGCAGCCGCTCAAGGTGGCGTGCTCTGGGGGAGGCCTATGTTCAGCAGTGGACGTCTTCAGGCTGTTAATGATGATGATGATGAATGAATAAACTCAAAAACCACTGTGCTGATTTCAAAAATTCTTTCACCATTGGAAAGCTACATTCACCCTGAGTAACATAGGCTACACTACACGTGCAAAGCCGGGGCGAGCCGCTAGTGTTTTATAAAGGTTGTCTGTCACTTGTTTTTAAAAGATAAAAATAAAAAATAATTACTAGAACATAAGACGACCTAAATAGCTTTCGTGTTCCACGAATTTTTAGCGAAAACAACAACAATACTGAAGCAAGAGGTCTTTTCTCTCGTTATAATTCAGCAGAAATACCTCATTTACGAAATAATACAACCATTACGTAGATACCAACAGAACTATCTCATAAACACCATTCATTAGTGGCGCCTTTAGTTGTATACCCTCGAAAATTATGACTTTCGCTAACGAATACCACCTCAGTCAATTGTACATTATAGTTACTTGCAATAAAGGTCAGTTTGGCTTACACTTTGAATTGTATGAGTGACGTAAGCTTACGTTAAGCAAAAGCTCGTATTATGCTTTGGTTTAGTGATAAGGTGTCCATTTAATTGTATGTTTGAAGGAAAGCTAGACCATTCGATTGTAGACTGTATACTTTTGTGATGTAGTTGAGTTTTGTTTGCTAACTTTGTGTTTTAGAGTTACTTAAAAAACGACCTAGTTTTGCTAAGCAAAACTAGGTCGTATATTATCGTGATAAAGTTGTAAACCTATAATTGTTTGAGCAGAGGTTGAACTATAAATTATGGCTTCGTTTTGCCATTAAATTCGTGATTCATTTGACTGTCTGATTCAGTCGGTTTGTTCCGAAAAGTTGGGCAAATGTTGTTTAAATTTAAAGTTTTCAGCTTCATAATGGAGTTAAATAGGCGTAAATTAAAAGTTGCCAAAGCCGTAGGTGTGCTTGATACTTTAATTAATATATCTATACATATTATTATAAAACTGTAACTGGGCTAACTTTGTACATGGAATATATTTTAAAAATTTTTAGCTGTCTGTCTGTCAGTCCCTTTGAACACGCATCACACTGGAACTACTGATCGGATTTCGCTGAATTTGGTATGGTTATAGATATTTTTTTTAAATAACATTTAGGATACTTTTGTTATCTAAAACGGCCAAGTGCGGGTTGCACGAAGAAACAAGGATGTAATTTTTATGCAAGATTTTTTTTTGTTTACATATTTTTTATTTCCCTGTTTATTTATACTCATCCTGTCGAACGGAAGAGGGAAGAAAATAGAAGAGAGGCAAGTGAAGCCTGCTTTCCTTCGCCAGCTATCTTCTTCCTCTATCTTTTTCCCTTTCCCTTCTCTCTTCGCTTGAACAGTGTTAGTACGGAAAACTAATTAACCCGTGCAAAGCTGGGGCGGGTCAACTAGCTATGAAATAGAATTGCTTTATATTGATCAGGCCGATTGTTGAGAGTTTAAGGAAAACTCACTGACGTTTTGTCACATGTTGGGCAAATCTCAACCAACGACAAAGTTATAGTTTTAGAAGCCAACATAAGCTACGAGAAGTTCTTATTTTTCCGGTTTTCTCTAAAACTTTTAAATGCTTTCAATATTGTATCTGCTTTTCAAACTGAGGTACGAATTTGACTCGCTCGTAGAACTGACAACCGATGGGGAAGAAAGGTTCTCGAGTGGCGACCACGAACCGGAAGACGCAGCGTAGGCCGGCCCCCCACTCGGTGGACCGACGACCTGGTGAAAATCGCGGGGAGCCGATGGATGCAGGAGGCAAGCAGCTGCTCTAAGTGGCGCTCTCTGGGGGAGGCCTATGTTCAGCAGTGGACGACTTCAGGCTGTTGATGATGATGATTAGTTTGACTAGGATGTGGTAACAAAAATAACGCCCAATGATCACGCACATACATAGATCCTGGAACCTCAATAGGACTCCCTGTATTTAGGGACCCAGGAACTTCGAGGACCACAACACTCACACACAGAACAAGTATTTGCGCTTTTTTTTTCATGTGCGGAAATCCTTGTCTTGCCCTGGTCCTTGGAGACTGACCAAACTTTATTGATATGAAAAATAAATAAATGTTTAATCTTGTGGGGAAATATAAACCTGGTAACTATAGCTTTATAACTCCCAGTGGTTGTGCCAATACCTACGCACAATCATCGAAAAAACATTTATCATTTCAGATTTATGACCGACTGTAAATCATTTGTCGATATTAAGTTTTGTATTTATTTAGTTCCTGTCTTTTTGATTGAATTTTATTGTTTAGTGATGATGGCCTCTCCGTGGTTTAGAAAAAAAAATGGATATACTGTAGTCTTTCCTGATGCATTGTTGGTTAATTTTAGGTTAGTTACTGGTTTGTTTGTTTTTCGTTTGAATCAAACCTAATGTTGTTATGATCCAAAACCGACACAAAATATATATAATTATAACTGGCTCGGCACGGTATAAAGACTTCAAATTCAATTTCATTTGTTTATTTGCATTCCACAATGTTGTTTACAGATGTTATAGTTTTTAAACCATAACGTACCTTACCAATAGTGTGTTTCAGTTTTAATCCGCTTTAGTTTGAATTGAAGACACAAACGCAAAGTATCACACTTCACACTAATATTATAAAGGCGAAAGTTTGTGTGTATGTGTGTATGTTTGTTACTCTTTCACGCTCTAACAGCTGGACGGATTTGGATGAAATTTGGTATGGAGGTAGCTTATACCCTGGATTAAAACATAGGCTACATTTTATCCCAATAACGGGAACGGTTCCTGTAGGAACGCGGGTGGAACCACGGGGCGCTCCTAGTTCACTATAATTTTCAACGGTACATAACACAAACATCTGAAATGCCACATGCCCAACCATTACGCTCGAATATATCAAGGAAAAACGGCATTTTCCTCGCCCATTAGGCTATCTCAAAGTGGGGGAAGCGGGCCCGTCGCATCCTGTCGTTACCCATCAAACGTACAGCGTATCTGTCAGTGGTTACACGTCTACAAAGATAAAAGATGATTGAAGGGTAGAAATGAGTCATTTGGGAATCGGAATATAACTGTGTTCGTATTTCAGTTAGAATTTAACATAGTGGCTAATATATTCTCTAAAGTACATACCAAAAATTGTCTAAAGCTTTATTTTTTTATAAACGAATGACGTGATGAGCTAGCCGTTCGCCTGGTATTAAGCGTCACTGCAGCCCATAACAGTATGCAGTGTCACTTGATCTCGGTCTCGGTTTTGGTGTCTCAAATACCATTTACAAAATAGTGGCAAAATTTTCTAAGATAAACAGATCTCAACAGATGGCGCTACGAACCCCGTAAGTTAGTTGTAAAAGGTGAAAGATAAATTTAGACACGAGACCACTTGTCATGGTAGCTTAAGTAAAGCATGTCCCGGCTTTAGGTATGGATGGATGCGGGTTCAAATCCTGTTTGCGATTGAAATTTTTTCTTTACAAAGTAACCCCTGTAAGAAGCTGGGATGGCTCGAGTAGATGCTGGCGGGCACCCCGAGCACGTCAGTGCAGGACTTTTTCACCCCCATGTAGAATTAGAATTAGAATCCCTGTATAATTTTCACGAAGTCGTCAGTCAGAATAATCATCATCAGTTGGAAGACCGCTAGTTTTCACCAGATTTTCGGTTCAATGTAACCAACAGCGTCTGTGGTGAAGTGGTTGAGCAGGTCGGCTCAAAATCCGGGTTTGATTCTCGCGACAAGACAAATATATGGGTACAGAAACAAAGCGAAAATACTTGTTCTGTGTCGGTGTTGTGGGACCGTGGTTCTCGTAGTTCTTGAGTCCCTAGATACAGGGACAATCCTAGTTAGGGTCCAGGTTCTATGTATGTCATCATAGGGTGTTATTTATTTATTTTATTAAACTAAATTGATCCGTTCAAAACTAAATAAAATAACGCCCAACGATCACATACATATGATCCTTGACCCTAGCTAGGATTCTCTGTATTTAGGGAACCAGGGACTACCAGCACCATGGTCCCACAACACCCAGACACAGAAGAAGTATTTGCGCTTTTTCTATTTTTCTGTGCACACAAATACTTGCCCTGTCACGGGAATCGAACCCACCGCCTCCGGGTTATGAGCTGACCTGTTTAACCACCACACCACGTAGGCTGTCACTAAGTAAAACTATTCAGTATACGCCATGCATTTTAAAAACCTGTAAGATTTTCCACTAAACTTGTGAATAATTTGAGATGCAAGTCTCGTTGCATAAATATTTACGAAGCAGTCTCGAGGGCTTTGTAAACCGTATAATATTATCTGTAATGCTGTGAATAACAACGTCAGCTCAGACTTCATAGAATGGTTCGTGTAACTAGGAAGTCAAATCACTTTGACTGGCCTGATAGCTCAGTTGGTTGTAGCTCTGCCTTTTGAACTGTAGGTTGTGGTTGCGATTCCCACCCGGCACAAACATTTTGTGTGGTGAACATATGTGTTTGTTCTGTGTCTGGGTGTTATATTGTATTCTATGTATGTATTTACAAACAAAAAGTATCTAAGTATTGTATCAGTTATCTGGTTCTCATAGTACAAGCTTTGCTTAGTTTGGGGCTAGATGGCGCTGTGTGAATTGTCCACACATTATTTTTGTATTTACTTTTTGGGGTTCTGTAGGTCCCAAAGATCTTCATCGAAAAATCTCGAGCTAATCGTTCTCCCAGCGTGAAGCGTCATGCCAGATTAATCTTATTACTTTAGAGTTTTACGCGAAACTTTACATTTTAGATTTCCTAGTCGCATTGCAACTGTTATGGGCATGTAGTACATGAATACACTACTGCTTGGCGGCAGAATAACTGGCAAAGCGGTGGTAAAGAAAGTATTGCCACCTTAGTAAAACCTAGTACCACATGATAATAAAATTTTTATTTTTTATTTCTATGCCATGGCGCAACGAGCTATGGAGAGAGGTATGCTCGGTGTTTCCCTGCGAGATAAGATTCGAAATGAGGAGATCCACAGGAGAACTAAAGTGACCGATATAGCTCTTAGAATTAGCAAGTTGAAATGGCAATGGGCAGGTCACAACGCTTGTAGAACTGACAACCGATGCGGAATAATGGTTTTTGAGTGGCGACCACAAACCGGAAGACGCAGCGTAGGCCAACCCCCCACCAAGTGGACCAATGATCTGGTAAAAACTGCGGGGAGCCGATGGATGCAAGAGCGAGCAGCCGCTCAGAGCGGCGCTCTCTGGAGGAGACCTATATTCAGCAATGGGCGTCTTGAAGCTGTTGATGATGATGATGATGCCTTGTCTCTCCGTACGTCAGACCATCTGATTAGATGCTTGTCTCCACTTTAGACTACCACCATCTGAGTATCACTTGTTCGAGATATCATCGTTTTGTGAAGTAGAGAAAGTGTTGCAATCGTTTTCGTCCACTTTTACTCTGTCATTCACACCACTGTTATTTTTACAACAACAACCGATAACGACCATTCGAAGCACAGTACCACGTAATTCCACTTTTTCGAAGTGATTTCCATAACTAATTATCTAATTGGTTTTCTGTAAGGAAAGTTTAACCTTTTTTGAAAACCGGGTAATCTAACAGTAAACATTTTTTTCTTATTTGATAACCAGTAATCAAATTGGCTTTCTGTTTTGTCGCTAATTTCGTAATTCGTTGTCTTAATCTTTATAGATAACTGGGTAATGAAACAGTAAATATTTTTCTTGTTTGACAACCAGTTATGAAACTTGGTTTTCTAACGGGAATAAACGATCGAATAATAACCTCAAAGAACTTTGACGTTTGCATTCCAATCTCCACATAAATGATGTTTTGTAATTATTACTGTTTTACAATAAACCATTTGTATTTGTATTTGTATTGACCTTAAAACAGCTGACCCAACTTTTCAATGATAGCGCAAAAAATTACGCCTTACATTAATGTGCTAATAATATAAATAAATCTGGTTTCCGAATTACGCCACAAGAACAAAACGTGTATTTTCCACAAACTAATGTAAAGTATTTTCGCAGGTATTTTTTCTCTAAAAAGGTTTTTAGAAGAAAGAAAACAGTTTCGGGCCCGCCTCTGATAAGGATGAATGACGTAAGATACGTCTAGTCAGTGAGCCATGCTCTTAGAGAGACATTCCGAGTTAGAGATAAGAAGGGCAGTTTACTGGCTCATTAACTTGATACTCACTTTCAGAATTTTAGGCTAAAGAATTGAAAGAGCACTAATTAGAAGTCAAAGTAAAATAAGATTTTGCAAATAGGTTATTTTTGGCAATTATTGCGTGTCAAAATCGGAATGTTAAAAATTGTAATTTATTATTCATTTATTCTGCGTTCTGGGCTCTTCAAGTCACGACTGAATAGGTATCTTCTAGGCAAGCATGTACCATCGTAGACCGCATCGTCACTTTCCATCAGGTGAGATTGCGGTCAAATGCGGCCCTATTTTGTTATAAAAAAGCAATTACCTAACTTGTAATCAAACAACTCAACAGGCAAAACATTGAACTAACATCCCATTAATTATTTAATATTTTCATATTCCTTTTCAAACTCATGGCCACCCCTATCTGGTCTTTCCCGTATACAAAATGTATGAGCATGTCCCGCCCCCTATCGCGTAATGGGGTAAATAGCTTCCGGCAAATCTCTTTGTCCGCAGAATCATGGGTGTATGGGTGACTGCGATAGAGACACTTAGGACAAAGCTTGTGTGTTCACCTGAGTTTTTCATACAATTCCATTTGTCCTCCTTAGGTGTTGAACTTTCCCCCCCCCCCCCCCCCCCCCTAAAGTAGCGCTGTGTGAGGGAGGCCTATGTTCAACAGTAGAAGTCTTCATGCTGATTATGATGATGATGATAATAATAGAAACTACTGCTTTGGATCCCATGGTTTTACATATCAGAAAGCCACGTTAGAAGATTCAGTAATAAAGTTATCATATACACTAGCACCCTCTAACGTCTAACGAGAGTGTAATAGCCGCCATTAAAGTTATTAATTTGAAATGAAACTTGTTAAAGAGAGCGATGGAAGCGGTGTAACTTGATACGGCCCTACTTTAGAAACGCCTTGAAAGCGGATCGGATACTACCCGCTCCTGTACTATTGAATATTCAGAAGTTAGGGTCAGGATACACAAACTGGATACGGCGAATAAACGTGAAACTTTTTTTCTTGTATGTAATTTAACATTTAATTTAAGTATTTGCCAAGTTTTCTACGCCGTCATTTACCGGGCAATTTTGGTAATGATTAGAAGAAACATTCAGTATCAACTCGACTCTAAACCACAATTTCTCAACAGTCACAAAGTCGTTCGTGCTTGTCTAAAATTTTTTTCGCGGATGTTTTTTAGTAACTAGTCTAGTAACTAGAGTATTGGAGTAAAGCAATATTACCAGTTATACTAAGACATTATATGCACAAGCATAGTTTTCTATGCCGCCATTTACTGGGCAATTTTGTTAATGACTAGAAGAAACATTTAGAACCAACTCGACTCTAAACCACAATTTCTCAACAGTCACAAAGTCGTTCGTGCTTGTCTAAAATTTTTTTTTGCGGGTGTGTTTCTAGTAACTAGTCTAGTAACTAGTGTATTAGAGTAAAACAATATAACCAGTTATACTAAGACATATATGCACAGCACAAGCCAACCCATGTACATGAGAAAGAAAAAACTGAATTGCAAATTGAATTCTTCGCCATTTACCTGCAGTGTGCTCTAGACTTTAAAGTGCAGATCGGCTACTCCTAAAATATTCACGGGCAATAATCGAGCTCTCCAGTATGAATGGAATGACTCTCAGAACTTTGCGCGCGTCCGACTGCAAGAGACGTGGGTAGCAGAGCGATAAGCGATAGCGTTTTTAGAAACTAAAAGTGCAGTATTTATTCCGTATAGCACTGCCAAGCAGCATTTCTAATAGTAGTAGTAGTGTAAAAGAAAATCATCTTCGCGTATTTATCACACTAGGGGTGGGTTTTTTGGTCCTTAGTTAAGGGTAACCAATAGTTAAAAATGCTAACAAATTCTAACCAATGGTCAAAATATGTTAGAGATTTTAACCATTGTTTACTTCAACTACGGATTAAAAAACCCACCCTAGGTGGGGTCTGTATGTCTTTCTCGTTTGACTATTTTTACAACTAAGCGCTTACTACGTCTATCTTAGTCAACTAATTACATCAAGATTGTGTCTGCAGTTTAGTCGTAAACAGATAGAGAGACATAAATATAATTATGCTTTCTAATTTCAGTCTTTATTGTAGCTAAAATAGAACAGAAGAATAGAAGAGTAGAAGAATAGACAAATAGAATAATAGAATCGTTGATAAAAAAAAAGAAAAAAAAGAAGAATATATGAATAGCAAAATAGAAGAATGCTTTATTGCACACCAAGATACACACAAAGATACGTAAAATCTCTAAGTGGTCAAGCACTTCGATTCTTATCATTTTGTGTAAAAGCTTTTTTTGTTATTCTTTGTTGTGTACGATATTTCAATGTCACAATGCCTTATGGGTATGAGATACTACTAGGTCATTGTTCATACATTTATGGTTATTTCTTTGTTTAAAAAAATACGTTAACCGTTTAAACCTTAAATTTCATTAATTCCCAAATAGTGTAATTACTTGTTGCTCCGCTAATCGCTCTTATCTGAGACGAGCCTTACAGCAATACTAGAAGTGATGGAATTAATACTGTGTTGCTGAATATTATATTTCACGTGACATTTATAAACACTGGAATTGGTATTTAATATTAGCAGAGATAAATTATGAGTCCTTTTTCTAATAAAAAAAAATGTATATTATAATGAATTAATAATTTATAACAAGCTTCCAGAATCAATGAAACTAGAGACTAAAGATCATATATTTTGTAATAAGTTAAAATCATTCTTAATAAAAAAAACCTATTATACTGTACAAGAGTTTATAAACGATAAGATAGATGCGTAGGTAATGTATTTCGGATAATTTAATTTTTATTTATTTAAATGTAGAATATAATGTTAGTAAATTGAATAAACCAATTAGCAAAATATAAATTAAATAAACTTGTGGATTGACTGTGGTATGTAGGTAGATATGATAATAGGTATAATGGTGGTGTGTAATCCTGCGCATGAAGGAATATGGTGTGGATAGTAAATAACTAATGATAATCTTTTGAAATGTATTTTATGTAAAATGTATTCTTTTGAATTGTATTTGTAAGGACGAATTTGATGAATATTGCACTTTAATAATGTAGGTCTTTAGGTGCTAATTATTATGAAGACAATTTGTAGATAAATACTTATTAATTTTTATAATCGCAATGTATTTAATTTTTGTACGCCAGTTTTGGTGAAATATGCGGAACTTTTTTTTTTTTTCCCTGACATCTTATTGTACCATATTTCCTGCAAATAAACAATTTCATTTCATTTCATTTCATTTGAAATGCTTTGTAATCTCCTGACTAATAAAAATGTAATAATAATAATAGTAGTAATTAGAGTTGACGTAAATAATAAAATTAGAATTAAATAATAATAGCATTGACATGTACCAATAAACTTATATAATTGTAGAAACCACTCAAAATGTAAATGTGCAGCGCCCTTACAGGGCACATATATTGATCCTGAAGACAACCTGACATGTACATCTAGTCTGTATTATATGTGAGCACAATAAATGAATGAAATGAAAATGAATGAATTAAAAACTTTGAATTTCTCCAGTTTTATAATAGCATAGATAAATTGGGTTAAGATCATATCGTCTGGGTTTTAAAAAGTCTGTGTATACAAAATGTCTTAGTTGCAGAATGACTATGTAGGCAAAACGTTTTTTTTTTTTTTTTAATCTAGTTTTTTTTGGGACTTTGAGTCGACATCGACTATGACAGCCCCGTCATTCCTTGCATTTGATCGCTCTTATTTAACTATATCAAAAACCATTGTGAAAAGCGTCTTAGCCGCTTCGCACAATGGCATGGACAAGATAGTTTGCAGTTCACCGGTATCTTTAATCAATATTGGCTAGTAGGTTCAATCCATATTGACTGCTCATGCGTTGCTCATTGTCTGGCTCCGATCACATTCCACTAGAAGATGATAAACATCTTCTATGACTCCACATGTATCACAATTGGGGGAGTCTGCCTTTTTCATGAGGTGTTTAAATTTGTTAAGAGCAATGTGCCCGGAGCGCAGGCGTTGAGCAATTACAAGTATACATCTCTTAAGTTTGCTATGTGCAAACCAGGGCAAGGCAAAACGTTGAGATTGCACAAAGCCTGGATTGCAAAAAGACTACATAGGTAAGCAAATACGTCTGAGTGAACAAAATGTCTTAGTTGCAGAATGACTATGTAGACAAAATGCCAAGGTTGCACAAAGCCTGGATTGCAAAAAGACTACATAGGTAAACAAATACGTCTGAGTGAACAAAATGTCTAAGTTGCAGAATGACTGTGTAGACAAAATGCCAAGGTTGCACAAAGCCTCGTTTGCAAAAAGACTAGGTAAGCAAATCGTCTGGGTAAACAAAATGTGTTGCAGAATGATAACGTAGGCAAAAAGTCATAGTTGCACAAAGTCTGGAATGCAGAAAGACTTTGAGTCCTGCATTTTTATTGACTTGACACTCTTGTGTGCAAGATTTTATTTTGTTTATTCAAATTTGAACAATTTAACAAACTTGCGTAGAAAACACAAATAAAACCAAATCAGTTAAGTGTATCTGTGACACATATTATCAAAAAAATAAACAAAAGACTTCTAAACAGGTCACCCTGTCACCAATCATAGTCAATTGACTTTTAATCTGTGTACCACCGAAATTAAATAAAAAGAACTTACATTTCATCAGATTTTTAATAATACCCTAATTATGTTTGTTTTTAAATTTGAATCACCCTCATATTTGTGGCCTATTAACGTCCGTACATGGTACGGACGGTAATATAAATTAACAAAATATGTGCACAAAAGCGATCGAAAGAATATTCAGTTACTAAAGTCACCTAACAATTAAAAACTCATTGATTCCGTAAGAAAACCCGCAAATTCAATTTGAATAATTTTTCCCGGCCTTCATCAAAATGGACGGCGTTATCCGGCAGTGAATCACGAAACAATTGCTGCTTGACGCACTGTTGCATAATTAATTTATTATTCTGGCGGTTTGGAGTAATTAAAATTTTGGAAGCGCACACTGGAGGCTGTATAATGCATAATTGAGTTTTAAGGAAGTAACGGGAAAAATTTGGAAGCATTGTCCCGTTAAGAGTGAAGAGGTTTCAAAGATAAATAACTAGGAAAATGTTCAGAAAAGTCACAGAAATTCATTTAAATTTAACAATTTCATCAGAAATACAGGGTAAATAATGCATTTATGATACGTCTAGTCGCAACTAGTTGCCAAATAGTCGCACCTAGTTACAAAATAGTCGTAACTAGTTGCCAAGTACAGTTGGCAAGATGATCGGAACAAGATGTCCATTGTCCATAGACCACGGTCTACGGTCTCTCTATCAGGAGAGCCGGCCGTAACATTTTTTGCATAAAAAACCGGCCAAGTGCGGACGGACTCGTGCGCTAAGGGTTCCGTACATTATCTGTAAAAACGAACAAAAAAACCACGTTTGTTGTATGGGAGCCCCCTTAAATATTTATTAAATTCTGTTTTTTAGTATTTGCTGTTGTTGGGGCAACAGAAATACATCATCTGTGAAAATTTCATCCAAAATACCGCAGAGCCTGAAAACGAAAGTTTTCAATCAGTGTGTGTTGCCAGTGATGACTTATGGAACTGAGACATGGTCTCTTACTGTTGGCCTCATTAGGAAGCTCAAAGTCGCGCAGCGAGCTATGGAGCGAGCTATGCTCGGTGTTTCCCTGCGAGATAAGCTCCGGAACGAGGAGATCCGCAGGAGAACTAAAGTGACCGATATAGCTCTTAGAGTTAGTAAGTTGAAGTGGCAATGGGCAGGCCACATCGCTCGTAGAACTGACAACCGATGGGGAAGAAAGGTTCTCGAGTGGCGACCACGAACCGGAAGACGCAGCGTAAGCCGGCCCCCCACTCGGTGGACCGACGACCTGGTGAAAGCCGCGGGGAGCCGATGGATGCAGGAGGCGAGCAGCCGCTCAAGGTGGCGTGCTCTGGGGGAGGCCTATGTTCAGCAGTGGACGTCTTCAGGCTGTTGATGATGATGATGATGATGAAAATTTCAACTGTCTTACTATCACGGTTCATGAGATACAGCCTGGTGACAAACGGAGAGACAGACAGACAGAGAGACAAACAGAGGAGCCTTAGTAATAGAGTCCGTTTCACTCTTTGGGTACGGAACCCAAAGTTTAAGTTTTTTGGCTTCAGTTCTTAAACCTCATCATCCTATGTTGGAAATTTTAATTACCATAGCTGTCTCTAATCACATGAAATCAAGCTTTATTAAAAAAATCGTGATTATGAATGCAAAACAATCACATTCTAATTGATAAATAAATGTTTGGACATTCCACACAGTGCCAGAGGAACCAGATAACTGATAGAATACTTAGATAATTTTTGTTTTTAAATAATATATAGAATACCTCCCAGCCTTTGTGAGTGGGTAGCTGATTTCCTACGCGGTAGATCAATCCAAGTTGTCATTGATGGCTACACGTCTAATCGGATGGCTATCAATGCTGGGGTCCCGCAGGGATCTGTTCTTTCTGCAACGCTCTTTCTTCTGCACATCAATGACCTCCTTACATCATTTGAAGCTATACCGTATTCTAAGTAATAATTCAGTCCGTCATGGTTCCTGGAAACTCAAGCCTGCAACATTGTTTCCTGGCACAATGCATAGTAAATTAGCACTGCTTGCAGCCTGGTAAGTAATTAATCATTGAATGTTCATAATGCACCTTGTGTGCCAGTTATTTTATAACTGCCTTTGTACTAGATGAAACTACGTTACTCAATGAATACCTTTCTTCTTTGATAGGGTGAAAAAGTGGAATAAGGGTAAAATTTTAACAAACATAATAAATATGTTTTTTTCATCATTAAAATACGACGGGGCAATTTTTTTTAATCAACGATATGCTAACATTTGACCACGGTCTCACCTGATGGTAAGTGACGACACGGTCGACGATGGAGCATGCTTGCCTAGAAGATACCGGCGGGGTAATTACGTAAAATTTGCAACAGCAATGCGACAGCAGTAGCTATGCGACAGCAGTAGCGAAGCATACATTCTCGACACCACTAATGATGTATGAAAGCAATCACCGCGAGATTTACGCCTGTCGCAAATTAGGTAATTAGGGGGCCGTTCACTCTAGCCTTGAAAACTCCCAGATTATATTTGTCAGGACACAATGATGCTGGTAAGGTGTTCCATTCCTTTGCTGTCTTATTATAACTAGGTGGTAGGACTTTTATGCAAAGTTCTAGGTAGATACCACCGCTTGGCCAGTTATTCTGCTACCAAGCAGTGTCACGCGAAACTTTCATTTAGAGTTCTGAGTGACACTGCATCTGCTATGTGCGGCCGTGGCGCTTAACACCATGCGAACGACTAGTTCGTCACGTCATTCGTTTACATAAAAATAAATGCGGAATCAAAACGCTTTGCACGTATTCGAGAAATTTCTACCATATTGGTGTTATATTGTATTCTATGTATGTATTTACAAACAGCAAGTATCTAAGTATTGTATCAGTTATCTGGTTCCCATAGTACAGCTTAGTTTGGGGCTAGATGGCGCTGTGTGACATGTCCACACATATTTATTTATTTATATACGGATGCTGTGTTGCCGTGCGTCTAGTTGCAATGCTGCCAGCATATTGGAAGTACTGGTGGAGCATTTGAGCTGTCGGTCAGTGGATCCAGTATACAGCCCAAATGCTTTTTGTGGTTCAGTTGGTAGCATTAGACTAGTAGTTTTTTTTTTTTTTATTGTTCGATAGGCTTGCGCTTGACCACTATCTCACCTGATGTTAAGTGTCGATGCGGTCTAGGATGTAACGCGCTTGCCTAGAAGATACCTGTTCACTCTCGATTTGAAGACTCCAAGATTGTAGTTCTCGGGAAATACAGACGCCGGCAAAGCGTTCCACTCTTTGGCTGTTCGCATGATAAATGTGGAAGCAAATCGCTTTGTTCGCACATGCGGGATGTTAACCATGTAACGATGGCGTTTTTTCGTACATCTGCTTGTCCGATGGTATTATTTAAGTTTCAGTTTAAATAATAAAGGTACTTTGCTTTTTTAAAAAATACTTGCTTTTTTCAATTTCAAACCTAATCATAATTTTCTAAAGAAAAAAATGCATTAAAAATTACAGAAAATAATAATAAATAACGCCCAACGATGACATACATAGATCCTGGACCCTAACTAGGATTCCCTGTATCTAGGGACACCAGGATCTACGAGGACCATGCTCCCACAACACCCAGATACAGAACAAGTATTTGCGCTTTTTTTTCCTGTGCACACATACTTGACCTGTCGCGGGAATCGAACCCACTGCCTCCGGGTTATCAGCCGCCCTACTCAAACACCACACCACAGAGGCTGTCAAAAACAAAAAAAAAATTGTTAGGAATTTGTAATTTTTTTTTAATAAATATCATATTATTCCGTTGCGGGTATTGAACCGGCACCTTCAGGTTATCTGATTGTTTAGGCAGTCGGTATTTAAATAAAATAACAAAAAAGCAACCAAGAGCCAATTCAAATACGGTCGAATTATGGGGAGGCAAATGGCCCGTATGATTAGGGCTTAATTAGTGGCCAGCTGAGCGTCATCGAAGCCTTCTGATCTTTATTTATAGAGGGGCCTTGGGCAGGAAGTCAAGTAAATTAACTGGACCTTGTTGACTACGTTTCATGTGTAAATAAAATACGGGTTCTTTTGACGTATGTTAAATGGTCGTATTGTATTTAATGGTGATATGTGCCATTTCGCTTATGTGTAGCGTATGAAAGTATAATTTCTTCTTCTTCTTTTCGCTTTTTAGCTTTTGAGCGTTAAATTCTGTCAAAAGATAAAATGATATTGCGCCTTATATCAAGTTATGGTGTTGTCGTGTTGTCAAAGTTACAATTATCACAGTGGTTATACCCAGTATGGTATAACTGCATTCATTAGCATCCTTTTAGCTTTGCATACTCTTTGCATCTTTTGAAACTGTTCTATGTACCTACAGACACCGGTCACGTGTGGAGCAAAATTTTTGATATCTATCGCATCGATTTGGTATTGATATTACCTCCAAAAAATTGGATAACTTACTTAATCGACTGCTACAGTACTGAATTAAATTAGAATTAGAACTGTTTTTAGGTTTAGATTTAGATTTAGATTTATTTATTGCATCCCTACATATAATAAATGTGATGTTCCGGTATACTACGGAACACACACATAATTATACTAAATGTAATTTATCCCATAGGTTCAATTGTTCTTAAAATATCGCTTGCGCGATGCAGGCCACCCGGCTTTTTGCCCTTTTTCCATACATTATCAACTTTTATTTGTATCAGCGCCATCTAGGGACAATGATGTGTCGTTGTTTGTTTGTTATGACTGAACTCCTAAAATACCGAACTGATTTTCATGCAGATTTCACTAATATGCTTAGAAATATCCGGCGCTTAAAATAGGATATATTAAAATTGAAATATCATTCATTTTTTTGGTCAAAATTATTAAGTTTTCATTACGAAACGAAACGGAGTTATAAACAATATGGCCGCTTCATGGTGAGTACATTTTTGGCTACTGACAGAAATGTATGTCACCTAGCTGGTGTTTATCTGGAGGCACAAGAAAAAATGTCTGTGTAGGATATGCTCAAAGAGTAAATATAACCGTTCTCTAGGAGGTAGGTAGGTACATTCTTTGCTACCTATCTATTTTATAGTTTTTCTGTTTATACCTTGTTTTACCTTTACAGGTTGTTTGGCATTTTAAGAGTAAAATAGATACGTACCAAAAAATATTAGAGCTTATATAATTTAATTTTTTATTAAATCTTTCGAATTAAAAGGTTCTGGCTTTTGGATTTACTTCCTGTATGTGATTTTACAAGCAGCAAAAGTAAGTGTTGCTGATAGAAACCCTTTTCCGGCGTTTACCAAACGGAGTCAAGATCTAAAATGAGGTTTCAAAAAACAGTTTTTAAAAATAAAGCTTTTTTTCATTCCTATGCAATGCAGGTAGGAAATATACTATGCAGAACAAAGACTAGAGTTCGATATAAATCACAATGGAAAAACAAAGGTAGCGCGATCCTTAATGCTGTGATTATTCGACAGTTTTTACATTTTCTGTATAGACCATAGACTTAGAAGTAAATAGGCCCAAACAGACCACCAACCACAGCCCCTGGAAGACAGCGATAAACTGTTCACACGCTTTTCCTTACATTTTGTGGGAACTCGCCATAATATGTGTGGTCGGTGGCGGCCACGTCACGCTACAGCTGTGTCCACGAGTGACCACTTGTGGCCGTTACGGGCCACTCACGATGCCAATACTCGCCACTGACACACGCAACCTGTTCAGAAGCACGAGACTGCACAGTATGATATGTGGCAGCTTCCAAATACCGATGGCTGTCGCGCGTAACCGCTACTGCTGCGAAAGTGGTGGTGGTGCGTGGCAGCCATCGGTGGTTGTGGACAGTGGCTGGTCTGCATCGGGGCTAAGTACATATAACTATTACTGTAGGTAATTTAGTCCACGCGTAGCAACGCCGCGGGCAGCAGCTAGTTATGTAATAAGGTGATACATCACACAAGTTACACAACCCTGCTAGGGTATAGCAAAACTTACTGCATTTTAATTACTGCATACAAGGTAAAAAAGACATTGAACAGTATCAAAATCATTCGTGTCAAGGCGCAGCAATCTTCGTTATTTTCAATAAAGTACATTTTCAATTGCATAGGTTTGAAATGCCTTAACGAGAACACAAAAGTCATGGTATTAAAATGGTATTCAAATTTGGAAACATTTTGCCTACATTCTAAATTTCATTGGACTGGTTTAAGATGCAACGAGTCCCACGATTCAGGCCACGCTTCCTACTGCTGTGTAACTTTACACTTACTAATTGAATATCGAGATTCTGTAGAGAAAGTGAACTTAGTGAAAACGGAAGTGACTAAGCGACGAGGACTATGCTCGAGATCATCTTGCATGATAAAATCGTGATAGAGCTCTGGAAACAATGAAATGGGAAAGGGTAGGCTAAATAGGTCGCAGAACCGACAACCGGTGTGGAAGTTTTCGAGTGGGGACAGAGTGGTATGCTAGGTGAGCCATTGTATGCAAGAGCTAAGCGGTCGCTCAAAGTGTTGCTTTATGGTATTTGACTGGCCAGATAGCTCAGTTGGTAGTAGCTCTATCTTCCGAACTATAGGTTGTGGGTTCGATTCCCACCCGGGACAAATATTTGTGTGATGAACATCGATGTTTGTTCTGTGTCTGGGTATTATATTGTATTCAAAGTATGTATTTACAAACAAAAAGTATCTAAGTATTGTATCAGTTATCTGATTCCCAGAGTAGGTACAAAGTAGATGTTTTTAATACTTTTGTGTTTTTTACTAATGCGGGGAGCCGATGGACGCAGGAGGCGAGCAGCCGCTCAAGGTGGCGCTCTCTGAGGGAGGCCTATGTTCAGCAGTGGACATCTTCAGGCTATTTTGAAAATACTTTAGAGGCTATCATTAACAGCCTGAAGACGTCCACTGCTGAACATAGGCCTCCCTCAGAGAACGCCACCTTGAGCGGCTGCTCGCCTCCTGCATCCATCGGCTCCCCGCAGTAGTAAAAAACACAAAAGTATTAAAAACATCTACTTTTTAGAGGCTATAGTCATTGATAAAAAAGGCTCTTTCCATCGCTGCTCTAATTAAACATCTGTGGATTTTTAGGAAATATCCTAACTTAACACCAGCCACTTTAAGTTCAACTAGAGTTCAATATTACTTCTCGGATTATATCAACGTTCAAATCTAGTAGAGCTTTATATCCATGTGCGAAGTTTCGATTGGTTCAGAGTTCGCTTCAGTTACGTACGAGGGTACTCCCGGAGAGCAACTCTACGTTAACATGAGAACTAATTGCCTATTGATTTTTAGGGTTTCAGCTTAAAGTGGCTTGATTTTAAAGCCATTTTAGACCAGATTTTCGAACTGTTATTTATTACATAGGTACTTATTGACCCGATAGACTTATGCTTGTCTGCAGTAAAGTTCAACAGCGCTTTAGTTCACACTTATTTCTCCAGGACTTAACTAAATGCGTTGCAGTAGGTACATCTAACTTAGGATTAGTCAAAATTTAGTGGAAACAGGCATTAGTCCCCTGGGGGACTTGACTAGGAGATTTAAGTAAAAGTAACTCTTTATCCTTTCCAAATTTCCCATAGAAAAGGTCGTTCGGAATTTCCTGGATTCAAGAATTTTCTGGAATAAAAAAAAATATATATATAAGGACATTTCACACAGCGCCATCTAGCCCTAAACTAAGCATAGCTTGTACTATGCGAACCAGATAACTGATACAATACTTAAATACTTTTTTGTTGTAATAAGTACATATATATATATAGAATACAATATAACACCCGGACACAGAAAAAAAATCGATGTTCATCACACAAATATTTGTCCTGTGTAGGAATCGAACCCTTAACCTCAATCTATTCAATTTTCAATTTTTATTTCCATTAAAACCTAGATGGTTAATATTTAACATTTTATTATAAAGTTGATCTATTTTTATGGTACATAAAAACCTATAAAATTAACATCCAAGTTTTTAAACTGTGTCTATATAAATACTCGTAAATACAGCTCTGTAAATGCAAGAATTATTACTCACATGAAATGACGTCACTTCTAAGTACACAAACACCCTCACATATACACACACACCCAAACCTCTTATATTATCTACCCATATTATGATTATACCCAAAACGTGTAATATTTCGTATACTACTATACCAACATATCGACTTCCAACAAACACTTTGGAAATACCTTCGCAAATATTTTTCGTGATACAACAACTTTCAAAGTTAGACAGAAATATCTGCCAAGTTATGTAAATAGGTGCTCAACATTGCTGAGATGTATCAAATGTGGAAGATGTGACAATAATCCCATTTTAATCCAGCCAAAAGGCTAACACATTGTTCGAAGAGGCATCTACGCCATAGAGGTATCTACGCCATAGAGGTATCTACGCTATAGAGGTATCTACGCCATAGAGGTATCTACGTTGTAGAGGTATCTACGCCATAGAGGTATCTACGCCATAGAGGTATCTACGTCGTAGAGGTATCTACGCCGTAGATGCCTCTAAGCACAATTTTAATGGTTTGCTTAACTTAAAGGTGTGTACAGATCTGGAGAATGCGCTGCTCGTAATTCACGCTGCACGCGTGCTACTACTGCAACTCTTAGTGTGCTGATACCTTAGTAATGTCATCATCATCCTCTTTGCCTTTTTCCCATTTGTTATTGGGGTCGGCTCCCAATCTAACCTGTAGTGGCGAGCTACTAGAATTACACCATCCACCTGCCATCTGACCTCGCAACCCATAAGGGACCAGTAACAGGGATGGTTAGATCAGGCGTCAGATTCTATCAGGCCACTGACTACCTGTAACCTGTAAAGATTGCCATAGATGTTCTTATGACAACCGGGACCGACGGTTTAACGTGCTCTCCGAGGCACGGAGCGATGGCATTTTAGTAACGTATCTCCCTATTTCTGTTCATCGTAGCAACATCCCGTGTGTTTGTAAAGTTTCTTGACAAAACATGTGGATAGGCAAAGAAAGTGCGGGTTCGGAGTTTAACCAACTGATTATCATAACATGGCTTGGGGAGGTTCCATGGAATAAGGGTTTGTGATTCTGAAGTTTTAGGTAGGGTGCGCGCCCTTTGTGTATTTGTGAAAGCCATTGGAGTACGTAGGCGGTCTGTCAATATTTTATAGGTAACTAACGCTCTCCTTAAACTAATTTTCCTGATGAAGAAAAAAAAATTACAGTCGAGATGATTCATATTACGGTATTCAAATTTTTCCTTTAAATAAAATGTCTGTTGATAACGGTACGTAGCGCTCATAGCGAAGCGAGACTAGCCGTTCCTAACCGATCGGTAAAGTTAAGCAACGTTCGCTGCGGTCACTACTTTGATGGGTGACCGGTACAGCAAAAAGTGATATTTACAACTGAGCGCTACCGTGCTTCGGAGGGCACGTTAAGCCGTCGGTCTCGGCTGCCGTCGTAAGACAATAGTCTTTAAGCCAAGTCAGGAGCCTTTGGGCGGCCTAAAAATTCTGACACCAGGGCTGACCACTTGCCTACACGAGAAGAAGAAGAACGGTAAGCAGCATGGACATCATGAGTATTAGTAATTGACATAATTTCTTCTCTCGAAAAAGCGATTTACCAATTAAAATGAAACAAAGGGCTCATGACTTACATCTGTGTTACGTGAGACTTTACAACTTTTTTTCATGGTTTTTATATGTGTAACCATGTTAACATCAGGCGGATGGCAAACTCGTCAGAGGCTTTATTCACTATGCCACATGATTCCTTGCCAATAACGCGTGACGTCATAACGGGCTCTAAACATAAACGAGGACTCTAACGTGCCACGACATAGAATTATTTTTTTTAATTCTCCTGAGTTTTTTTTTTTTGTTGGTAGGCACAGCATTTGACCACTGTCTAAACTGATGGGAAGTGATGACGTAGTTTACGATGGTACATGCTTGCCTAGAAGATACCTGTTCACTCTCGCTTCGAAGACACCCAGATCTTAATTAGCTGGAAACAAGGACGCTGGCAAGGTGTTCCACTCATTGGCTGTTCGCACTATAAGGTGCATAGCAAAACGCTTGGTGTGGGCTGATGGAGTTTCAATGTATGCCACGCGTTATGTTGTTTGTGGTCAGTGTTTTCTATTTTTTGACGTGCGTATAACGAGCCTAGTTGCATTTGTCAAATTTGACAACTGCATACATATTGGGGCCACTTTGTTGACAGATCTAAAACTCCTAAAACTGTTGCTGTCCTTGTCAAATAGACGGAATGTAAGAGACGGCTATATTTTTAGTAAGTTAAAGACTGTCAACTAAAGCCTTCAAAATAGGGCCTAACAATTGAAAACTCAAAACCATTTCACGAAGATATCTACAACGTATTTTTTCCCGCGTTTTTTTTTATTCGCTATGACCATCTAGACACGTAACGCAGCGCGTTAAGGTGGAACGTTACACTAGCGCGAGAAATTCAAAATTTCTTGCATTCTTTTGCCAATAATAGCTTAATATCATGTCAATACTCAACGTGATCACATGAAAACTTATTTTGCGCAAATAAATATAATGTATCAATAAATGTGACATTTAAAAGTATCACCTACTTATCATTGGTTTAGCGACAAATGGCAATAGACTGAAAAACTAAGAAGAAAATTGTTTATTGCCATTTGTCGCTAAACCAATGATATCTAGGAGATACTTTTTATCGTAATTTGTTGATACATTCTGTTTATTTCCGCGAAATTAGTTTTCATGTAATCACGTTGAGTAATTAAGCTATTATTGGCAAAAGAACGCAAGAAAATTTGAATTTCCCGCGCCAGTGTAACGTTCCACCTTAACGCGCTGCGTTACGTGTCTAGACGGTCATAGCGAATAAAAAAAAACGCGGAAAAAAATAATAAAGTACGTAGAGTAGCGTAAACAAGAAACTTGACCTCGCTGTTTGTACCTATACATCTTAGATCCCCAGCGGAGCACAGAGAAGGGTTATCTGCCGTAAAGTAGGTTTACTATTTTATGAGATTTGGGAAGATGAACTTTCTAATTCGGATATTGATTAGTTTTTTATGGACTTTGAAGTTCTGACCTTCCTTCCTGTTTTTCCAATGGGTTTTTATAGTTATTTGAGCTGCGCCCCGTGGCCCGGTGAAGTTTTTTTAATGTGTAACTGTTTATGAACGATACCTTTACTTCTAGCCAACAACTTTACGCCTACACAGTCTTTCTGCAAACCTTTCGCAGGCATTTTGCTTACACAGACTTTTTACAACCAAGACAATATGACCTTAACTCATATCATCAATGCACTAAAGCCTAAATCATAGTTATTATCAATGCACCTTAACCCACCAGGATTTCTGGACGAAGTGAAATTTAGTCAAACCTATTAAATGTAAAAAAAAAACATATACTAAAATTACGTTTTATATTTTGATTCCAATTTTTTTTATTAATCATGCCGCTGCAAGAAAATTTAAAAATAAATCAAATTAGGTTTTTTTGTATAAGCTTTTTAGCTTAGATTGGTGCTAATAAATTATTGAATTATTTTTAAGGTAATAAATTATTTCAACTGCAAATATATGACGGTAACGTCTCATTCCAAGTACGTTCTGGCCCTACGGCAAATACACAAAATGTCAGACAGGATCTTCGCATGGGAACTGGGACTCACACAAAAGGGGACTAACGAACGAACTTGCCTCAGTATCTGTTTGAAATACTAAACTTTTGGACAGTTTCAACATGATTTAACGTTCTTCAGTTTTGGATAAATTTAGATATGTCAGACGCTTGTGGTGCTCAATCACAGAGCAAGAAAAAAATACGCTTCGTTGCGAAGAGTCATATTTTTAATGCTCTGTGTGCTCAATAATTGGTTACCAATACATATTGTGCGGCTCCATATTGCGTATTTGTGTTAGTCATAATTACATCTTCTGAAGATCTTAACAGCCTTTGTGGAGTGGTGATTAAACAGATCAGCGCATAACCTGGAAGCTGCTGGTTCAAATCCCGTGACAAGATACTTTTGTTCTTTTTTGTTACGTTATATTAATATTACGAAAAAAAAAATACAAATACTTGGTCCTCGTAGTTCCTATTTTCAACACTGAAAAATGTCCATGTACTGCAAAAAAACCGTTAACCTCTTTAATTTTATGATCTCCTGGTACTTATTTACTTCTTATTTTATTAGAAACACTCATTTAACAAGTGACCGATATAGCTCTTAGAATTAGCAAGTTGAAGTGGCAAGGGGCAGGCCACATCGCTCGTAAAACTGACAACCGATGGGGAAGAAAGGTTCTCAAGTGGCAACCACGAACCGGAAGACGCAGCGTAGGCCGGCCCCCTACTCGGTGCACCGACGATCTGGTAAAAGCCGCAGGGAGCTGATGAATGCAGGAGGCCGCTCAAAGTAACGCTCCGAGCCTGTGTTCAGCAGTAAACGTCTTCAGGCTGTTGATGACGATAGTGATGATGATGACTCATTTAAAAAACTGAGCTGTTATGGGCGGCCGTTACACTTAACATCGGGTGAATGTCTAAATCGTCACGTCATTAACTTACATTGTAAAAAGATTTCCAAACAAGGCTTGATGGACGATAGACACAGTAATAATTTCTGAATATTACAAAATGAAATTTATGTTTTAAATAAAAATTACTGCTACATAAAATTTATTTCTGAAATTCGCCTAACGTTCGGCGAATTCACAAAATGTCCGCCCGGATCCGCGTGGCAGCCGCAACCACAAAAGGGTGCTAACGAACTCGATTCAGCTGAATCTGTGAGGAATACTGCTATGAACTGTTTAAAGCGATGAGCTATTCAGAATCTATCAAATAAATTTTTGAAGTTGGGTTTCACTCATAGACTTAGTATCGAATTCTGTGGTTTCACTATACATTTTTTTTTTTTTTTATTGTTCGATAGGCTTGCGCTTGACCACTATCTCACCTGATGTTAAGTGTCGATGCGGTCTAGGATGTAACGCGCTTGCCTAGAAGATACCTGTTCACTCTCGATTTGAAGACTCCTAGATTGTAGTTCTCGGGAAATACAGACGCCGGCAAAGCGTTCCACTCTTTGGCTGTTCGCATGATAAATGTGGAAGCAAAACGCTTTGTTCGCACATGCGGGATGTTAACCATGTAACGATGGCGTTTTTTCGTACATCTGCTTGTCCGATGGTGGAAAGGTGATGGCGGAATCAGGTTATGCAACTCCAGTGCGCACTCTCCAAAATGCACTCGATAAAAGACCGATAAACTGGCAACTTTGCGTCTATGGTCGAGGCTCTGTAGCCGAGTCTCAAACAGTTCATTGCCTATGAGCTTCTTGGCGCGTTTTTCAATAGAATCTAAGGCTTCCAGCTGGTATTTAGCAGATCCATCCCACAGGTGGCAGCAGTACTCCATGCACGACATACATACCCGCCACGGCGTTTCTCGCCGTGATATCTATCACCCAACATTACAGTTGTAGTTCTTTCCCTTTATTATAAAGTGAAGGGTAGGGCCAGAAAAGCATGTTCAAATTCGTTCAACAAAACATCGACCTTAACGTAGTAGTCTTAAATATCAATTCAATCTGCACTTCAGCGCGGCGCTTACGACAAAGACAACGCACGAAATGACTGATTTTGACGGTTTTTACTTAATATTTGGGAATATATAGTATTTTCCAAAATTATAAAGTCATTACAAAATGTGTATGTTTGTTGGGAATACACTAATGTTTTCTTTAGTAAAAATATATTCGAAAAAAACTCTGTAAAATTGGTACATTCAAAATTTTTGAGGGAGGTTTCCGATTTTTTTTTCTATAGAGCTATATTTATTAATCTTGTATTTAGAAAGAAAAGAAAGAAGAAAGAAAGAAAATACATTTATTCCGAGAACACACACACAATGTCATAAAACTAAACAAATTATATATGTAATTAAAAATAAAAATAAAAAACAACAGACATTGTATGAGGCCAGGAATAGGCTCCGACTCAGCATACAACTGAGGCTGCAAAATACAACCTTAGTTACTGGTTTTCAGTCGGCGCCTATCGACATAACATCACGGACGCATATACAAATATTATTCACTAAAAGTACAACAACAGTTAATTAAAAATAGAAAATAATAACGAGCATAAGAGAAACAAATCAATCTAAAAATACACCATATAAGTAAAGAATAAACATAAAGGAACAAAATATTCATTAAAATACCCAGATATTAACTACTACATATTACCAAGTACCTATAAGTAATACATAAACGTTTTAATTATTATATTATATAATTATTTATAATTTATGTTTTTAGCCCAAAATAAGATTAACAGTTTGATAACAAAAATAGAACAGAATTTCCGACTAAAATTTATTTGTATGGTTCAGATATTTGTAATATATAAAAAGGGTTACTTAGAGGGGGGGTTAAGGGGTATTTGTGGACATCATAAGAAACTTAATGAAATGAACTACATGATATATTAAATTCAAAGCTCTACATGCTCTAATTACGCCAGGAAACGTGCCAAAAACACCTTGTTTGCCCCTACCCTTTGTCTTAATTATAATCTACTGCGATCACCAAGACGCTTGCCAAGCGTAGTGATTATGGCAACTCCTCTTCTCTTCTTCCTTCTACTAGGAAAGGACCTCTCCCAGTAAAAGGGAGAACATGGGCCTCTCCAAGAGGCCTCAATCATCATATTACACGTTTCTTCTTTATGTGACAGGTGTACCTAATTATAATGTGGTAATATACCACCACTACTTCACTAGGTGGTAGGACTTTTCTGCAAAGTTCGTCTAGGTAGGCACCACCGCTTCGCCAGTTATTCGGCCGCCAAGCAGTAGTGTGCAAGCACTATTGTATTCCACTTTCAAATTTGGAATGAAATTTCTCTTGTTGCATTGCTATTAAGTTGAAATGATCATTGTCAACTATGTTTCCATGAAATAAACTAAATATAAAAAAAAATATACCCACCTCGCAATGGAATACAATTAAAGGCTTAAGCATTCAGTCATCATCATTACAGTATATTTACAGTAATCACTAACATTTTAAAGTTTAATTTACCATAACATTTTTCCAAGCTAAAAACCGAAAATCCCGAAACAATAACTTACTTCAGAAGGCAAACGTAATCATTTTTCACAAACAAATGAGTTAAACTAGTAGCAGACTCAGCCGTTTTCTTTTTAATAAAGTCTTTAAACATCCTACCCAAAAAGTTTTGTGAGCCCTCATCAAGTCAAATTCAAGTCAATTTTGTAGGGTCCGGTAAAAAGCGCGCGGTAACCTTACTCTCGGCACAGAGTAAATAAGGCGGTGTTAGTTTTTTGCACAGCTAGCAGGAAGCATTAAAAAAATGGTGATTTGCACGCAAGCGTTTTTTTTTCGTGGTCTGTGGATGGGTGTAAATTTGTAAAACAGAACGTGCGTCGTGCTACCTTCATAATAATATACAAGGCGTCTAAAGATGTTTGAATCAAAACAATTAATTTGAAAGTAAAAAACTTCAACCACTATTGAAATCACCCCTAATGTGTTCTAAAGTTTTTTTATAGTTTAAGAGCTACGGGCATTTCACTAGTTTTTCGTCCAATCTTCGATTTGGTTCTAAGCTTAGTTACTGTTGCTGAAATAATGGAAATACAGTCATCGCCAGCCCCATTTCAGCTTGTACTTCTTCTTTATGCCACCATTTTTTTCCGATCCTGTGCCAATCTCACCCATGTCCTGCCTCGAATCCTGAAAATACTTTATCATCTACCTATCTGGCTGGTGGGTTCGTGGGCTACTTACTGGTCTTTTTGCGTCTCTGAGTCACCATTCTGTTACCGCGTTTGTCGGACTACCGTCTTTTTTCCTAGCCAAGCTTTCTGCCTAATTAAATACAGTACTCTAATGATTTTTTTTTATAATGTCTAGTCCCGATAAAACTACATTCGTACCAAATTTTTGCTATGGAAATAATTGTTCCTCAAAACCTTATGCTTAGTTTCTCTATATCTGCTTCCATATTAGTTTTGATATACATCTTCAGACACCCTATATAATTACGCAGTAAATAAATATGTGAAACAGTAGAACATTTATTAAAAAAAACGGATGAATTATAATCAAATTGAAGACAATTTGATTATAATTCATCCGTTTTTTCGCAGAAGACTGCGTGTTACCACAAAAGACTTCGTCAAATATGTCGAAGTTGCCCTTCTGTATATTTTATACGGTGATGTAACTCGTACCGTTCGAGCGTAAAGTTGCCACCCTCAAGTGCAAAGTTACCCCTAGAGGTGTGAAGTTACCCGCACGGGTGCAGAGTTACCCTGTAGCTAATGAAGTGCGGGATAAGTTGGCAATTACCGTGGCGTACTCGGATATCTGATATTTACGGTCATGATTTCCAAATAGAATTATAGTTTTACAAAACAGCTGTTTGCTGTTTGTTGTGACGTGTGGTCCCAGTTTGCAAATAGGACCACCCCATCTCTTCCCGTTGGTGCTATAAAATCCGGCAAAGGGAATATCCAGGGAATGGGCAGCAGCGTTCTCCTCGGTACCTTAAAATCTTCTGCAATCACCAAGCCGCCAAGGATGGTGATTCTGGCAAACTGACTCTTACCCGAAGATCCGAAGAGCCAAACTACGAAATTTCAGAATTATACCTTTCCTCTCGCATTATTCTTTTAATTTATTTTATTAATAGCTGGAAGAGGTCCACTGCTGAACATGGCCTCCATAAACCGCCACTTTAGATGCTTCTCATAGCTTTTCCGTAATCACCACGCTGGGCAGGCGGCTTGGGGTTGCAGAAGATTTGAATGTATCGAGGAGAATGCTGCTGCCCATTCTTTGCCGGTTCTTACGGCACCCACAGGAAGAGATGGGGAGTCCTATCCGTACACCAAGACTACACAACACATAGGTACATAAAACATTATGGCTTGTTATTGACAATGTTCTATTTTTTTGCCGCCAGAATACAATATTGATATTGAGACATTTTTGTTTAAAAATATTCAGTAATAAAAGTACTACTCTGAATAAGCATAATCAGCATCCACATTATTATTTGTTCATATTTCAAATTACTAAAATAAATAAATTGAAACATTCAAAAGAGCCAAGAAAAATCAAAATTCAGAACAAATTGCTTTCTGAACGGACTCCGAAGAAAACGTCCCGTCTTGCGCTGATTGCAAGTCACTCATTAATTCATTCACTCGTTCTTCCGTTCATTCGTTCGTTCAATCGAGGTTAATTTTCAACGAGACTCAATAATTGTCAGCAGAGTTCTTTTTACTTTCTTTGCTATTGATTAATTATTTCATTTACTATGCTTTTCTTTGATTTTCAATTCAAACCATGTCGATTTTATTTTTGCGGTTCACTTTCAAGATCAGTTGTAGCCTACTTTTTGCGTTTTTATGAGTCATCCATCACTCGAACGGCCAAGGAATGGAGTCCTCTTCCAGCATCAGTATTTCCTCTTAGGTATAAACTGTCAACTGTGTGATTAAATTTGCAGCTCACGGGCGGACGCCACCGTCTTACCACCCATCGTCATTTAGGTGATAATTATTTTGTAAAGGTATACTCATTTTAGAATTAAAAACCTCTCTTCTGTATGAGCTGCCATTCAAATACTTGTAAAACTACTAATAATCTGTTTCTCATATTTGTTAAGTTATTGGACTTGGCAAAACTTTTGGTGGAGGCGACCAGTGACCAGAAGGCTGGCTCTTATTTTGCACAAAAAATCAGCATTGCCATACAGCGTGGCAATGCAGCCAGCGTTCTGGGAACATTCCCCTCCACCAAGGGTCTTTTTGATAATTTCTGACTGTGAGATTATTTGTAATGTTCAAATAAAATGATATAGTTATTGCAGTTAGATCACATTTAATTTTATGGTTATTTAGTAGCTACCTTGATGTTTCGACGGTTGTATTGGCTGTGATTACAAGTAAACTCAAGATTTTCATGGAATATTAAAGAGCAAAGAGCCATTTTAGCGCGATTATGTCCTTGGTACCTCTTCGATGGAAGAGGCAAGCAGCCGCTCAAAGTGGTGCTCTGTGGGGGAGGCCTATGTTCAGCAGTGGACATCTTCAGGCTGTTGATGAAGTCCCATGTAAAAGAGTCATCATCATCATCATTGACAGCCTAAAGACGTCCACTGCTGAACATAGGCCTCCCCCAGAGCACGCCACCTTGAGCGGCTGCTCGCCTCCTGCATCCATCGGCTCCCCGCGGCTTTCACCAGGTCGTCGGTCCACCGAGTGGGGGGCCGGCCTACGCTGCGTCTTCCGGTTCGTGGTCGCCACTCGAGAACCTTTCCTCCCCATCGGTTGTCAGTTCTACGAGCGATGTGGCCTGCCCATTGCCACCTCAACTTACTAACTCTAAGAGCTATATCGGTCACTTTAGTTCTCCTGCGGATCTCCTCGTTCCGGAGCTTATCTCGCAGGGAAACACCGAGCATAGCTCGCTCCATAACTCGCTGCGCGACTTTGAGCTTACTAAAGAGGCCAACAGTAAGAGACCATGTCTCAGTTCCATAAGTCATCATGTAAAAGAATACCACCACCTATATCTCTGTTTTTCCTTCTCACGACTAAATGTCTGATTTGGTCTAAATTGAAAATCATAAGTAGGTATAGATAGTTCGAGCCCTGAGCAATAACGCAGAATAGTTACTAATGTAATAAACTATACTAGTTCTCTCTAAAATGACATAATTACATTGATTCTCGCGAACACAAATTAATTGGATGGCATGTTCAATATTCATTATTCTAGTTCTACGAACCAACATTACTAAAACGACTACATAATTATAATACCGTGTCTCTCATATGACAAGGTTAACCTTTTTATTTTTTTCCTTTTTCTTATTATAGAAACTTATTTTGAAACGAAACTATAGTCATCATTAGCCGGAAAACATCCATAGACTTCAACCCTTTACATTATCTGTTAGTTTATTTGTGAGATGTTTACGCTGCAAAGATAGAAACGTTTAGGACAAAATGTCACACAAAGATACACAGCACATCTCTAACTTGCACTGTCAACCACTGCAAAGACGTCAATGGCGTCTTCTCACTCATACGATGGTCGGCACTTAAAGCGACTGCACGTGTATTGCAATAAAAATGATGATCCGAAAATGCCATCGTGCCTGCTTAGATACTACAAAAACCAGTCAGGTAAAATCAAAGATTATAAAGCCCGTTGATAGCTCGTGAACATAATTTTTCGTACAAACACGACTCATCTGCGCGGGCAGAGGACAAGGTAACAAAACAAGACAAAGCTATACATAATTACAAAGGACAGAGCAGGATGGAACACAAGACATCAACGGGTTCCCATGATTTGTATCTAAATAGTAGTTGAAATACACTACTAATTTTCGTATGACGGGAAGTTGTATCATTGGTCAACTGAATTTATAGTCAATGAGTAAAACAAACAATCGCTCCGGAATAGCTTTTAAACAATAAGTTTAGAATTTGGAACAAAATACACCTAAATAAAATATCATTTTGTCAATTTATAATGGCGCCAGAGAGCGCGGCGGCAGCCATATTGGCAGAGTGAACGAACACATACCGAAAAATACAACCTACAAGTACTAGCGCTACGTATTGGGATCGTTGGTTAGACGATTTAATCTCGTTAAGCGCTGTAGCGGATTTAATTATACCAAAAATGGCAACTATTTCTGCTTCCCATAGCTTCTCTAGTACGTAGTATATAATTTGACTTTATCCAAACCAGTAAACGGCCCTCCTTTTTTATTGTTTATTGGCAAAGCATTTGACCACTGTCACGCGTGATGTTAAGGATGGGGCATGTTTGCCTAAAATGGAGCATCCTTGTCTATGCCTCCTGAGGGTAAGTGGTCACCATCACTTATGCTGGACATTTGCAACACCAGGGGTGCTGATGATGTCTTGCCTACCTAGCTAACTTATTGCGGTAAAAGGACACGGGTGAAACCGCAGTATCACACTAATATTATGAAGGCGAAAGTTTGTGCGGATGTGTGTATGTGTGTGTATTTGTTACTCTTTCACGCTGTAACAGCTGGACGGATTTGGATGAAATTTGGTATGAAGGTAGCTTATACCCTGGATTAAAACATAAGCTACTTTTTATCCCGAAAACTGGAACGGTTCTTGTAGGAACGCGGGTGGAACCGCAGGGCGCTGCTAGTCTTACATATAGGTACGAATAATTTAACATTACTCTCCTAAAACTGCTGAAACACAACAGCTTTCTAAATAAACACGTGTACTGTCAAAACAACAAAACTTTCACATAATTCTACGCTAAGTTTCATTAAATCTTCATGTTATAAATTTTTGGCGGAGTTACACAAAGTTCTTGGGATGCCGAACTTGTAAGCTTGAGTTTCGGTTATGTATCGCTCGAGGCTAATATCTTATACTTGGATAAGGATAACATTAACCTGATTGCTTTGAAATAGAAACCTTATTTTCATAATTAATAATGTTTAAATTCAATATTCGATCTAGTCTCAAACTCATTAGTATCAAAATGCATGGTATTGTCCTAAATGGCAAACGTCACATTTGAGTGTTGCCTGCAAAAATTAATAAAAATTAATGTCAGTTTTGGCGGAAACGCGGAAAGTTCACGTCGTTCATTGTATTATTTTTCAAACCTTGTGCTTTTTCCAGTGTTAATGTTTAAAATTGGTGGCGTTTTACGCAGTAAGTGCGTAATTACGACCATGACTCATGCTCGTAATTCAGCACTTGTGCTCACGCAAGTGATATTATGATATGGTGCAACGTGGTTTTTCGTGTTTCTTCCAAAAGTCCATAGAAGCTTCTGTAAAGTTGCCACCACTTTACTAGGGCATGACTTTGACTGGACTACGACTAGAATATTTGACCCAAACTGTGATTAAGACTTGACTTTACGTATAATATTCTATAACATGATGAAAATTACAAAACTTGACACTGGCTTAATACACTATGTCGTCGCTTGTTTCACTAAGTGACGTATCTGACATTTTGACAGATACGTCACTTATTTTATTTTTCAAATACGTTGATTAGACAGTTCGACGCGTCTTTGAAAGTAGATAAAAGCTACATTTAAAGTGTCAGATACGTCAAAATGTCAGATACGTCACTTAGTCAAGCAAGCGACGATGTGTGGAGACAAAATATAAGAAAAAAATAGAATGTTTCGGGCAGGCAACTGACACCTCAGCCCACTCAGCCTCAGCCCCGTTTCAGAGAGATCCTACGCGCAAAACTTGAAAAAAAAAACGAGAAAAAATACTGACAATGTGCCCATGTCAATAGCATGCGCACCGCGTTTCCTTTTTACACACATATTTTTACATTACTATATTGATCACATACAGGTAAAAGTACATTCCAAAATCATCAAATTAGTATTTTTAGAAGGTATTCATTTTTTGATTCCTTTCTAACAAAGGATTAAAAAACTTTAAAAAAGTGTTTATATTTATTTCAATTAGAAATAGCATCTTTGACCTTTTGTTTTTCACCACTCCACAGATTCAGAAGACCCATTCCACAACTGAAATAAAGTACCTTTCACACAATACAAGAGCCAAACAAAAAGAACAGTCCTCTCATTAACCCAGAACACGAAAGGGGTCACGGCAATCCGAAATTCTTTTCAAACTCCAGATTTCATTGTGACTAAAATTCTCTGCTCATTACAAACATAATGAATGCAGGAATATAGTGAATGTGAACCAGTGCTTCAGCGTGAATGAGTGAATGAATGCAATGTGAACGAAAGAATGAATGGACTTTTAAATGTATGGTTGTGACGGCGCGTGTTTGCGATTACTTCCGTCTCTTTGCGTGCAGCGTGAAAAATCCAAACTAAAACAAACCTTCATTGTGTTGGTTTTCGGCCGTTGAATGTGGTAGAAACATGTGTAAATGGTGCGTTATTTTTACAGAGCACTTAGGATTTTAGTCTAGTATTAGTAATTATAGAATATTTTTTTCTGTTACACTAATAACAATCTGTTGATTACAATAATCAGGCAATACTGCCTGACCGTTCTTCGTCCTACTACCTGTTTGCGCTGGTTCAATATAGAAATTAATAATTTTAAAATGCCTTTTAAATGCTTAGGAACACCCAGATGCGACAGAAATGTAAGGCAAGGACGGAAAAGATAGGTACTCACGCGTAGCCCGAACACAGCTGATTTAGGGGGCGCCCCCGCACAAGTTCCTTAGATTTTCCAAGATGCACTCGCGACACAATACAGCTAACAGTTTATTTTCAACACAATGGCCTCTACAGTTATTTGATTTAATAAGAATATTCTAGTGAGCCTTCAACATAGCACACGCCGAACGGTTGTGAGATGCGCACAGTCATCCACGTCGCAGTCCTTCTGATCTATGCGCGTATGACAAGGACGGGGAGCGGATATTTGTGTAGGAGTGAAAGGGATAGAGGATTGCACCTTGTCGCACCTGTCCACTCGTTTGTTTTTCAAAATAAACGTACTTTATAGCGTTAACATCTCCCCCGGCTTGACAGGCCGTAGGGCCTTCAATAATAAAGCGCATTACATAGAAAAAAGGTCACTTCAACGTACCTAAACTGCATTAAGCCGTGAACGGATTTTATATTGTTTTTGAATAATTATTAAGTATCTATTTGAGACATACATATTTTAGGTTTATTACTATACTAATTACTATTATTAAATTTAATTACTATAGCTAAGTTAGAATTGTGGACTGTATCTTAATTATTGAGTTGGCAATGGGTAAATTTTTACCACTGGCCTGCGGTATAAGCCGGACTTCGTCCGGACATCCACGACCCTCACCACATTATCCCTGCCTGGAAAAGTGCGCTCAACCACCCCAATGGGCCAGTTAAGAGGAGCGCTGTTTTCTGATTCAAGCAGAACAACAGTCCCCGTTTGGATGGAAGCGTTAGGCTTCGTCCATTTATTACGCACTTGAAGAGTGTTAAGGTATTCGACCTTCCATCTTTTCCAAAATGATTGGACAAGATGGTCGACCACACGTTTCCTACGCACCAGGTTAATGTTTCCATGTGATAAATCTTCAGCAGGAAGCGATTTGAGAGGGGTTAGCACTAGAAAATGAGCAGGCGTTAAAGCTAGAGGTTCAGCAGGGTCACTACTCAAAACAGAGAGAGGGCGCGAGTTTAATAATGCTTCTATTTGGACAAGCACTGTCGACGTCTCCTCGTAAGTTAGCAACTGATTTCCCACTGCTTTAGTCAAATGAACCTTCACGCTGCGTATGTTACTTTCCCAAATTCCTCCAAAGTGGGGAGCCGCGGCAGGATTAAATCGAAATTCAATACGATTTTCACGAAGTTCATTCGCGAATTTGTCGCGATATTCTTCCGAGTCTAGCAATTGGTACAAGTTGTCTAAATAGGATTTCGCACCGATGAAGTTCGAACCACAATCTGAGTAAAGGACACTAACGGGACCGCGTCTGGCTAAGAAGCGCTTAAACGCATTCATGAACGCTTGGGTGCTAAGATCTGATGACAACTCGATGTGCACCGCTTTCGTAACAAGGCATATAAAAAAAACATATGTATGCTTTTGTGCTACGTACGCCTCTACCACGGTGTGGGGTTATAGCCAGGGGACCAGCGTAATCAACGCCTGTATGGCAGAAAGCCTTGGCTTCAGTAACCCGGCATGCAGGTAGGCTTGCCATCATGGGAAACTGGTTGACCGGTCGCGTTTTAAAACAAATGTTGCACTTTTGAACCCGATTACGTACAATATTACGCGCCGACATTATCCAGTATCTTTGGCGCAATAAGGACATTAACAGCTGCGGGCCGGTATGCAAATTTTTGCGATGGTAGTGGTCAATAATGAGATCGACGATATGATCACGACGTGGGAGAAGTATTGGATGTTGACTATCGAATCCAATCGTGGCATTAGTCAAGCGACCTCCAACGCGCAATACATCGTCTTTATCAACGAATGCGTTGAGTTTCAGAAAAGCAGGAGGTAATGGTTTGCCTGCTTTAGCCTTCGCAATTTCATCGGAAAAGTAAGCGGTTTGAAGATTCCTGATTATGAAAAGTTCCGCATATTCAAGATGGGAAACATTAAATTTAGTCGGCAATTTTTTCATAAACCGAAGGACATAGATAACTATTCGGAGTAATCTGTTCCAGGACGAGACTCGAATAGCGAGCTCGCATAAAGGGGGTAGCGGTCGTGAAGTCTGTTCAGTGGCTGTCATCACACTCATTTTGGCTTCAGGAATCTCACCCACTGAGCTAATTTCCGATTTAAGCGGCCATTCAGAGCAAGGTTGATGCGCAAACCTAGGCCCATTGAACCATAAAGGATGCGCCATTAATTGTGCGGGCGTTAAACCACGACTCAGACAATCTGAAGGGTTGTCTTTGCCGGCTATATGATAGAAGTGCCTAGGATCAATTTTTTCCTGAATCTGTGAAACTCTATTCGCGACGAACGTCTGCCAGCGACATGGCGTTGCACGTATCCACGCGAGGGCTACCATACTGTCGGTAAACGCATAAATAGAGCATGCGGGCAATGGATAGGTATCAATCACCGTGCGCATTAGTTTGGCAAGAATTAAATTCGCGCAGAGTTCTAAGCGAGCGAGCGTAACGAGCGTCTTCGTTGGTGCGACCCGCGACTTGGCGCATACGAGGTTCACCACTGTGTATTGAAGCTTCGGGAAGTACACGTGAACGTAAACTACTCCACCGTATGCGGCCTCCGACGCGTCCGCGAACCCCAATATAGAAATAACGCAGTCGTCCGTTACTCCAATATGCCGCGGCAATTTAATATTTTGCAATAAAGGCAGCTCAGATTCGAAGATCCGCCACAGATTAATAATATGCTGTGGTGGTGTCTCGTCCCAATCGACATTTTCATTCCAAAGCGATTTTACAATAAGTTTGGCCAGAAGTGTAACTGGAGCGAGAAACCCCATTAAATCCCACAGGCGAGCAATAAAAGATAGGATATTTCGCTTAGTACACTGGCGAGGCTGAGGGCTGACGCTGAATGTGAACGCGTCCTCGGCCGGCAGCCAATGCAGTCCCAATATTTTCAATTGGTCTGCTGGGCTAAACTCCACGGCTTCAGTAACGCGGTGGTCAGCAGGGATGCTAGCCATCACCTCAGGTGAGTTGCTCGAGAATTTCACTAGTTGAAATTCAGCAGTCGCAAATAGTTGAATTAACTGATTAGATAATTCGACGCCTTCATTTATCGATGCACAACTAGTGGCAAGGTCATCCATATAAATATATTTTTCTATGACACGGCTGGCATTAGGAAAACGAGCACTTTCATCAGTAGCCAATTGACGAACTGACCGTATGGCTAAATACGGGCTACAGCGTAAGCCAAAGGGAACACGGGTCATTTCAAAAACTTGGATCGGATCATTGGGATCAAATCGGTACAGTAGTCTTTGAAACCGCAAGTCATCTTCGTTTACTAAAATACGTAAATACATTTGTCGTATATCCGCACTGATAGCAATCGGCAGTAATCGAAACTGCAATAATATTTTAAACAAATCATTTTGTAGGTTCGGTCCGGTATGTAAGATATCATTTAATGACATTCCATTTGTTGTCGAACTACTTCCATCCAAAACAACGCGCAAACGGGTCGTCTCCTTATCAGTTCGAACGACGCCATGGTGAGGTATTACGTAATGAGGCTTGTTAAACTCGGCGGCAGAATTATCAATCGCTCTTAAATAACCTTTATCTAGGTACTCAATAAATACATTGTCGTATTCTTTTTTCACGGAAGGATTAGCCAATAATTTTCGCTCCAATGATAAATACCTACGCTCCGCGGAACACATCGAATCACCTAAACAAGAGGGATCTTTTTTAAATGGTAACGATACTACAAATCTGCCTTTATTATCGCGCCGAGTAGTATTGACATAAAATTCCTCACATTCCTTCTCGTCTGGCGAAAGCGTACTCTTTATTGTAGGTACTTCTTCCAGTTCGAAGAACCGACTTACGCGATCATTAAGGCCCTCATTCATAGTGCAATAGGCACGCACAATATTGCAAACGGGATTGACAGTCGGAGCCTGACCTACCACAATATAACCTAATAAGGTTTCTATAGCTACTGGTTCGCCGGGAGAACGCGATAACGTATTAGGACGTAATATGCGCGCGAAAACATCAGACCCTAGTATAAGATCGACTGCAGCGGGCGTGCTAAAGCGGCTATCAGCTAAAGGTAGATTCTGTAAATAGTCAAGCTGTGCGGTATCAATCACTGAGACCGGAAGTTCATCCGTAATCCGATTAACTACTAGCGGTTGAATATTAAATTGCACCTCATCATTATGACGCGATCTAAGGGTGAGGCAAGTGATGCCTTCAATCGGGTTTGTGACGTCACCAACACCAGATACGAATTTGCTTGAAGCAGGAAGTAACGGTAGCTTCAAGCGTTTACAACACTCTGTTGTAATTAGGTCGCGTTGCGACGCGCTGTCTATTATGGCACGGACTATAGATACATTACCAATTTCGTCAATAACGTGACATTGTGCGGTCCCTAATAATACAGACATCGCGGGTTTAATATCATTAGCACCGGAGGCAGCGGCGCACTTGAAGCCTACAGCACACAGCGAGACCGGTCGGTCTTCTCCAAGCGCCGGCAGCGCGGGCGATCTCGCGCATTGTTTGTTTACATTTTTATCGATAGGCGCGGTACTCTGAATTATTGCAGAAGTCCCGTTGCTAATTATTGCCGTGGTGGCATTCCTATTTTGCGAAGACGTACCATTATTATTGAAATGCAATAAACTATGGTGGCTACGTGAGCACGTACTGCACCTGCTTGTCGATTTGCAATCAAGCAGCGAATGTTTATCACTAAAACAGTTAACGCATAATTTATTACGCTTAACTAAAGCAAAACGATTATGAGGAGACATTGACAGGAATGTGGGGCATTGAACCAATTTAGTGTGGTCCCTTTTATCACAACATACACATTTATCGTGTTCCTGTACGTTCACAAACGTTTTTACATTATTATTGTTATTAGAGCGTGACCCTGAGAATTTACCTGACGATTGCATGGCATTAGAATCCATATTGTTTTTGCGAGATTGGAAACCTGACTTTGTATTTGTCACATTATGTGCACGTAGCAAGATATGGGCGTGGTTACGAATGAAATCTACAAACTCAGAGCAAGTAGGCATTTTATTAATCCCGTTATCATTTAATGACATCTCAAACGCCTTGACTGTTTCTAGATTTATCTTCTTACAGCCAATATGAATGAACAATAAGTCCTCTAAGCTGGTAATTTTCAGTTGTCGTAGTGCCGAAATAATGGAAGAGAATTTATCAACAAAATCCTCTAAACTAGCGGGCGAGCTGGGGTCGACTACTGGAAGATTCATTAATTTATCTAGATAAGAAGTGGCTAATAAACGCGCGTCATTATATTTATTTAATAAGGCATTCCAAATGACCTGATAATTCTCGGCAGAAGGTAATATACCCTGGCAAATAGAAAGCGCCTTACCGTTCAATCTACCTATCAGATATTGGATTTTCTCACCGTCAGTTAATTCCGGGTTTTCGTGGATAACCGTTCGAAAAGTCTCATAAAAAAGGGGCCAGCTTTCTTGGTCTCCGTTAAAAGTACACAACTCTAACCTAGGCAATGGTATATTCCTGCTGAGATGTCCCTTATTATTATCGGAATGACCTGCTGCATTATTATCTTTGGATAACTGTTTTATTTTGTATTTTATCTGTGTGTAAAGTTGTTCAAAGGCAAGTAATGACTTATACGAAGGCAAACTGGCGTCTTCGTTTAAAGAAGCTTCATAGCAACATCTTTCATCTAACGCCTCAACATATTTTTGATGTATAGAATCGATAGTAAAAGTATTTGCAAGAAACAATTCGACATTTGCTGGATCATTAAAATTAAATGATTTCATAGAATCGTATATCGATTGTATGTACTCGAAATAGACAGTCAATTTGCCTTGTATTCTTTCAAATTCCCTATCCTTAGTTACCTTAGTTACTGTTGCCATTGTCGATGATTTACATCAAATTCCGCGATACTTTTGAAGTTATTTAACGCAAAAGCCGGCCGGCAATTATTGATAATCAAAATGGCGGGCGTGAACTCGACAGAAACGAAAATTTCTAAGTATGAATCCGATGCCGAAGTGACCAAAAAAATATATGTTTGCGCTGGTTCAATATAGAAATTAATAATTTTAAAATGCCTTTTAAATGCTTAGGAACACCCAGATGCGACAGAAATGTAAGGCAAGGACGGAAAAGATAGGTACTCACGCGTAGCCCGAACACAGCTGATTTAGGGGGCGCCCCCGCACAAGTTCCTTAGATTTTCCAAGATGCACTCGCGACACAATACAGCTAACAGTTTATTTTCAACACAATGGCCTCTACAGTTATTTGATTTAATAAGAATATTCTAGTGAGCCTTCAACATAGCACACGCCGAACGGTTGTGAGATGCGCACAGTCATCCACGTCGCAGTCCTTCTGATCTATGCGCGTATGACAAGGACGGGGAGCGGATATTTGTGTAGGAGTGAAAGGGATAGAGGATTGCACCTTGTCGCACCTGTCCACTCGTTTGTTTTTCAAAATAAACGTACTTTATAGCGTTAACACTACCCTACCTTGCGATTAAAATTAATGATCCCGAAAAACATTTAGGATTCCATTTATATAGTTATCTACGGAACCTAGCAATAAGTACGGCTTAACATGCACTTGGCCAGGCTACGTTGGTATCAGCCAATATGACGTCACGTATTCCATCTCAGATATTACGAAGACTGACGTCTAAAATCACGTTAATATATCCAGTCGAGCCGAACTGAAATTATGACCCTGAGGCGAAACATGCATGAAATCCGGCCCATGTTACGTTGATGACGTATTTATCTGTGATGGGTATGGGAGAGGGTGTATACATGTATATGAGTAAAGGGCTGTACGTATACTGAAGCTACCGACCCGCCGAAATATGCCCCATCTCTTTCCATGGGTGCCGTAAGACGCGGCTCGGGGAATTTACAAGGAATGCAGGGCAGTAGCATTCTTCTTAATCTACTGTGATAACAAAGCCGCCTGAAAAGTGTGGTTATTATGGTTAATCCCCCCCCCCCCGTATATTAAGCACCCTTTTGAAGGGGGGGGGGGCTATATATTCACCAGTGAACGTCTTTTGGCTGTTGCTATGTATAGTTTTGTTGTTGCTTCAAATCATTGCAAGTTCTAAAACATTGTCGGTAGTACGTCTGCAACTCGAGCTTGGCATTATGTTTACGCCGTATTCAAAACCATCAAATAAATTAGCAAAAAAAATCAGCTACTGAAAAAAATCTGTTAAAATTTACAAAAACAAAACTGTATTTTAAGTTATCTTTTTTATGTAAACGAATGACGTGACGAGCTAGTCGTTCGCCTGGTCTTAAACGTCACGGCCGCCCATTACAGATTGCAGTGTAACTCGGAAATCTAAATTAAAGTTTCGCGCGACTCTGCGCACTGCGCAGGTCATCCTGAGACATCACACAGTCTAAAAAAGATTTCTAGACTGTGAGATCAGTTCTTAAGTCTCATTTGCCCAGTAATTTCACTAGCTACAATGCCCTTCAAACCGGAACACAGTAGTGCTTGAACACTAACTGCTTGGCGGCAGAATAACTGGCAAAGCGGTGGTACCTACCTAGACGAACTTTGTAGAAAAGTCCTACCACCTAGCAAAAGAATAGGAATAGGATTTCCTCAAAAGAAGTAATATTTAACAACAATACTTACATGCGTTTAAAAACACAGCAGCAACAATGAGCTTCCAAATATTTTTCATGTTTATTTCCTGAAACAAAGAAAATTGAACTCTATTATTGATTGCTACTACTATTTCCTGAAATAAATAGAATAAACTATAAGCCAATAGACTAGTATTGGTATGCTATAAGCGCCCGGTCGGTTTTACTGGAAACCCCATTTCTTGCAATTTTTTATTCAAATTTATGATGATGACGATGATTCCCAAGCAGTTACCGCGAGATGGTACACTAACAGCTGCTTGCATCCTGCATCCGTTGGCTTCCCGCTGTTTGCAGTGGACGTCTCTAAGCTGTTGTTGATGATGCTGATAATGATGACTATGTCAATGGCCTTTGTATACATTTAGAACTAGCACAATTTTTTTAAGTTTGTGTGAAGTCTCAAAAACTCTTTATACTTTTCTATGAAAAAAGTAATTTTGAAACATTGCGAAACTACCCTCTTCACGAGAAGAACTTGTAAATTTATTCATAGACTGGTCGTAACTGGAAATAGGCAGTTTTCGTTATTAACATGTTTACTGGCACTTATGTTAGAGCTAAAAATATTATGGATACCATAAAATGTCGGTAAAAATGTGTGTCTATAAAAATTTTTGGGCTATTTTATAAAGGTTGGGTCTCCAAGTACGCTTGCTGGATCTTTTTTTGTTGTACTTTACTCGAATTTTAATATGCAAGGCAGTGTAGAAACATTGTCTAAACCCTACGCAAAATAATTTAAAAAATAATTAAAATCAATATGATTCAGAACTTAAATCTTAATTACCTTAATCATAATGAAGGCAAAAATCGTACCCTGTAATAGGTACCTGTCAATAACATTAGTGCCAGATAATTAAAGTTCGAAGATAATTACGTAGAGACTGCTTCCTTCCAAATTAAATCTAACTTTAGATGAATGTAACATAATTAAGTACGGAAATAATTAAAATTATATCTTTGGGTAAAAGCATAGATTTAATTGAAGGGAAAGACAGGGTACGGCTTCATAAGTATATCTTAGTCAAGATCTGGCTCTGCGTCTCGATTTATATGTCGCTCAAGATGCGTATTGCTTTCATTTTCTTTAAGACGACAATTGTGTGCATTGCACCTAATTTGATCGGACTGCTTTCGATACGATAGCGACTTTGATCTATGGTTGACAGAAATATTTAATGTATTGTGACAGCGGCAGAAGGCCAAAAAAGGGGTTCGTTGTTGCACGACATTTTGTTCAAAGCATTTTCTAATGCAAATAGCAAAAACTTCAATAACGGGAATAATTATTATGTCCGTGTTCATTCTTAAATTTAATAAAGTCTCATCTCAGTCTCGTCAAAATCATATTTTAGTCGGTGGAAATTGGGAACGTTACTGAAGGCTTCCATCGAGTTTTGGGCAGGCGAGCAGGGCCGTAGCCAAGAATTCACTTCGGGGGCGGGGGGTTCAACTTGATTACCATAATTATATACCTGCACACACAGTTAAAAAAAATTTGCTTCTTATCATCATCATCATCAGCCTGAAGACGTCCACTGCTCAACATAGACCTCCCCCAAAGAGCACCACTTTGAGCGGCTTCTCGCCTCCTGCATCCATCGGCATTTGGCTCCCCGCGGTTCTAACTAGGTCGTTGGTCCACCTAGTGGGCTGGTTGCTTCTTATACCTACTCGTAATGGAGAGCTGATAAAGTTAGAAGATGAAATCTTTCGCAGCACTCGAGCAATAAAATAGATTTTATAATAATTTTATCAGCTCTCCATACATCTAAGTACCTACCTACGTGTATAAGAAGCAAACAGATAAATATGTTTTTTTAAACTATGTCGAAAATTGATTAGTAATTTTGGTACCTAAATCACTAAAAGCAAACACTGATGGTAGAAATATTGAAAGCGCGAGCGAAGCGAGCGCGAAAAATTTCATATTTGCCGTATTGTATTTCAGAAAACACGTATGGCAATTCAAACATGAATTACATGTCAGTCAGTACCTACAAACGCGCTTGCTACAATTATAACAAAATGCAGTAGGAATATAAAAAGCCCGAGCGCAGCGAGCGCGAAATTTTTTATATTTGCCTTATTGTTTTTTAGAAAATATGTATGGCAATTCAAACATTCTTGCTCTGCCCTTAGACCAGCGCAGATTTTGGCGGGGGTTTGAACCCCCCCCCCTGCCTACTTCAGGAGATCCGCAGGAGAACTAAAGGTACTGGTATAGCTCTTAGAATTAGCAAGTTGAAATGGCAATGGGAAGACCGTCGCTTGTAAAACTGACAACCGATGGGGAAGAAAGGTTCTCGAATGGCGATCACGAACCAGAAGACGCAGCGTAAGCTCCCTACTACGTGGACCGACGATCTGGTTAAAACCGTGGAAAGCTGATGGATGCAGGTAGCGAGAAGCCGCTCAAGGTGGCGCTCTCTGGGGGAGGCCTATTTTCAGCAGTGAACGTCTTCAGGCTGTTGATGATGATGGTGATAATGACGTCTGCTATGAAAAATTTAACTAATTGAATTTAAAAATCTTCATTAGGTGATCAAAAACGAAGATTAAAATCATCAGAGATTCATCAGTGCCAACCCTCAGTTTTGACGTCCTGGGTAGGAAACAATTGGTTACTTTTTGACTATGATCCGCCTTTAGCAACCAAGAGGTTCTCTATGAAGCCGGTATGAAAACTTTTTTATAAGCGAGTACGCCACAGCCCTAAAATGTGTGTAATCCTTGCTATCAGCTGATTCTACTGTCAGTGCAGTGTTAGTAAATATTGCATCTTGAATTTGGGTGAAGTCATTATAATATTTCCATAAGACTCCAAGTCCATTACCTTACTTTAAATTTTCTTTACTGAGTAAAAGTAATATTAGCATTTATTTATTTATTGACACTATACTGATATTACCATTGTCATTATTCATTAACAATACTGCAAAAAATATATAAAAATCGATTTCTTAGACACCTCACGTCCCGTCCTTCGAATGACATTTTTCGATTCATGTCCAAACTTCCAGATAGATTTTCTGAGTAAACAGATGTAAGGCTCAAAATCCACTGAACCAGTTATTTCTTTTTCAGTACTAAAGCCAGTTTTGTTAAAAATTAAATAAAAATCCTTTTATTATTCATTAATATTTCACTGTTACATGATCTTAATAAAATAAGTATCTTCATTTAATTGTTTTATTTAGTGTAGTTAGAACCTTAAAATAAGCCCTATAGAAGATAAATTTCGAAACAGCGCCTTCTCAAAACGCACACTACATGTTTGCTGCGCTTACTTGTTTTATCACGCACACAGACATAAGCAAGAAAATTAATAGCTTATCAGTGGAATGTCACACCAGAACTCTTACTGCTTTTCTGATGTATTGTGGCACGATATCACCGCGCAAGTTGTCATTCTAAATAATTTTCTGGAAACTCTTCACACAGAGCAGTGATCACGTAAACACCGTACGGTGCCATATATGGCACCAATTAAATGGCTTAAATTTCGCGAATGTGCTGGGGTTCTATAGAAGTTAGAACATTTTTTATTATTATTTGTCATTGTTAAAAAGAGCATTAGTATAGCTTTGGTATCAACCAAAGCTCTAATCAGATTTGGTGCGTTTTCATTTGTACGAGCTTTCGGACGATGGCAATACGTTTGATGGAAAATAGTAATGCTAGGATCATTATCATCATCATCAGTCTAAAAATGTCCACTGCTGAACATATGCATCCCTCACAGAACGCGCTTTGAACAGCTTTTTTTTTCAACGTGCTAATGCTTTTGGTGTCTATCGACCTTTACAGCGTTACCGGGCGGGGCTTTAAGCGGCTGCTTGCCTCCTGCATCTATCGGCTCCCCGCGGTTTTAGCCAGATCGTAGTGGAGGGCCTACGCTGCGTCTTCCGGTACATGGTCGCCACTCGAGAACCTTGCTAGAATCGTTAAGACGTAATTCGGTTATGTATATTTAATTTTTTTTAATAGGAATAGTACAATTTTAGGTTTGTATTAATATTAATGTATTTTTATTTAAATTTAATTCTAATTTAATCATCTAATTTTTTTATGTTTTGTAATTTTTACTATAACTCGTTAAAATAGTCACTGTGGGTATTGAACCGCGAGCCGTCTTCACCCACGTCAAAAAAGTGACAACTGACAAACCAACAAATTGGGACGAAAATAATAAACCGACAGTTTTTTTTATTATTCGCGAGCTTAACGAGCCTCCCGCGCCCTTTTGTGCGATTTTTTCTGGGAAAATAAAGGAAATTCCGGATAAAATGTTACGGAATATTTCCAAATGAAGGCACGCTTATTTGATATCACCATATCTTGTTATTAGGCATTTTGTGTTTTGTGCAAAAGTCTTTTGTCGTTCAAGACATTTATCGTGTTATACATATCACCGCCTTTTTGTAAGAACCAATTATTTATAAAAAATCGTGGTTATTTATAAACCATCGAATTATTGTAAACGGACAAAATATCTTGCTATAAAACGGATGATTTTCTGATTATTTATAATTAGTCATTGCCCAGCGGTGAGTTTGTAAACAAACGATTTCAGTAGCGTTTAATTGTGAACAAACCCGTATTAATGCACCAATTTTTGCTGTAATTTATTGTTTTCTTAGAGTATCTAGTGGCTAACCAGTAGGTTACGACGACGAGCGCAACGAGGAGGAGTGTTAGGTTAGTTTTGACCACACTGGAAGTACACAATACAATATAACGAAGTGATACTGATTAATTATAAATAACCGAAAAATCGACCGTTTTACTGTGAGACACATTGCCCGTTTGCAATAATTCGACAGTTTATAAATAACCGCTGTTATGTATTTTATGTTGATTTCAATAATAACGCTTGATTTAAACTTCAATGGACTGTATTTTATTATTTTAAATTTTAAAGTGACAATTTCCTATTGCACACGCAAGTTATCGTTAGAGAAGAGAAAGGGTAATAATTCACACAGAGTATACAACAAAGTGGACCATAGACTATTAAATCGAAGAGTAGACAATAAAATGATAAATACTAAACAACCGCGATTATTTATAAAAAATCGGTTCTTACAAAAAGACAGTGACATACAGATAAAGTACATTAGTGCAGGAGGCGAGCAGCCGCTCAAAGTGGCGCTCTCTGGGGGAGGTCTATGTTCAGCAGTGGACGTCTTCAGGCTGTTGATGATGATGATGGTGATGATGACAGAGAAGGTTTTATTAATACATGTTAAATTTATAAATACACACATCAAAAAAGTCTAAGCAACATGTACTAATTCAAATTTTAGGATGGTTCTTCACATTATAACGTTGTATTTTATTGTTAAAATTATTACAAAATGAAATTTATCAAGAAAATGAATTTATTGTGAAATAATAGGACAATTTAATACAAAGTATGGCCTTATTTAAATGGTTGGTAAAATTATAAAATCAAGAATAAACGTGTCAATTAAAACGCACTTAAATTCAAACAAATTCGCAGTCATTTGAATTTTATGAAAAACCAAAACATAATCGATTTTTTTTTTTACAACCAGCCAGTATGTCATCAATAACAAAAAAGGTTTACTTACCTACGCACTTTGAGTGAGTAAATACTTAGAAATTAATTAATATAAATGGTAAATTTGTAATATCATGCATGTTGCTTAGACTTTTTTGATGTGTGTATATTTAACGACAAAAAACTTCTGCGCAAAATACAAAATGCCTAAATACGTTTAAAAACGTAGGTACTTATTAAAAAATTTGCTAAGCGTTTTTAATTTAAGTGGTGGTTTTTAACGTTTACCAAGAGCTTGTTATTACCCTACATATTATTTTGATTATTTATTTATTTGTTCCATAGCTCTGAAGAAACAAAAATAAACATTATCTTAATATTTACAATATAGACTAAAAGCATAGAGAGATCATCAAAACGATATTATATTTGTACTGCTCACACGTATCACTACGTCAGTGGCGAAGGAAAGAAACGAACATATAGTAATTAGCTATCCTTGCAAAAAGTCACCGTACTATTTTTTCGACTCGAGTCAACTGTTTTTTCTATACAAATCTGTCAGACTCATTCACATCAAAGTGTCCACTTCATATAAAGAGTGTCCAAAAAAGTGATACCCTTGACAAATAATGAAGTTCTCTCTATGCTTTTAGTCTGTACTCTAAGCCTCTAAGGTATATTAAGTATTTACTATAAAAAAGCAATGTAATCTTTCAGGACTGTCGCCTTAAGGAATGAAATAAGAATCACTCAAGTTTACTTCGAAAGCTACTTTGGATTTATAATAATGTGTAATAAATCATTATTGTAAATAAGAAATGTTAGTATTCTAAGGGTGGGATTTTAATCCATAGTTAAGGTAATCAATGGTTAAAATCTCTAACAAAATTTGAACATTGGTTTGAATTTGTTAGAGCTTATAACCATTGGTTACCTTAACTACTGATCAAAAGTGCTAACAAGTTCTAAAGTTCAAAATTTGTTAGAGGTTTTAACCATTGATCAAAAAACCCACCCTAAGTCGTATTATAATCAAAGTGTCAAGTTATACTAAAGCGTCAGTAATAGACATAAGGATGGCACTAAAATGGTCTGACGTCTTCCGCAGCACTCTAGGGAAATTACAGTATACACGACCGGAGAGTGTGCGATGATTTATTATGCTCAAAAACCTTTGAATATGTCTTATTCAAAGTGATATAAACACTAAAAGAATTACACACAGAGACCTAGGTTATTTTCGTTACTCTTAATAAATCATACACATACTTCCTGGGTAGGAAATAATTGGCGTCAATGAAAAAAAATAAAAAAGATGTAGATTGACATCTCATAGAATCAACAAGATCCGTCGCCCCCAGCAACCAAGAAGTTTTCTTTGAAACTGGTATGAAGGACTTTTGGCGGGAACGCGGAAAAGTTCACGTCGTTGCATTGTATTATTTTTCAAAACTTGTGCTTTTTCTAGTGTTAATGTTTAAAATTGGTGGCGTTTTACGCATTAAGTGCTGAATTACGAGCTCATGCTCGTGGGCAAGTGATATAATGTGGTGAAACGTGGTTTTTCGTGTTGTTTTCCAAAATTCCATAGAAGCTTCTAGTACAGTTGCCACCACATTACTGGGGCATGACTTAGACTGGACTATGACTACCTGACTTAGACTCGACTATGACTGTGACTAAGAATTGACATTACGTGAAATATTCTATAGCACGATGAAAATTACAATACTTGACACTGGCTAAATACACTATGTGTGGAGCCAACATACAAAAAAAAAAACTGGTATGAAAACTTTTGGGGCGAGGCACAGGCGACGCCATAGCCCTAAAAATGTTTGTAGTCCCTGCTATCAGCTGATTCAACTGTCAGTGCAATATTGGTAAATATTGCATCTTAAATTTGACTGATATAGGCAAGCAAGCACTAGAAAATACTAATTTACAAACTTAACTAAGGTTGAAAAAATAACTTTAATACCATTTATACAGTTTAAATCTACTAAATAATTTGTTATTACAAAACGGAAGAGAACTTTCATGAATAACAACCATCGGCGGTGTAAGAGATACCTTCAAACCTTATCCACAATATAAACAGTAAGGGTATGTTTGACAAGCGGTAGCATATCTTATTCTTTAGCCAATAGTAGCCGTAGCACGACACCAAAATTTCTTTGTTACTTACTGGTGTCGTTAAATCTAGCATTTACATCACAGAACAAGAAAAAAAATATGCTTCGCTTAGGTGCGAAGCGTCATATTTTTCAATGCTCTGTGATTTACATGGATGATTTTCTGTGTCGTCCTCCCGGTAAACTTTGGTTGCGTGTATCATTATAACCCGTAAAAATTTATTGAAAGCCATTCAAAAGTACCTAAATAAATGATATTGAAATAGCTTCAGAATAAAAATCTTTAGTCATCTATTTGAGATATACCTTAATCAACTTAATGGAGAGAACAGCAGGGTTACTCTTGACACTCGATTTCAATCGTAATTTGGGATTTGGAACGAAATCGTAGCATTTGGTACTCTTGAATCCGATACTAGCGCACGATTGGAATCTTTGTCCGTGGAATTTTACGGAACTAAATGGAATCGACTCATTTCTACACCATCCGCTTTTTCGGTACTCTTGACGCGATTTGACATTGGCAAATTGAGTTTGAAGTAGAGTTTGCGATAGAATTTTCAGACCTTTCAAAAGTTAACTTTTTTGCGTTCGAGTGTGTTGTGTTAAGTGGTTTCGGAAGCAATTCGGAAGTAAAATGGCACGTTTAGCTCTTATTTTTGATATTTTGGACAATGCACATAGAGAAGATCTAAGGCAACGTCGAAACCTAAGAAGAATGGCGCGATACACTGAGAAAGCTTTTGCCATGAACGACAACGAGTTTAAGAAATGTTACAGAGTGACGAAAGACCTTTTTGAGGTCATATGTGGCGATTTAGAGCCTCTGATGGCAAAGCCTACTCGTCGTAGTGACATGTCCTCGAGATACGAGGTTTGTAAATATAGGTGGTAGTTCTTTCATGCGTGGTGTTTTTACGAGAAGTCTCTCTCCTCCAACTTTTTGAACTTGTAGGCCTGTTTTAATAGTTGCCTTACATAGCATCACAGAATTGGTAATTTCTGTCGTCCCATTTCTTTTTTGTCTCGTATTTGCCATGGGCGGACCGCAACAGACCTTTTGCTATCCCTGGATTGTCCCCAAGGAAATCCGCTAGAGCCTCCAGCTGCTGGTAGATTGGCCTACTCATAATCTTTCCTGTTAGAACGGACGAATATCTCCAACCAAATACTTCAAATCTTGAAAACAAAACCGCTAAACAACAGCTGGAGCGGAGTTTTGGCGGGAACGCGGAAAAGTTCACGTCGGTGCATTGTATTATTTTACAAAACTTATGCTTTTTCCAGTGTTAATGTTTAAAATTGGTGGTGTTTTACGCATTAAGTGCTGAATTACGAGCATGAGTGTGGGCAAGTGATATAATGTAGTGAAACGTGGTTTTTCGTATTGCTTCCAAAATTCCATAGAAGCCTCTAGTAAAGTTGCCACCACTTTACTAGGGCATGCCTTAGACTGGATTATGACTTAGACTAGACTATGACTACTCTGACTGTGACTATGACTTGACTTTAAGTGAAAATTTCCATAATACGATGAAAAATTACAAAACTTGACACTGGCTAAATACACTATGTGTGGAGCCAAAATATAAAAAAAAAAAACAGCTGGAGCACACAGAACATTGATACTAGTTTTTTTTTCTAGACAACCATGATGTCAATAATGACATTATTCATTCAGCCGTTCTTGATATTATTCGTCGGTAAATAACCGCTTTTATTTCTTTGAAAGTGACTAAATATCATCAAAAGTGAAGGTTTTATGGTAATATATTTTTTATCACTGTTATTAATAAGGTTTTTACATGTTTTCCACAAATTTTGGTATTAATATTTTCTATTATGTGTGCATGGCAACACTTAGATAGTGTTGTACTTTTATGGGTCACAATATTAAGTCGATTGCATTTCCGATTTCAATTTCGATCTCGATTTTGTTGAAGAGTACCAAATTGTTTAACATTGGAATTGAGATTGGTTCGGATTAGAATTAGAGTGAAATTGGGATTGGATTCAAGAGTAACCCTGCAGCATTTAAAAAAAATCACGTGTCCCCACTATATTTAAAAATACTGTTTCGTGGTTAAATTTGATATCAGTTCCTTAAGTAGTTATGAGGGTATTTTTGATTTGATTTTTTGATATCCATACATTCAGAAATCAGTGATTTAAAGTCCAAAATAAGGTAATTTCAAATTTTACGTAAAAATTTATTAGGTACTTCAAAAATAATAAAAAATCATTGAAACTAAATCATGTATTTGCTTGCAATATAGCCCAAGACCTGTTTAAATATGTCCTGAAAGTAAATAAAATCTCCAAAACAATGTATATGGTTTACTGTCTAAATGGTGCGCCTTTATTATGCAACCGGTATCAGGTATCAGACCCTTCCGGTTCCAGACAGAATGAATTTTGTAAATTGTTGCCATATTTTTAAGTATTATTCTGTTTTCGTTTCTTTCTTTTCTGTTTATTATATCGGCCTTTCTAGCAACGATTAAGTTTGTTTCATTAATTATAGATAGAATACCGTTTAGGTAACATTTCATGTTGATGTTCAGTGGCATAATGACTGAAGTTACCCTAACCAAACCCCGTGTTTAGATTAAGGATGAGACGTTTTCTTTTAGGCATTGTTAGTTTGGTTCTCTCATCATCAAGAGATGGCACTCGCATATATATTTCCATTCACTTTTATACTTCACCATGGCAGTGGAGATTTTCATTCAGCCCACGTAACTTAAAAAAAATACAAAGTCCTTTTTGGTCATACCACACTACTGTGTCCAGAACTGTCCAATGCCATCTAGCGAGAGATAAGTAATGCTAAAATGGCATTAGGAAAACTGCTCATTGGTGGTAATTACCATACCAAAAATCAGTAGAAAAAACACAGATTAAGGTTTTTTGGTTAAACTTGCCAAAAATACTATGATTTAGGTGGAACGTTTCACTAGCGCGGCAAATTCAAATTTTCTTGCGTTCTTTTGCCAATAATAGTTTAATTACTAAACGTGATTACATTAAAATTGATTTAACGTAATGAAATAGAATGTATCAACAAATTACGATTAAAAGTATCTCCTAGGTATCATCATTGGTTTAGCGACAAATGGCAATAAACAAAATTCGTCTTAGTTTTTCAGTCTATTGCCATTTGATTGTAATTTATTGATACATTCTATTTATTTGCGCAAAATTAGTTTTCATGTAATCACATTGAGTAATTAAGCTATTATTGGCAAAAAAACGCAAGAAAATTTGAATTTTTAGTGAAACGTTTCACCTTAATATCACATTTACACACAAATATTCACATTGTTAATAGGATAGTATTAATATATTAAGGAAGTAGGGTACTATAGGACACATTTATGAACGTAATACAAAAGATTTGATTTACTGTCTATATGCTATGCCTTTATTATGCAACCGGTAACTCAGACCCTTCCGGTTCAGGCCCAGAGTCCAGACAGAATTAATTTTGTAAATTGTTGCCATATTTTAAAGCATTTTGCCCGTTTTTGTTTCTTCCCTTCATGTCAATTATTTATACGGCTTTTTTAAAAAGAAAAATGTGAAATCTTTTTAGTTGCCAGTTTATCGGTTTTTTATAGACTACATTTTGGAGAGTGTGCGAAGGAATTACACGATCTTATTCCTCCATCTCCCTTCTTTCACCGGACATCAAGGCGCACAAAAACACGGCACCCATATATGGTTGAAATTCCATCAACCCGCACTAAGCGTTTTGCTATGCACTTTATAGTGCGAACAGCCAATGAGTGGAACACCTTGCCGGCGTCCTTGTTTCCAGCTAACTATGATCTGGGTGTCTTCAAGTCGAGGGTGAACAGGCATCTTCTAGGCAAGCATGTACCATCGTAGACTGCGTCATCGCTTTCCACCAGGTGAGACAGTGGTCAAATGCTTTGTCTATAAACAATAAAAAAAGCAGAAACCATGCAAAAATCACATCAAAAAGAATGTTTTTGTTTTATTATGGTTACGTCTACACTTAACATCAGGTGAACGACTAGCTCGTCACGTCATTCAGTCACATAAAAAAAAACGTATCATCATCAACCGAAAGACGTCCATTGCTAAGCATAGGCCTCCCTCATACAGCTTCTGCACTTTGACAGGCTATTTACTTCTTGCATCCAACAGCTCCCCGCCCGCGGTTTTAACCAAATCGTCAGTCCACATAGTGGGGGCTACGCTGCGTCTTCTGAATCGTGGCCGCTACTCGAGCGAGAACATTTCTTCCCTATCGGTTGTAAGTTCTGCGAACGATATGGCCTACCCTTGGCCTGCCACGTTAACTAGCTAATTTTGAAAGCTATCGGTGACTTTTGCTCTCCTGCGGATCTTGGATTTTACCTAGGAAAACCTATAGCGTACGTATATATACATAGAGCGTATATCAAAAATGAGCGTATAGCTCATTGCGTGACTTTAAGCTTACTAATGAGGCCAAATAGCCATAAGCTATCATTGGCAACACACATTGGTTGAAAGCTTTGTTTATAACCTCTATACCTTACCTCTATACCTTGTCCATTTTATAAATGGTTTTTTGACAGCTCACGCCCATGTAGTTTCGTATTGTTTACGTTAAAATTTCATACAAATAACATTGTACTTCATGGAATTAAAAATCAAAATGTACATTTATCGTATCGATTGTTACGTTTACGTACTATACCTAATTCGATTAATGATAATAGGTACAATCGGAATGGTATCACATTCGTGAATCTTTAGAACATCCCTAACTTGTTAGTCATCGAGCTGTCAAGAAACCATTAATAAATGGACAAAGTATAGTCAAAAAAATCTTTATTGAGTAAGTTAGTATCGCAAATATATACAACATCCACGACACTCACTTGTCAAGTCCAAGTAAATACGTTATGTATTTCAAAGCTAGAGGACGATTTTCGCACAATATTGATAAAATGTCTCCTAGAGATGGCACCCTCATCAAGTTTGACAGACGTAAATAATATAACTCGAGAGCTTCTGATTCCGATACTGCTCCTGGGAATATACTGGATTTCTTTCATATCTCTACATACAAAGATTACACCATTCTCATCATCTCCATTGTCATCATCAACAGCCTGAAGACGTCTACTGCTGAACATAGGCCTACCTCATAGAACGCCACTTTGAGCGGCTGCTTCACTCCTGCATCCATCGGTTCTCTACGGTTTTAACTAGATCGTCGGCCGGCCGCTGCTGCGTCTTGTGGTTCGTGGTCGCCACTTGAGAATCTTGCTTCCCCATCGGTTGTCAGTTCTACGAGCGATGTGGCCTGCCCATTGCCTGAACAACTTGCTAATTCTAAGAGCTTTATCGATCGGTTATGTACTTAGCTAGTCTCTTAATTTTCATGCAACCTGTTTTGTACCTTATTTCTAAGCAAGTACTAAATTAATGTCTTTCAACTGTATTGTATTCTATTCGACATGAATTCCGTTTCATCCACTTATCAAAAAAATGTACATTGTACACCCTGTGTCCAGGATACTTTATAAATAAATATGCACAAGATTATGGTAGGAAAATGCCTTTATTTCGGCGTTATAATAAAGTTTTAAATAAATAATTTGTAGGTTAAGAGTTGCCGGTCACTGTCGGTGGCTAAGTGACGTGAAGTGCAGACGCAGATGTAGTTAGTAGCGCGCGGGAAATTTAAAATCTTGTCTCGAGATGGGTCGTATTTGTTTGCATAAACAATCTCCGCCTCCTTGAAAAGTAGAATTATTGGCTGTCGTTATTGCAGATGCATAAGAGGGCAAATTTTATTTATTGCTCGTCTCAATATTCCTTTGCTAGTAAGTATGTCAGCAACTCTGCTGGCTCCGTCAACTCCTGGATAAACGGCAGTTATTCTTCCCAATGGCCATTTCAATGGAGGGCTGCATTCATCCTTGATAAGGACTAACTGGTTACGTTTAATGTCTGGATGTCTATCTTGCCATTTCGTTCGCTGCTGTAGCTCACAAATATATTCGCGGCTCCATCGGCTCCAAAAATGTTGTCTCGCTTGTTCGATGCGGGCGTATCTGTGCAGGCGATTCGGATTAACCTCTTGTAAGTCCGGCGCTGGCAGTGACGTGAGCGGCCTCCCTATCAGGAAGTGCCCAGGGGTCAAAGGACAAAGATCATTAGGATCAGAGGACATAGGAACTAGTGGCCTCGAGTTCAAAATGGCCTCTATTTGACAAAATAAAGTAATGAGCTCCTCGAAAGTGAAATGAGCGTTACCTACGGCTTTTTTCATTGTTTTGCCGATTTCACAGCTACTTCGTACAAACCTCCAAAATGAGGTGTATAAACTGGAGAAAATTTAAATTTGATGCCTTCATTTACTAAGTCTGACACGGCATTTGAACAATTTTTAACAAGGGCAGCAATTTCGCGGTTTGCACCGACGAAATTAGTGCCGTTATCGCAAAAAATCTCGCGTGGTTTTCCCCGGCGCGACATAAAGCGACGCAAAGCCAATATAAAAGCTTCTGTAGTTAAATCACTAACTAGCTCCAGATGCACAGCCTTAACTTTAAAACAGATGAACACACAGAGATAGCATTTTATTAGCTTGGCGCCACGACCCTTCCTATTCACAATTAGTAAAGGTCCAGCATAATCTGTTCCGGTTATCTCAAATAGAGACCCTGGTGACAATCTTTGAGAAGGTAGGTTCCCCATTATTTGCTTTGCAACTGCTCCTTTCATTCGTTTGCATAAACACCCTGTATAAATAGATTTTATAATACCTACTCATTACTCTAATACCGCGCTTGCAAAGGCTTTGACTACGAACAAGATTTTCTGTAAAAAAATATTGTGTAAAATAATTATTATGTTATATTATGTGATAAAACAAAATTAAAATATGCTTGCAAATTTTATTTTATACAAATCGAGTAAATAACTTTGGTTTCAATAGTTTACGTAACATAATGATATTCTTATTAATTTATTGATTGTTATAGCAGGTTGACATCTATCTTTCTCATCACATCGCATAAGATATAAAATGTATTAATCCTCAACCCAATTTTATAAAATTATTTCAGTAAATACCGGCCTTCTGCATAATAATAGAATAACAATATTTTAATCGGATGACTCGATATTGCGACCATGGTAGTCCGATTTACCGATATTCGATATTTTTGTATGAACTAAATTGAATATGTAAAAAGATTAACTCAATATTTTAAATTAATATTTTTCCAGCACAACAATTTTTGTGTTACCATCTACGATTCTAATTTTCACTCTCGATTTATTAAAATATTTTAGTTCTAGGATACAAACAAGCATTTACCTGATTCCGAATCATTAAGCATTTTCTTTCTTTATTGCAGGTATTTAATTTAATTAAAGGTACGCCAAAAAGAAAAGAAAATTATCTATAAAATTTTAATGAAACCCACCTAACCCACCTAACCCCACCTTACCTAATAACCCCTAATGTGTTTACTTTTGTTACCTTTATTAAAGGGCTTGAATCAATTTGATTACGTCGCCCTGGTACATGAAAATTGGCATCTAGATAAACATAATAATTATAATATTTGATTACGTACGCCAGTTATTCTGCCGCCAAACAGTAGTGTGCAAGCACTACTGTGTTTCGGTTTGAAGGGCATTGTAGCTAGTGAAATTACTGGGCAAATGAGACTTTATGATCTGATCACTCAGTCTAGTAATCTGATTATTAGACTGGGTGATGTCTCAGGATGACGTGCGCAGTGCCGTGTCGCGCGAAACTATTGTTTTAAAGTTCCGGGTGACACTGCAACTGTTATGGGCGGCCGTGTCACTTAACATCAGGTGAACGACTAGCTCGTCACGTCATTCAATCACATAAAAAAAAAAGTACCTAAATATAAATATCTAATTAGCTTGACCCGCGAAGAAAATTATGTAGTACAGTTTAATTAATAATTTCACATCAAATGTGTTTACTTCAATGATCCACTGTGACAAAAAAAAAATGTTATCATGGCAATTAACACGTCTTAATAATCCGTTTAGTTTAATAATAATGGTTATCTTAACATGTAATATTATTTATTTATTTATTTAGTAATATATATAAGTAGACAAAACAAATTACAATCATAGACTTAGGTAGACATACAAATAATTCAGTTCTAGATTGTAGCTTAGACTATGTGTACACAGAAAAAATATAAAATACAAATCACTACTGGACATGCACATAAGAGTATTTAATAGCCAATTATGAATAACCTTATTCTAAACTTATACTTACTGAATCAAAATCCAAGAATCTGGAACACCGAAATGTTTACACTAGCTAACACGCCAACAAAAAGTTACAATTTAAAAACAAAACTACGTTCGAAAAAAGAACTGTCCGTTTTCCCGCCTAGAGAAGTCTTCGCGACGCGACCGCCTTCTACCAAAGCTAGAACGGTACTGACACGGGGGTGAGTTTTGTGGGGATGGAAGCTGCAAATGATAGCGATGCTCCAAGTTTCAAAGTTGGGAGGTTGGTTAGTTTATGGGGGAAGCGATTGGGAAATTGTTAGGAACTTTTCGTAGTTTGATCGTAGGTAGTTTTGGGATGAATATAGCTTTTGTTCCTTGTTGTTAATAATAGCAAATTCAAATATTATCGAACATACTTGCATTGTTACAGGGTTACCAGGGGCAGCCTTCGTCTTCTGCATATTTCGTTTTAATTGGCTATGTTTATGATTTAATAAATTAATCTATGTATTTAGGAATTAAGTGTTACATTTGATTTGAAATACAGACTGTGTCAAAATAATTGGAACTTATGGGTGAGTGGGCACTTTAGAGGGGTTTGTTCTTAGGATCTTTAGGTCTTGAGAACAGATTTTTTTAGGCAAAAAAAACGTGACCAAATTTTTCGATGTGAGTAATCTATTTAAAATTGAAATGTTGTTTTTTTTATTTCCTGAAAAATGGTGTGTTGTACCTAATTTTAGCGGAGCGCTTTCAAGAACCTTTTTTCATATTTCTTCTCTTTTATTTTCATCTATGATTATTCTTATTGTTATAGCCTGCATAATATGCTTTTATAATTTAAATCAATACTCGCTCTGCTCACCATCAAGCCCGTGCCCTGCAGCCACGTGACCAGCAACATTTCGCGGGCACGAGCGGTTATTGAGTTATGAATTTTGGAGACAATTTATTTCCAATTTAGTCGATTTATAGGGTTTACAATATTCGTCAATACAATGGCTTCTGGAAAATTATTGTTTTTTTAAAAATTATTTCGTGTTGTTTGTTTTAGACGAAAGTTCAGGCAACGTACTAGGTTACTACTTTACTAGGCGGTAGGACTTTTCTGCAAAGTTCGTCTAGGTAGGTACCACCGCTATGCCAGTTATTCTGCCGCCAAGCAGTAGCATGCAAGCACGACTGTGTTCTGGTTTGAAGGGCATTGTAGCTAGTGAAATTACTGGGCAAATGAGACTTAAGAACTGATCTCACAGTCTATAAATCTTTTTTAGACTGTGTGATGTCTCAGGATGACGTGCGCACTGCGCAGTGTCATGCGAAACTTTAATTTAGATTTCCGAGTGACACTGCAATCTGTAATGGGCGGCCGTGACGCTTAACACCAGGTGAACGACTAGCTCATCACGTCATTCGTATTCATAAAAAAAAGTAGATTATGAAACGTAAAGAAGATATGATCATGTATAAAACGATTTCTGTTTTCCCACGGAAAGTATTAATTATCTATTATTAAATATATCGGCAGTATAAATATATCTTTATATCGGCAGTGAAAGCATGCAAACTAGCATATAAACAAACAGTTTCATTTTTAACATTTCAGGAATAGATGTGTGATGAAGGATGTAGTTATAACCTGGGTATCTTCAAGGCTAGAATGAACAGGTGCCTTCTAGGTTTACGTGTTCCATCTTCGGCTACCCCTTCGCGTCGCTTACAATCGGGTGATTTGATATTCAAACGTAAATCTATAGGTAACGGCTAAAATAACATAATTATTTTGTAGTTAAATCTACACCATTTACACCACTAATTATAGAGAGAAAACATTTGTATTTTTGTATGTTTGTAATGAATGCACGGCTGAGGCGTGGAATGCGCTTCCTGCTTCTTTGTTTCCTACAAATTATAATCTGGGTCTCTTTAAATCAAGAGTGAATAGGCATCTCATGGGCAAACGTGCTCCAACATAGACCGCATCATCGCTTTCCATCAGGTGAGATGTTGTCAAACGTGAGCCCATACAAGCATAAAAAAAAAAAAAAAAAAAACTCAAAAACTACTGTGCCGATTTCAAAAATTCTTTCACCATTGGAAAGCTACATTCACCTTCAGTAACATAGGCTACACCACTACACGTGCGAAGCCGGGGCGAGCCGCTACTAAATAATATATAAAATATTTTGTAGTTGAAATCGGAAAGTGCAAGTGTGCCAATAATAATAGTAGAGAACAAGAAGTGGTTACGTTCATAAAAAACCTTTTCTGAGGAAAGCAAGAAAATATTGTTTTCCTGCTCCCACCATTATGTTTCAGTGCAGCAAGAGTGAAAAAACATTAGTATTTTCAGCTCTTTTCAAATGTTTTCTATACTTAATGAAACGCGCCGTAATTAGTATAAATCTTAATAAAATTCTTAGGAACGCGACGCGAAGGGCACACAGCATCAAAATAAGAGACAAGTTTTATTTCTGATTCATAAACTCATTATGAAGTTTCCACTTAACTTAAATTGACTTCCCTTGTCGCAAGCACCAACTTGCATTTTCACCTAACTTATATAAACGCCAAGCAATTTTAGAAGTTCTCTCATCGGCATAAGAGTTAAAGTGGTGCTAGTTTGGTTATTCGAGTTGGTTTTGATTTGTGTTTTTAGGTATTGAGATGATTGATCAATAGCATTGATAATGTTCGATGAAAGATGACAGTGGCTTCTGAGATTGAAGACTTAATTCAATGAAGCCTTCGTTGAAAATGTTTTATGATCTAAAATCATCAATCCTCTTTGCCTTTTCCCATTTGTTATTGGGGTCAGCTCCCAATCTTACCTGTAGCGGTGAGCTACCAGAATTTACACGAGCGACTGCTATCTGACTTCGCAACCCATAAGGGACCAGTAACAGGGATGGTTAGATCAGGCGTCAGATTCTATCACGTGTCTGACTACCCGTAACGATTGCCATAGATGTTCTTATGACAACCGGGACAATGGCGATGGCAGCGAAAACTGCGTTTAACTCATTGGTGCAGGGCCGAGGATCGAACCCGGTGCCGGTGGTGTGTGATTGTAGCGCTCATGGTTAGTGAAGCTGACCAGACGGACCATGGTTTGACTGACCTGCTAGCTCAGCTGGTAGTAGCTCTGCCTTCTGAACTGTAGGTTGTGGGTTCGATTCCCAACCAGGACAAACATTTGTGTGATGAACATCGATGTTTGTTCTGTGTCCGAGTGTTACATTGTATTCTATGTATGTATTTACAAACAGAAAGTATCTAAGTATTTCCGTCAGTTATCTGCGGGGTGATCATGTTAACTTTGATTACAATGCAACAATTCCTATTTTGAAAATTTCTACAGTAACTGTAAGCCGTTTAAGGTTCAATATCGCACGAGAAGATGGAGAAATGATAGGTGAGCGTGTGGTGGTAGCGGGTGTTTAAGCCTTTAACATAGGCCAAACGCGTCTTTTTAACTAATCATACTGAAGAACCTATGAATTCTACAGACATGAAAAAAATATCACCAATAAGATCATTCTGCACCTGTACTTATCAATTGAACAAAATATTCGATTACAAGGTACATTATGAATAAAAAAAATACTTTTAGAACGCCTTTCCAGTCACACAGTGTACAATGCCGCGTAAAGGAAGATTGCGTCATTAAATATTTTTACACCCTCGGATAGGAAATTTAAAAATATACAAGCTCAATTGATCATTTTATTTTTAGAGCCAAAATTAAGTCTGTTTAGTAATATTTTGCGTTATTTTGCGGCGAGCCAAGGGCGAGGCCCTTGGCGGCGCGTGAGTTAGTCTGCCCCGGCATGTGCCAACGGGTGGACGCGCTGCTGTTTTATATAAAATATTTTAAATGTTTTTCTTATTTGTAAGAAAATTATCAATTAAACAGCCAATAAATAGGTATCGACTATACGAAAAAGTCAGTTTTAGAGCCATTTGATTAGTTCTTAGTGACTTTAATGTCAGTAAAAGTATTTGGAACAATAATAGATCGTATACACAGAAGGTCAGTATAGGTATTTTAAACTCTTTTGGCAGGGTAGGGTTCCAGTCGAACTAAATTAGCGTTAGGCCTCCCATACACGTTACATTTTATTGATCAATCATTGGGATTGATCAATTTTATTGATCGTTTAGGGTTAGTATTGGTCAATGTTTTTCGGTTTACAGTATGGAGAAAACATTGACTTAAGTGGTCTCGTCAATTTTATTGATCAATAAAATTGAACGTGTTACCATCACCAGTTATCAGCTTCTTCAAAAATGGTTCGGTTTCATTACGTCGTAATAAATAATCACAGATGAGTACACGGTTCATTAGGTTTCTTTCAGTGAGCTCGTGAGAGACCCAAATATCGAGCTTTTTTGTGTACCCAGTTTTTTTCAAATGCTACGCAATGCTGTTCTTCAGCTACGTCGTAACTACTGATATGCCGCTCTTGCTCCACTTTTTTTTAAAAATGGCATCCATTTTATCCGTAATAGGGCGACCAGAGCGAGGTGCATCTTTGACATCAAAATGTCCGGATTGAAAACGCTTAAACCAAATTTGTGCTACTCTCACAGACACTGCACTAGGTCCATAAACATCGCAATTTTTTTTCGTGGCTTGCGTTTCATTTTTACCTTTTTTGTCATAGAATTAAAATAAAACAGGAGTGAGTTTTGATTGACATCGAACTGACGTACAGCAATGGCGGACACCACAGAATTCCCACTAGTATAATTTTACAGCGCGTGCCCGCCTAGTTGTTTCTTGCTCCCACACAAGGTGCTGCCTGAATAAGAACGTCTCCCAAAATTTTGGGTAAATAATGGGTGATTGCGTTAGCTCTATCTATAGAGTAATTTACTTTGATACCTAAAAATTATGTTTTACCAGTGTTCATTGTTTCAAATTTATTGTAAAAACTAAAATGCAAGGTCAGGTGGGGTAAGTGAAACGAAGGAGTACCTAAGTGAAACCCTATCGTAATCAATAAATCACGCAGTTTAGCTCTATGCTATGTGGCGAAATGGTTTCAATGCTCTAAAACACGCGTCACACAATCTTTCTGCTAGGTCATATAATAAAAAGAAATCTCTAAGTTTACAAAACACAGCTCGGTTGATGCCATGAAGCAATTTAATAGTGTTTATGTACATTTTTACACAAAAAAATGCATGAAAGGGCGCGTAATGTGCGGTTAGTATTTGCAGTCACAGACGACACAGGTAATAAAATCAATCAAATACCTACTACATTACAAATGTCCGATGGGCGAAAATCGCGTATTTCACATCAACAGCTGGAAGACGTCTAGTGCTGAACACAGGCGTGCCCATAAAACGCCATTTTAGACGCTGATTATAGAGAGGTTAGAGGTTTGCCATAATCACCTCGCTTGGCAAATGGCTTGTCATCGCAGAAGATTATAATGTTCCAAAGAGAGTGCTACTGCCCATTCTCTGGATAGCCCCTTAGTCTGCTCTTAACGGCACCCACAGAAAGAGATGGAGATTCTGCGCTTATAAAGTGCTATAAAGATACTATGCAGCTATTATTATATAAGTAGGATAATAATTGCGGATAACAGCCTACAAAATAATCAAACCCCAATGTCAACCTACCGTCAGAATATTGAATCGGAACGTTTCTGTCAAAATCGTGAACCATTTTTAAAGTGATGTTTCATTCATGCAAATTGTATTTTCAGAAATTATTTTCTTGAAAAGTATTTATTGCCGTCATTTGCCATTTCAGATTAAGGCTTTCTATGTGTAAAAAATTAGCGTCCTAGCAGAATTCACAAAGTGGACAGATGTGCAAGTATGTTTCACTTACCCCCTCTGACCCTAAATATAAAATGATATATTTTACTTTATTTATTTATTTAAGCACAAAACAAATTACACCTGCACCTGCGTCCATTGAGGCTTTTCCTCTCCCATTTCTTTCTTCCTTTGGATAGGGCTAGGGCGTAAAACTAACTAACCGGGTCGGGTCTGTTAGTCAGTCAATAAAACTGTTTATTTCGCACAAAGAATTATAGCCAGGCTTTTGCTGAAAATGTTTTATGAACACATCACTCGTATTTTTCTACTTTAATTTTGAAATAAAACTTGCATGGAAGATGCATGAGAAGCATGTCCCGGCTTTAGGGACGGATGGATGCGGGTTCAAGTCCCGCTCGTGATTCAAATTTTTCCTTTACAAATTAATCTGTAGATTACGCTGAGCAGGCGATACTGCTATAAAAATCATAAATATTGATTTGGGAGGCGTTATCTTTACAGCATTTGTGTTGATGTAACTTGACCGTGCTGGTTGGGATAATTCTTAAGAATTTCTCAATAGATGGCGCTGCCAACCCCGTAAGTTGGTTGTAAAAAGGTGAAGGATAAATTCAGACACGAGACCACTTGTCACGGTAGTTTAAGTAAAGCATGTCCCGGCTTTAGGGACGGATGGATGCGGGTTCAAGTCCCGCTCGTGATTCAAATTTTTCCTTTACAAATTAATCTGTAGATTACGCTGAGCAGGCGATACTGCTATAAAAATCATAAATATTGATTTGGGAGGCGTTATCTTTACAGCATTTGTGTTGATGTAACTTGACCGTGCTGGTTGGGATAATTCTTAAGAATTTCTCAATAGATGGCGCTGCCAACCCCGTAAGTTGGTTGTAAAAAGGTGAAGGATAAATTCGGACACGAGACCACTTGTCACGGTAGTTTAAGTAAAGCATGTCCCGGCTTTAGGGACGGATGGATGCGGGTTCAAGTCCCGCTCGTGATTCAAATTTTTCCTTTACAAATTAATCTGAAGAAAATATGTACCATAAATTATTGGCGGAAAAAAACCAGAGATTATAGTACAGAAAATGTTTTAAAATTTAAATCATGTTTGAGTAGCTTAACTTTTTCTGAATTGTATGAGAAGGAGGATCCTAATGAAGCATATAATTACTTTTTTAAATTATTTAAACTTTTTTATGACTTGTGCTTCCCTTTTAATATTATTACCATTAGAGTTAATAAAAGAGCAAGATGGGTTTCCCAGGGTATCAGAAAGTGTAGCAAAAAAAAGAGGCAGCTCTTGTGGAAATTTCGATTTAAACCATCATCGCGTAATAAACGATTGTACATAAATTATTCGAAATTATTCAAAAAAATCATCAAACTGACACAGCGTGCTCAAAATAATTACAAAATTAAAACATCAGATAATAAATCAAAAACCACATGGCAAATAATTAACAACACAAGACTTAATGTTCCTTGTGATTCTATTACAAGGATTAGGGTAAATAATGAATTTATTACTGACCCAAATGACATAGCAAATGCATTTAATGATTTTTTTGTCGATAAAATAATACCTTTATCAGGATCGGGAAATATTGGAACATCCCTATCAAATAATATGACTAACTCTATGTTTATGGCACCCAGCATCCCAATTGACATTATACAAATTATAAATGGACTTAAAAATACGAATAGTGTAGGCTATGATGACATATCTACCAAGGTGGTAAAATCAGTATCTATTTTTATTTGTGGACATTTAAGTTATATTCTAAATTTATGTATATCTAGAGGTGTGTACCCAGATGGCTTAAAAACATCCATACTTAAGCCACTGTACAAAAAAGAAGATAAGGAACAAATGCAGTATTACAGGCCTATCGCATTGTTACCTATCTTTTCAAAAATCTTTGAAAAATACATCTATAAAGAATTAAATGGTTTTCTAGAGCACAACAATATTTTATGTTCTGAACAAAAAGGATTTAGACAAAACAAAACAATAAATATGGCAATCTATGATTTCTATGATACGGTGCTAACAAACGTAGATAATAGAACTCGCGCATTTGCCATATTTTGTGACATGACGCAAGCATTCGATTATGTTGATCACAACATACTTGTTCGTAAGCTAGAGTCGTACGGTATACGAGGTAACATTATAGAGTTGTTAAAATCATATTTATCTAATAGAATACAGGTAACTGAAATTTGTAGAGTTAATATTAATACAAAACGTGAAGAACCCTGCAGATCAGGCGCACGGCTTGTTATGTATGGTGTGCCACAAGGTAGCGTGCTAGGACCTCTTTTATTCTTGGTTTACATAAATGATTTACCCAAAGTCACTGATCATCCCATGTCACTTTTTGCTGATGACAGCACTGTAACGATTGCTTGCAAAACAAAAGAGCTCTACGAATCAGACATAAATAATACACTAGCAGCAATAATTACGTGGCTTAACAGTAATAATTTAAGGATAAATCTATCTAAAACCCAACTCATGCATTTCAGTCAAAGGCCGTAAACACATGACATCCAAATACATTACCGAAATGATGTCTTACGGGAAGTAGACTCTGCTAAGTTTCTAGGTTTAGTCATTGACAGGCAACTAAATTGGAAGCCTCATATAGCTGAATTATGTAAGAAAGTGAGCAGTTCAGCATATGCACTTTTCAAAATAGCCCCTATTGTGAATATGGATGCATTGCTCACGGCCTATCATGGTCTGGCAGCTTCTATTCTGCGGTATGGAATAATTTTTTGGGGTAACTCAACGGATAAAGGGTTAGCTTTTAAAGCACAGAAGCGTTGCATCCGATCTATGTTTGGGTTGCATACAACAGACAGCTGCAAGCCATACTTTAGCAAATATAGAATTCTACCACTTCCGTCGCTCTACATTTTTGAAGTAGCTCTATTTGTAAGAGGTAGCCCTGGCCTATTCCCATGGTTATCAGATGGTGTGAAGCGGAATAGGCGCCACAATGAACTCCGCTTACACCGCGCCAAGACAACACTGATGCATAAAAGTGTTTTATGCATGGCTCCTGTTATACTGGGTGGCGCAAAAGTAAAGACCCTATTTGGTTCAGCTATAACATTTTTTCTAAATTAGAAAACTAGATTTAGGTTTTTTTAAATGTATATTTGTGCCATTAAATTTCGTACCATTAGGATTTAAAGATGATGTCTTTTAAATGGTGACCTCCAGAGTTGATACACATTTGAGCCCTATTTATGACATTTTGCATAACTTGCCGTAACACTTCCTGCGATATGTTCGTTATTTCTTGACGAATGTTTTCTTTTAGAGCTGCGAGAGTCTGTGGCTTGTTCACATACACCCGAGATTTCAAAAAACCCCAAAGAAAGAAGTCTGGACTGGTCAGATCGGGTGATCTTGCAGGCCAAGGCAAATCGCCAAAACGAGAGATAACTCGGCTTGGAAAAGCGTCCCTCACTAAGTCCATAGTGTCGCGCGCTGTGTATGCCGTAGCGCCGTCTTGTTGAAACCAGATGTGCTCCAGCCCCAATTCGTCCAAACTGGGTATCAAAAACTCACGTAACATGGTTCTGTAGCGTTCTCCAGTGACAGTTATCGCATTGCCTCCAGCGTCTTCGAAAAAATAGGGTCCGATCACTCTGTCAACACAGATGCCACACCATACAGTAACTTTTAGTGGGTGTAGAGGTGTTTCTTGAATAATGCGCGGATTATCAGTGCCCCAGAACCGAGTATTCTGCTTATTGACATGCCCTGAGAGATGGAAATGCGCTTCGTCACTCATAACCAATTTTGAAGGAAAATCATCCTCTTCAAGGTTGAGGTTTATGACGCGCTGGCAGTAATCTAGACGAGCTCGGTGGTCAGCAGGCAGCAGTTGATGAGTCATTTGAGTTTTATACGGGAACATCTTTAAGTCTTTCACCAAAATACGCTGCAGGGTCCGTCTGGAAATGCCCAATTGCGTGGCACGTCGCCTCGTTGATGTTTCTGGACACTCTTCCACATCTTCGCGCACAGCATCGATATTTTCAGCTGAACGGCCTGTTCTTGGTCTCCCAGACTTAGGTCTATCCAATGTTGAGCCAGTTGCTTCAAGGCGTGTGGCAAAGCGTCGAATTGTGCGACCAATCGGTGCCGGACGGTGGGGAAATCGTCGACGAAATTCACGTTGTGTTCTTATCACTGATGAATTATTCCGTAAGAACATTGACACAATTATTCCACGTTCTTGGGGAGTAAAACGGTCCATGTTTATTTTCAGTGTATTTTACATTTGTTCACTACACAATTTTCAACAACAGAATGACAGAAAATGTCATATAAAAAAAATAAAAGTATTTTCTTTAGTGCCAGTACTTTTGCGCCACCCAGTATATAACAAAATACCTAAATATATAAAAGATATGAATGCGGTATTATTTAAAAGGACATTGAAAACATTATTAATTGATAAATGCTATTACTCCGTAGAGGACTTTTTGAATGACAAGTTTTAATCAATGCAATATAATGTAGTTGCTTATTTCATGGACATACATTTTAAAATAAACAATTAATTGACTATTGCACTATTTTTTGACCAGACCTCTTATGGCGTTAACTCATTTATCAAAATTATCACTTTCAATTTCTTTTTAAAATTTTATTTTATTGAATCCCCACATTAATTGTATGACATTTTTCATCTGACATTGTTAACATCTTTATTAGTTAATTAATTAATTTGCATGTATTTAATTGTTTTTTTCCTTGTAATCTCTTATTTCAATTCACCACAATGTTTGTTATTTTATTTTGCATGGCCATATTGACCAATTTCTTTGTATGCCAAGCCAGGCCAAACATGTGCGCTACCATTATAAACTTTTACCACCTTCATTTTCTAAATGTAATTACCCATGGTTTACAATAAATTATCTTTATCTTTATCTTTATCTTTAAATCTTGCTTAATTTTATTTAATGCAAGCCTCCAAAATAATATTTTTTTATGTATACTTAGATACTTTTTTTGATTGTAAATACATACACAGAATACAATACAACACCCAGCACCAGAACAAACATCTATGTTCATCACACAAATGTTTGTCCCAGGTGGGAATTGAACCCACAACCTATAGTTCAGAAGGCAGAGCCATTACCAACTGAGCTATCAAGGCCATCAAAATGGAGCCCTCAAAAAAAATTTCTATACATTATCTTCAATGTACAGATTTGGACCTGTTACAGTTTTATTATAAGTAATATAGATAGATATATTATATAAGTAATAAACCGGGCACCATAATATTATTATAATAGGTAGATATATTTTTCACGGAGTTTCATCTGGAATTGTTTATCTTTGACAAACTCTAGCTCATTGTCAAACCTGCGAGTGTGGCGCCCCAGGTGGCTCTTATTAATAACTTTGTGTCCAACGCTCAAGGTCATTGGCGTATGTTAAGCTCTTAATAGCAACTGAAGAATTAAAAGACAGTGGACTGTATTATGGTTAGTGCGTATATCTAGCTATAGGCTTCTTACATTTTCCTTCTAAAATAGCTGTACGTATCTATATCTGTGTAATATTAGGCTTTTACACCTAAACTGTTGATTTATTTACTTAAGTATTCAATAGCATTTATCTATATTTATGGGTAGGTTGACTCTAAATATCTTATAATTCCTAACAGTGACTATGCACATAATCTGCGTATTGAAACTGTTGAATCCATACAAATTTCTCTTTCTATCAGTTGCAATCGAGGTACATGATCGCCTAGCTGGATTCCATAGTACAAGCTATGATTAGTTTGGGGCTAGATGGCGCTGTTTGAAATGTCCACACATATTTATTTATTTTTGAGTTGCGCCCGCGGTCTCACCCGTGGATAAAAAGTATCCTGTGTGTCAACCCAACGTATAAGCTAGCTGTATTCTAAATTCGTCCAGCATCCATCATACAAATCCGTCCAGCCGTTGTGGCATTTAGAGGTAACAAACATTCACACACACAAACTTTCGCATTTATAATATTAAGTACGTATAGGAGTAAGATTTAAGCTCGTCTAAGTAGTCATTCTTAACCGATCTGTATAAAGATGGAGCGTTTCACTTGCGCGGCTAATTCAAATTTTCTGGCGTTCTTTTGTCAACAATAGCTTAATTACTAAACGTGATTACATTAAAACTAATTTAACGTAAAGAAATAGAATGTATCAACAAATTACAATTAAAAGTATCTCCTAGATATCATTGGTTTAGCGACAAATGGCAATAAACAAATTTCGCCTTAGTTTTTCAGTCTATTGCTATTTGTCGCTAAACCAATGATATGTAGGTGATACTTTTAATTGTAATTTATTGTAATTTATTGATATGTTCAGCAGTGGACGTCTTCAGGCTGTTGATGATGATACATTCTATTTATTTGCGCTAAATTAGTTTTCATGGAATCACGTTGAGTAATTAAGCTATTATTGGCAAAAGAACGCAAGAAAATTTGAATTTGCCGCGCTAGTGAAACGTTCCACCTTAAGCAACGATCGCTGCGGTCAGTTCTTGGATCGTCATCGCTATCAGCTCAGGACCCTAATTCTGTATGACCAATTTACGATTCCTTGCTTCGAAACCACGCGAATTCCTTGTCTTACATAAGAAAACTGCAAAAATCTATTCTCTATGAAATGAGAACGAAACCGCGCGAAATGAATATGGAATTGGCGCGATTTCAACTGTCAAAAATCATATGTTCCACTGAGGCGCGTTCCGAAACATCAACCCGTCAAAAGTTACCACCACTTAAATTAAATATTAAATATTCAAAATAAAACTAAAATGTATTTCTAAAGGTTATCTGTCAATTTTTAATAATTACATGGGTAATTATTAAAAATTGACAGATAACCCAGCTTCGTTATATCACAACATAAATATAAGCCATTCCTTTATTTTAAATTTTTTATCGGTTTTGGGATGAGAAATCCTTTAGTTCTAATTCGGAACGCACTCGAGGGATCCAAAACCTGTCATAGATAATTTGTCTAGATTATACAGAATACAAAATTGACGATTCCTTGGTGTGACACGATTTGCACAAGACACGATAACGACGGGGTTTCTATATCGTGTGGAATCTGTGTTTTCATACAGAATTATGGCCCAGTACGCTTCCACCGCTGGGACTGGGACACGGGCCTTCTCTCACATGGTCACCACGCTGGACAAGTACCACCACTTTGCCAGTTATTCTGCCGCCAAGCAGTAGTGTGCAAGCACTACTATTTTAGTGAAACTAATTTGCAAATGAGACATTATGATCTGATCTCAGTCTAGTAATTTTATTACTAGGCTGTGTGATATCTCAGAATGACGTAACAGTGCAGTGTCACGCACCAACTTTATTAATTGAGAGTTCCAAGTGATACTGCAATCTGTTAAGGGCAGCCGTGATGTTTAACATCAGGCGAACGACTAGCTCGTCACGTCATTCTTTCACATAAAAAAAAAGAATTGGCACTCTCTCTTCCAGAGATAAAGGAAAACATAGTAAAAAACCCATCATGTTCAAGAATCACAAAATCCGATAAACACTATCATCCACTAAAATTAGCCAGCGTCGTGGATTATAATTTAAAGCCTACAATCTCTCTCTATGTGGAGGTGTCCTGTGTCCCAGCAGTGGGAAAGTGTTGGGATTATAACCGTCTCTGTGGTGTGGTTGAGCAGGTCGGCTCATAACCCGGAGGCGGCGGGTTCGACTCCCGCGACAGGACAAAAGTTAGTGCACAGAGAAAAAAGCGCAAATACTTGTCTTGTGTCTGGGTGTTGTGGGAGCATGGTCCTCGTGGTTCCTGGATCCCTAGATACAGGGAATCCTAGTTAGGGTCCAGGATGTATGTGATCGTTGGGCGTTATATTATATGATGACGAATGATAAGTATTAGTAGAATAGTATGTAAGTGTATGCCACGTGGTCATGGTGGTGTGCAAATAGTACCACCCCATCTCTTCCCTTGGGTGCCGTAAGAGCCGGCTAAGGGAATATCCAGGGAATGGGCAGCAGCATTATCTTCGGTACATTTAAATTTTCTGCGATGACCAAGCCACCAGTCAAGCGTGGTGATTATGGCAAACCCCGAAAATAAGCGTCCAAAGTGGTGTTTTATTGTGGAGACCTGTGTTCAGCAGTGGACGTCTTCCGGCTGTTGATGCGAGAATGTATTATATATAGGTACTACGTAATACTAAAACCACAAGTAAGAAACCACGGCATATGAATATTTGCGCGGGCACCCACCACAATAAAGGCGCGTACACACGTTCCGTGCGGCACCGCCAGATAAATATTTGATTTGAGCTGAGATGAGATTTAACTGCGGCTTTCGAATTATGAACGTCTGGATGAGACGCGTGAAGGGTGGGGATGCACTGTGAGATTTATCCTAGATGTAGGTTGATTTTATAACTATATGTGACTTAGTTTTAAAAGTTTTCAAATTGTGTCTGCTGATATGCTTCTCTCAAATCACGTTCAGGGCGTCTACTACAGAGTTATTCCCCAAACTGCACCAATTTGAATAGCAACAATTTGAATAACACCAATATTGGAAACGTCACAAAGAACTGCAGTCTATGTTACATCGAGTAATTGACAGCTAACGTTTTCGAACGAAGTCTCGAGTGTGTGAGTCTGTGGCACCCATAGTCAATTTATTATTTTGATTCATTGGTGATTCACTCTTTCTCGAGCTACGGAAGGTAGGCGTACCCGATGCTTGATTTAAAATACTAAAAGAAAGTAGATGACTTCAGAACTGGGATATTTTTGTCTTCCCGTGCCACAAAATCTAAATAAAAGGTTTTTTTTATGTGAAAAAGTTATGGGCAGAATGACGTGCGCAGTGCGCGGTGTCACGTGAAACTTTAATTTAGAGTTCCGAGTGACAGTTCTGTTATGGGCAGCCTTGTCACTTAACACCAGGCAAACGACAAGGTCGTCAAGTCATCATTTAAAAAAAATCAAAAGTAAGCGTGAACACGGGGCAGAGCGATCTCAGTCATCATCCGGCAGTAGACGCAGTACGATTCTGGCAGTAGCGATGGCGGCTTGAGAACTACTCCTCTGGTGGCCACAAAAGGATGAAGGTGTCTGGGGCTAAAGATGCCGCCCAGCCACGCTTACAAAGCAAAACTGGTTAGCAATAATACTGGTAAATCATGGCACCAATTTAAATAGCACCATAAATGACTAATTTGATTAGCACAAAATATGGAACCTGTTGGAAAACCATAGCTTGTATACTATCAAAAATATGCTCTACGTGTGTAAACAGCCTTAGAATTGGAGGCAGCCGTAACATATTACATTTCTAATCTGAGATCGAGACGTGGTATATTTAGTTTGATTTGGGAATCTCCATATAATTTGAGCATGTCTATTTCTGATCATATCATCTGGCATATTAATGGCGTAGGGTCTAAATGTTAGTTGGGATTTCGATATATTACTTTTCATTCAATATGGTTAAATTTTGATAAACGTTTTTGAATGACTTAACTATGCAAACGGTTTCCAAATAGCCGAATTATTTGAGTGTGTCACCAAAACCTGGCTTATGGGGAGCTGTTGTATATATTAAAACAGGCACGTTGCCGTTAAAAGTGGCATTTTATGGAGAAAGGTAATGTTCAGTAGTAAACGTCTTACGGCTGATGATGATGATGATGATGATGATGATGATCAATAAAACATACAGGCACGATAAGAAATAAAAAGCGAAGCGTAGGCAAAGGAAAAGTTATTAGATAGATAGAAAATGCTTTGTTCTACAAATAACAACTGTAAGTACATTGTCGAACGTAATGCTAAAAAGCGTTTTTTTATGTTAATGAATGACGTGACGAGCTAGTCGTTTTCTGATATTAAGTGTCACGGCTGTCCATAACAGATTGCGGTATCACTCGGAACTTTTAATTGAATTAATATAGTTTTGCGTGACACTACACTGCGCACGTCATCCTGAGACTTACACAATCAATCTTGTAGTTAACCAAAATAGAAATTTTTGTGAGTCAGTGCACTGGAGCTTATTAAAGTAATAAAAAAAGATATTGGAAAAAAATATTGAACATATTGACATTTACCTAATGCACCTCGACATAAATATAATGCATGATACCTAAATATCCCGGTGACCATGACAGTTTAACTAAAATAATATAAGAATTAACATGATTTGAACTGTTTTTGGATTGTGATAAACTATTATAGCTAAGTGATAAGCTAAGCTCACGAATAAGTTGAAACGGAGCGGAAATCACCTATTATTTCCACAAAGTAAAGATGTTAGTAACTTTAGTTATTTATAAAATTACATCCCAAAAACAAGATCCCAAAACAAAGTCCCTTAACTTTCCCAAAAAATAAGGAAGTTATCCCATCAAAACGCCGTCACCACTAATTCCAAGTCCTTAGGTTTGCAGTAATAAGGCGACACGGGAACCCAATTTAACTTTTGCAGAACTTGCTAATAAAATTCATGAATTACAAATCTAATAGACTGGTGGACACCGGGTGGTTATACTATCTGGTTTTGTTTGTTTGAGTTTGAATTGGTATATTATCCTGAAAGGGGGTAAATCTACTCCCCAAGATAGACAATGTTTCTTCTACGACTTTTCCAAATTAATAGTTTTTCATTGAAGAAATGCCATGTAAAGTTTACGTTCGAAGATAGCCCTAACGCAGCTGATTGGTTGAACTTCATCCTTGACCGAATGCACTTAAATGAGTTTGACGACCTGTGTTTAGAAATGAATCTGTGTATTTAGTCAGTATCTTTTTAACTCTCCTAGCGATTGCACGTGCAATTTTGTGAGTGGATTTATTTTTTAGTATGCAGTTTAAGTACGGATCTCACAACTTGTGGGCTATCATGTATCATGGTCCCAGTCCCTCCCCCCCCCCCCCCCCCCCCCCCTCCTTTCGGGATAACAGGATAACAATAACATACCAATTCAAACTCACCTTGTATAACTAAAATTAACCGTCATCATCAATAACAGTCTCAAGACCACTTTAAATGGCTGCTTGCCTCCTCCATCCAACGGCTCCCGTGATTTTAACCAGATCGTCAGTTTACCTAGTGGAGGCCCAGCCCACGCTACGTCTTCCGGTTCGTGGTCGCCACTCGCAACCTCTCTTCCCCAGCGGTTGTCAGTTGTAGCAATTAATGGCTACCCTAAATTACTAATGATTTAAATAATACTATTGTAACGAGCACAAGCTATTAAAATATAAACTATTTGAAAATACAATTTCTTTTAATGTAGGTAAGTGATATTTGGGTTTAACATATAAGTTATGAAAATATACGATATTATTTGATTTTAACAAGTACTTAATCCTTGCTTAGAATCTATACCTTACCTAAAATTATAAGGATAAGGTTGAGTTTTCATACTCGTAATTAAAGTATGCAACAGCTGCTCTACTACTATGAAATCTCGTAGCAGCAATGTGAAATTGGAAAAATATTTTACAATGTCTCTTCAAGGGATTGCAATTTAAAACTGCAATCAGTCGTAGGATTAAGATTTATTATCCATTTGGGCATTTATTTTATTTCCTTGTAAGTACTTTTTCTTCTCGTATAGGCAAGTGATCAGCCCTGGTGTCAGAATTTTTAAGCCACCTAAAGGCTTCTGATTTGGCTTAACGACTATTGTCTTAAGACAATAGCCGGGACCGACGGGTTAACGTGCCCTCCGAAGCACGGCCAAAGACCTCTCCAGCGTTTGTCAGGCACAGCTATGTCTTCATAAAGTGGAATCACTTTTCACAAACCATCAATCTTTATGACTATTCATCCGTTTGGTCTGATTTTGACCACGCTGTTGAGCCGTCAAAAATACAAAGCTTTGTCAGGTATTACCTAAACTTAGGTACTGTACCATCTAAATTAGTAACTGCTGTGGATGGATTTTGAGAGTTGTGTTGGGTTGAAATAGACAGCCAACGGGCGAGATAGTGAATGCTAGCGCGACCCTATCTCGCCCCATCCCGGCGGCGGACGGATCACGGGGGGGTTTTAGTGGGTTCGAGTCCCACATACCCCCTGCCATCGCCCCCGTGGTGGCAGGGAAGTGCGAGGGAATTTCACCCCCTCAAAAAAATAAAAGAAACGTAAAAGACAGCCAACGTAAGACAACCGTTTCACTAGGCGTATTATATAATACAGTCGTATCAACAGTGATATTCTGAGCGTTCTGGGAAGTTTCTCACAACGCCCAAGACTAGTTGTTTGCAAACAGTTGTTTAGATGCAAACAGCTAGTCACCGTCTTTAGAGCGTTTTATGGAATAAAGCTCCTGGCAATGAACCGCTTTTGGCTGCGAATTATTGATCGGGTTTTTATTGATAGGAGATAGAACCCCCAGAGAATCGTAAACTATCAAAACATTTGATAAAATTCTTCAACAACCCATCATCATAGGGTACCCAAATAATTACGTAATACTGGCGAACATTGCCATCTAGTTTCGTTTTGTGGAACTAAACTTAGCAACGTACCCACCGTCAAAGTTATCCAACATAACTTTGCCGCCTGCCGCCCACTAAATTATGGATAGGTACCTAATTACGAAACCTTGAAACTTTGCTCAACTTCAAAGATCTTGTTCATCCCAATTATGTTAGTTATGTTCCACTAAACCTTACAACAATTATTAATTAGTTATCATAATGTTGCACACTACTGCTTGGCGGCAGAATAACTGGCAAAGCGGTGGTACCTACCTAGACGAGCTTTGCAGAAAAGTCCTACCACCTAGTAACTTATCACTTACTTACTTGATTAACTTGATTAACTTACTTAATCAACTGCTACAGTACAAAATAAATCAAAATAACTATTTACTGTTTTTAATTTTTACATACAAGATATAAACACTTCTAAAAGTGTTAAAATCGTTCGTGCCAACTACAGTAGGCGCCGCGGCAAGTTTCATAATTTTCAATAAACAATATTTCCATTTGCACTCTTTACTCTTTGAGTCCATGATCCATAATACATCAATAAATGATATATCATGGATCATGGACTCAATTAAAGCCCGTGAATTCAATTGCATCCTGTATAGTCAATTGTTTTTTTCTCTAATCTGTGATTACAAAACCCAAAAGGAAACAAAATAAACTCAACTCAAACTCCAATAATACTTGTGTTAAATCCCGCTCATCTTTAATTTTGTATTTCAAATTATCCGAATCCCTTTCAACTTTAATTCAAGTTATTTTCGAGACGTTAAGCCCAGTTTTCAGATAGGACTTAGTGAATGTTTGTTCTAATGCTTGGGATAACAACGCAAATCTCGGTGGTATTGTCGTGTTCGTATCGGAGGAAATACGTTTGAGTATTCAGTATTGGGTTTATTTGAATAGGCACTCAAGTTAAAATAATGTACGAATTTCCAAACACTGCTTGTTTTCTGGATGGTTACTTAAGAGTGGGATTTTTTCACTTAGTTAAGGTAACCAATGGTAAAAATGCTAACAAATTCTTATCAATATTAATATATAAATATTTCTCTAACAAATTTAATGTTGACCAACATTAAATTTGTTAGAGTTTTTAACCATTGGTTACCTTAACTATAGATAAAAAAACCCGCCTTTAGTGTTAGTTGGTTAAGTTGATATTTTTAGTTGTCTAGAATTATGCATCAGCTGTTTTGTCAGCAAGAATTATATCAGCTAATACAGCAACAATAACAGACACAGATAACAGTAAATGCAACAATGATAATGATACATTTTTTTTTATTTGATATAATTGGCACTATTGGGCCATCCCTTTTATTCTGTGGTATGTGTTTTGTTATTTTATTGGAGTTCAACCCTTGACATAATTATAACTATGTTATTTCGAGATTTAAATCTATGTGCTCAACCACAGACCTAGATATTTTTAGCTACTCTCACACACTCGAGTAGTGTACACAATGCCCGAGGGGAAAAGAGATAGTGAAATAATGGCAGATGTGTCATTATTTTGGGCGAGTACTAGCACAAGAAGAACACATATCGGCACAATCTGTTTCACGATGTCTATGTGTTCAACAAAGTATTTTTGTATGGATATGTATTGCATTGCTTTGTATTGTATTAGTGTGGGTTGAAGGCGTCATTCCGGAATAAAGATCGTGCATGAATGGTTAGTACCACATTTCTGTTTAGAGCGGTAACATTGAAAGTTAGGATTGCTATGATAATGTTAGGTCTGTACTTTAGGTAACTTAACGCTTAAGTTTTTTTATGAGAATAACTGGCAGGAGCTGAGAGTGATGTGCGTAGTCGTTCGCCTGATGTTAAACGACACGGCCACCATAACAGTTGCAGTGTCAATTGGAACTTTAAAATAATAAAGTTTTGACACTACACTGCGCACGTCATCTTGAGACATCACACAGTCCAGTAATAAGATTACTAGACTGTGTGATCGATTATAAAGTCTCATTTGCCCAAGTTTCGTTTGAGTTCGTTAGCATTTTCTTTCTCGTTTTTTTAGATGAAAGTAATAGTACGAAATAAAGACTATCAGGACAGTGTAAAATTCGAAACACCTTCTTGAAATTTACAAATAAGACCCAACTGTAGGGGAAAGTACTCATTAAAACTATGTTTAGAATTGGTTGTTGGTTATTTTTCAATCACAGAACAGTATTTCCCATAAAAGTTACCTACGTAGGTAAGTAATCTAAATCCGTCTACTCTAGATAAACCCCAGAGAGTAACTGAATAAAATGACTACATTTCCAGCCCCTGGAGAGGCGTTCTGAATCTGTCGCCCTATTTGGTCTAAGACACGTTGTAATACAGTTAGAGCCAGTAAGGAATCTTCAGACAACCTATTACAACCGGCCAAGGAATGGAATGCTCTTGCAACAGTATTTCCTCCTGGGTCTTTTCAAGTCAAGAGTGAATGGGCATCTCATAGGCAAACGTGCTCCACCTTAGACAACTTCTTCGCTTACCATCTGAGTTGTTGTTAAACGTAGGCCCATTTTAGCATTAAAAAAAACATTAGTACATACGTATACTAATAAATATACTAACTCAATTAATGCAGGCATGCCCCGCCGTAAAGCACTTCGTTGACACTTAAGAGGATAGGCGGGCTGCGATTCTCCATACAAATATTATATCCAAACGTATTCCCCGATTTCCTTCCTGGATTTCACCTCTAGACTAATTCTGTTTTCTTCGTAAAATCTTGGTCTACTGTAGGCATGTTCTTGTCAATTTTTTTAAGAAACTTTTTAAAGATGGAATTATGACACTTTTCTGTCTCTTTGCAATAAAAATATATGAAGAAAAATCTTGATTTTAGACCAATTTGTATGAAAGTCCAGTGTCCTCTAAACCTCCTTACTGGATTTATTTCATATCGACAAGGAAGTCTGGGTACGTATTGACATTTTGTATTGATATTGAGTTCTACAGGGAATAGTTTAGTTCTAGTAATCCTTACATTTGCTTGACATTTAGTCAAAGAGCCACTGATTATGCTCAGCTCTTATACAACACTGATAATGTGCTAATCGCTAGATCTTGAACTATCAACGCAACGCACCATCGTTTAAATCTTATTCAATAACCAAGTTAGCATCGTGTAACATGTCCATCCATCGGTATTTTCTCATTATTGCAGTTAACCATGTCTTATATATTCAGTTTCCCGGCTAAGGGAGCAAAATACCGATAGAAGGAGATATTACACAACCGGAAAAGACCAAATGAAGTTTATTCATAGATTACGATTGAATTACGCCTTACGGGGGTCAGGCCGTCGGTCCACTTAATGGAGGGCAGGTTTACGTTGCGCATTGATTAAAAATTAATGTTTAGGTAAGGATGTGTATATATATAGTATGTTTCAAATTCCCTGAGAAACTTGTACATTGACCTTTGCGTGGACTGCAGCGACTCTCAACCAACTCAATCAATTTTTTTTGTGAAACATGTCAAAACAGGTTTAGCACCGCTGATTGACTTTGCCTCGCACACTTCTTTGTACCACGGAACGCGGTAGATGCGTAAACGACAGTGAAGCGAAGCATAATTGTATGGAAAGCGATACTGTCGTTTTATTTCGGAGCTAACATAATACCGGGCGAAGCAATGCACAAGTTTCTCAGGGGATTTGAAACATACTATAGCTGTAATCAACTATTTATTAGCATTTACGTTTCAAACTTCAAACTAGACGTTATATTATGAAATTTTTCATTTACCTGCAATTTTTTAGTACAGTAATATTGTGCACAATATAAAAAACCAATAAAGAATAATTTCATAACACACGATAAATTCCCGGGCTTGTATAAAACGGAAATAATCAAAACAGCGTTCAATTTGCCCGGAAAATTATCATGATTACTGTTATTTTCGAGTAACATAGACGAGGACTCTTCTAGAAGCGATGATAAATAAAATAGTAATAAATCGAATTTACGCGGTTGCATTTGTCGCATTAGTGTTTTAATTTGTTGCATTAGTGTAGTGGCGTTTGCTGGATATACGTAATGTAGTTTTTTGCAGTACCGTGGTAGCGTGTGACACATTAGCGTGGTGGCAATTATTACATTAGCGTGGTAGGGTTTATTGCAGTAGCATCTCGGCATTTTTTGCATTAGCGTCGTGGCGTTTATTGTATTAGCGTGGTGGCGTTTATAGCATTAGCGCGGTAGCGTTTATTGATTTAGTTTGATGATATATGATGCATAAGGGCTGCTGTATACGCGGATCCACTATCTCGCTCGCGCATTGCTGCATTTTTGAAGATATTAAATAATTGAATTTACTTACGAAAAATCTAGTTACGCTATGTACTCATGAATAATATGACAAATATTCAACAAGATATCATATTAATCCAAACAAGATTTCATAAATACAACGGTATCAATGTTTATTTTCATTCGTAACCATTTATAAGTATGACAACTTGTTAGGATTAATATCACTTACTTTTGTTGAACATTTTCAATGTTATTAATGAGAATAGAGTTTAGCCAGATATTGCGTAACTTCAGTTATTTAATATCTTCAAATATGTCGCAATGCGCGAGCGAGATAGTGGATTTGCGTATACAGCAGCCTTAAGAGGTGAAGGTTATTGTAGCTGCCATAGGGGCGTTTATTGCAGTAGCGTGGTGGCGTTTATTGCATTAGCGTGGTGGCGTTATTGCAGTAGCGTGGTGGTGTTTATTGCGTTAGCATGGTAGCGTTTTTACGCTATAGCGTGATGTTAAACTTCTGTATCCCAAATTATAACATTTCCAGCATTAAATCCTTCTACATCAATGTACTCGCCTACTTATTTGGGCGCAAACTGATAATTAATGGAGCCCTATTATGCGAGATTTGTAGTCCCAATTCAATTGTTTCGCTAGACGTTCATAACAAATGATTCGAAAATAAATTCATTGTACCCTGACTAATGGGTTGTCATATTTCATAAACAAAACCCCAATTTTGATTGGTTATTAAAATTACTGGTTTCGAGAGGAGCGAAAGTACTTGGCAGTGTTTCTTTCTACGACTATACTATTTATTCATCATCATTATCATCATCAGCCTGAAGACTTTCACTGCTAAACATAAGCCTCCCCCATTGAGCGCCAACTTGAGCGGCTGCTTGCCTCCCGCATCTATCAACTCCCCGCGGTTCTTACCAGGCGCCGTTGGTCAGTGTGGGGGCTAGCCCACACTGCATCTTCCGGTTCGTGGTCACCACTCGAGAACTTTTCTTCCCCATTGGTTGTCAGTTCTGCGAGCGATGTGGCCTGCCCACTGCCACTATTATTATTATTTATTGTTTTTCAAAGAAGGATGGCGACCGCCATGAATTTTCAGGCCCATGCCTTTTCGACGAAGTACAATGCAGATATTATACCTTTTTTTTATACGGGCAAATTGCCTTTATTACTCAAGCTAACTACTACAATAATAAAAACTAAACTAAACTAAACTAAACTAGCTACACTACCTACTACAAAGAACACTTATGGACTGTATAATAGCCGCGATGGCCTATAGATATTATACCTACATTTTTTATATTGGGTCAAGAGTTGCCAGTCTTCTTTCAGGATTTTTAGTGTGATTTCTGGTCACTAATTACTAGTTTTTTTTTTGGTTTCTTGGTTTAGTCATTTATCAAACCGCACTTACCCAGTTGTCGCTTATGGCTTACAATCTCTCCTTGTGAAAGAAGGTTTGAGTCTCAACAGTAAGAACATATACTATCTCAGTTTGAATTGGTATATTATCCCGAAAGGGGGTAAATCTACTCCCCAACGTAGACAATGTTTCTACTACGACTTTTCTAAATTCATAGTTTTTCATTGAAGAAATGCCATGTAAAGTTTACGTTCGAAGATAGCCCTAGTGCAGCTGGGTGGTTGAACTTCGTCCTTGACAGAATGCACTTATATGAGTTTAACGACCTGTGTTTAGAAATGAATTTATAGTATCTTGTTAACTCTCCGCGAATTTATAGTATCCTGTTAACTGTCCTTGACCGAATGCACTTAAATGAGTTTAACGACCTGTGTTAAGAAGTGAATTTATGGTATCTTGTTAACTCTCGTAGCGATCGCAAGTGCAATTTTGTGAGTGGATTTATTTTTTAGTATGGAGGTTTGGAAACACGCAGTTTCAAGTAAGGCTCTCACAACTTGTGAGCTATCATGGTCCCAGTCCTCCTCTTTCGGGATAACATACCAATTCAACCTCACCTTGTAGATATAGGCTGATGATCTTACATTATTTTTGCATTTTTTTTACTCGCCATTTACTCACAACTAACTTCTTTTTTAATGTTATCGAAACACGTGAAGAGCTAGTCGTTCACCTGATGTTAAGTGACACGGCCGCCCAATACAGTTGCAGTATCACCCGGAACTTTAAAACAATAAAGTTTCGTGTGACACTGCACTGCGCACGTCATCCTGAGACATCACCCAGTCTAGTAATCAGATTACTAGACTGAGTGATCAGATCATAAAGTCTCGTTTTGCCCAGTAATTTCACAAGCTACAATGCCCTTCAAACCGGAACACAGTATAGTGCTTGCACACTACTGCTTGGCAACAGAATAACTGGCAAAGCGGTGGTACCTACCTAGACGAACTTTGCAGAAAATTCCTACCATCTAGTACATTCTGTTCCTTTAGAGTGATTGTAAACCTTTCTGTGCTTATTAGAAGTTCCAGTTCTATCCGACGAGGTGCAAAGCTTCCGGTACGGGTGTCGGAAACCGTTTGACGATGGCTTATCACCAACTGTCCAACTTTGAGAGGTGTGTCTAAAGTCTGGAGGGAAATGCATTTACAGAGGATGTCAACTTGACTTACGATATCTGCCTACAGTAGAGAAATACTTAGAGTATAGACTAAAGCATAGAGATCACTTGATTATGTGTCAAGCGTACTACTTTTTTGGACACTTGTTATATGTGACCATTTGATATGAATGAGTCTGACCGATTGTATAGAAAAAACAGTTGACTCGAGTCGAAAAAAATGGTACGGATGCTTATTGCAAGCGTAGCTAATTACTATATGTTTGTTTCTTTCCTTCGCCACTGACGTAGCGATACGTGTGAGCAGTTACAAATATAATAACGTTTTGGTGATCTCTCTATGCTTTAGTCCATACTCTGAGGAGAAATATGAAGTCAAAGATGAAGTCAAAAATGATTGCAACTAGAGCACGCCTCGTGGTTTCCTCTCCTATTAACTGTTTTGTCTTGAAACATCTCTCACGCTCTCGTCCAATCACACGCCAGCCAGTGTTGCCAACTAGAAAAAACCATTCACCAAACCTAATTTCGTAAAATAGTATCTAAAAAATTCACGACACTTTTTAAAACTTAAGCAATCCTCAGAAGCGTACACGCGGCTAAATACCTACCATAAAAAGGAATGTTACATTTAAAACTAACTTAAAACACACATTCCGAAGCTTTTATCCAAATTGTTGCCAGTTTACAGGAAAACGACTTTAACTACCGTATCAACCACTTGTTTTTAAAATAACTAAAACGGCATTTCTTCCGTGCTTTTATTATGAAACTTACGTCTTTTTTCCACTGGTACTGAAACGATAGTTATACAGAACATCTGGACGATTTTCAACTTTATTGTTATTGGGGTAAAGGTTATTGACTATGTTTTAAAGTCGTTCGGAACTTCTTTGGTCACTGAGATTTAATATTTTACAGATTATTTTACGTAATAATGTGCAAGGAGCACTTCTCTTAAGTAGAAAAACTTAAAGTAAACTGAATTTTGCGCTTGCCAACATTTTAATACATTTTTGCAGGCTAATTTTCTTAAAAGGCAATGTAGATGATTTTATGGAAAAAAAATGCAAGTAAACAAAGTATAAGATGTTTAAATTTAAACCACAATTAATTGCAGAATATTTTAATTGTGCTGGTTTATCCCCATGGACCAAGATATAGATAATAATTTAAAAAAATAGTAATAATAGTAATAGTAGTAATAGTAATATTGTAGTGGTGATAAAAAGGCAATAAAGTAATTTTTATTATTTATTATTATTTTATTTATTATAATAGTACTGTACTATTAATCGTTTTTTGAGTTCCGTACCTTTACTATTAACGGCTGTATCTCTTGAACCATAATAGGTAGCCAACTGAAATTATCAATATCAATATTACGGTGGATTACCCAACAATAAACAAAAAGGGTGATATCCCATACGAGAAACTGAACGGCTTTTTTTAAACCTAAAAAACGGTAACACCGACAAACTTCTAATTTAGTATGATTATAGAGCACCCCCGTGGTTTTCACCAGGTTGTCGGTCTACCTAGTGAGGGGGCTGGTCTACGCTGCGTCTTCCGGTTCGTGGTCGCCACTCGAGAACAGCCGACGGATGCAGGAGGCAAGCAGCCGCTCTGTGGGGGAGGCCTATGTTCAGCAGTGGACGTCTTCAGGCTGTTGATGATGATGATGATAGAACATACCCAGAAGTATAACAAAACATACTTAAAACCAGTACCTAAAGTGCGTGTCGGACTATACAAGGTGAGTTTGAATTGGTATGTTATCCCGGTCTGGGACCATGATAGCCCACAAGTTGTGAGAGCCTTACTTCAAATTGCGTGTTTCCAAAACCTCCATACTAAAAATAAATCCACTCACAAAATTGCACGTGCGATCGCTACGAGAGTATAGAATAGTATAGCGATACGAATAAATGTGTACGGGACTATCAGTGCACGAGTCCGACTCTCACATCGCAAGTTTTTTTTTTCTATTTCTTTAATCATGAATACACCGCAACATTTTTACCCCTCGGCAATTATTTTACCAACTCTTTTAGAACAAAAACTAGCCATAATCTTCTGATCAAAGCACTAACCAGAACCACGAAGTCTACAATGAAAAGCGTTATAAACGATCAGAAACAGAGAGGCCGTTGTATTGTGGACAATGAGCTATTGTCTCATCTTTGATATTTGTTAATGCATTGCTGGGATAGTGCGTTCGGCTGGCAAGTATGCGACGGTTTTCTTAAATAAATTCTATTCACGTGCAGTCTTTTGACTTCTCGTGTAGGAAGTTCATCATCTTCCTCAGTCTTTTGCATCCACTGTTAAACATTAACATAGGCCTCCTCCATTAGGAGAGGGGAGGTTTGTCATAGCCACGCTTGGAAGGTGTCTTTGTGGTTTTTTTTATGTAAACGTATGATGTGCCGAGCTAGTCGTTTGCCTGGTGTTAAGCGACACGGCCGCCCATAACAGATTGCAGAGTCACACAGTGGTACCTACCTAGACGGACTTTGCAGAAGAGTCCTACCACCTAGTAGAAAAATTAAGAATTAAGATTATAATGAAGACCAAGGAGAATGCTGCTGCCCATTCCCTGGATATTCCCTTAGCTGACTCTTACGGCACCCACGGGAAGCTATGAGGTGGACCACATATTAAGCAGTAAGCCAGAATTATACGTGAAGCGTTTGTTCTTGCGTCGGTGAAGGAAAACATCATATAGCTAGCATATCGCATCATTATCATCATCATCATCATCAGCCTGAAGACGTCTACTGCTGAACATAGGCCTCCCCCAAAGAGCGCCATTTTGGGAGGCTGCCTGCTTCCTATATCCATCGGCTCCCCGCTGTTCTGACTAGGTCTTTAGTCAATTAGTGGGGCGCCTGCGTTGCGTCTTCCGGTTGGTGGTCGCCACTCGAGAACCTTTCATTCCCATTGGTTTATTTATTTATTGATTTATTATACAGTTTATAATAGTTAGCTTACAGTATTGCCAAAACGCTAACTATTGCAATGGTGAGAGGTATAAATCATAAAGTTATTACATATGGCTTGTAAGTTAAATTGGTGTGGTTTTCAGTTCTACGAGCGATATAGCCCGCCCGTCTGCCACGTCAACTTGCTAATTTTAAAAGCTACATCGGTGACTTTAGTTCTCTTGCGGTTTGTGTTCTTATGCGCATATCGCATAAGAATCATAAAATTCGAGAACATGACTGTCTTCATTCAGACCAGCATGGTTGACCATCATGGCAGCATGGTCGACCAAAATTGAAAGACTCTCTCTTCCTTGGTTTGTTTATTACATTTCCTGACTAGATAGTGTATATTTTGGGAAAATGTTAAGATGTTATAGTTCTTAAAATTTTACCAACAAGCGGGTTTTGAACGGCGCCATCCAACTCACCGGATTAGACGGTCTGCCAACTGAGCTATGGTCATATGACCGCTGACTGCGAAAACCTCTAGGACTATGTGTTCACTGACTAAGCAGTCGTGGCGACATCTATAGAACCTCTATAAAAGAGTATCTTTGTAGATATACCTCAAATGTGGTTTACACTTTAAAATCAATTCCATGATAAATGTTAACAAATACATCGTGATAAATTGCAAGTGCAAAGCCGCGAGCAGTAGCTAAGTTTAGAATTATTTCAATTTGATTGCACTATAATAATCTGAACGGTCTATAATGTTCGGTCTCTAAGGGGGTTGAATGAATGAACGAACGAGGTAAGAGGTATATTGTGTAAGGGATGAAAACTTGGGCACAGGGAACAAATAGCTATTGTTTTACATCCCTCTTGGTACAGTATAATAATTGACAGTAACAAAGATTACGCCATGTTGAAGTAGACATCGGGGGGAACTTTATTAATAGAAAAGCATTCTGGTAATAAGAGTAGTCAAATAATGACAGTTACAGAACGAAGAGGACAGATGCATAAGTCACTTGAGGAAAAGAGATAATACACTACAAACCACTAAAATCTTTGCTACAATCGTTTTCATGAGATGAAAGGTCTGCGATTAATTTTTATGTCATAACCATCACAACAAATTTATAAAAAAGTTGGTACCTATTTTTTTTTTACTTTATAGCTTAGTTAATAAACTGATTTCTATAATATTGCTTCTCTGTGCTACTACCCATGTAATTATGCGCACTATTTGTCGTCAATCTTTTTGTCTATCTGTCAAAGCGACTGTTTTAAAAACAGCTGTAGTAGGTACATTATTAAGCAGAAATTAAGAAGGAAGACACTTCACACTTTTTGTCTTCTTATTTTCAGTGTCATTGTAAACAGTTTGTCGTGAGCTTGTATACTGTTTTTATGAGTATACTGTGTCCGTTCTAAGTCTGTATGAGTGCTGTGTGCATGCTACGGATAAATGGGAACTAAGGAAATAAGAAAAAGTACTAGTTTTATGCTAATTAAAGTAGATGAGAAAACGAGAAAAGTGAAATGCAGAATAAGAAAATAGAAACAAAAGCTAGGTTAACGAAGTTTTATGTAAAAAGGTTGGTAGCGAGGAATATTTTTAAAACAATAATTCATTTTACTTTATTTCATAATCTCATGACTATTGAAAATTGTGGCCCCTCGTAGTTTGCCCCGCATTTTTTAAGTTTTCCAGCGGGAATTTTTAAATTTTCCCCAATGAAAGAACTCTGTGTTGATTTCAATAGAAAGCAATCTCTAATAGAAAAAAAATTGTATAAATTTGCTCAATTGTTTTGTTGAGAAAGTGTCACAAATATACAAACCAAATTACTTCTCTGACACTTAATTGGCTCAACGAATCAGCATCTTTTGGAGTGTGTTTGGAACGCAGCGTTTAGACGTACGCAGTTTAGTGCTGCAAGGGATATGGATGTCGGCATAATGCAATAGTATTTTGGTGGCGCCTACGTCAACCCATGCGAAAATTTTGTTTAAATTTTTATCTTTGGGCCTAGATCAGGACTAAAAGTATAAGAAATAATATGTTTTGATTTTTCTCACAGGGCGATGTGGTTGCTAAGCGACAAAGCCCTCAAAAAAAGTCATAAATATTAACCACCTTACTAATAAACATTGCATAACAGTGGAATATCTACTCAGTGTTTTGTCTTGTTTTATCTTTGCACATTTCAAACTCAACAGAAAGAAACAAAACACAAAATAATTATCTATACAATTTTTATTAGTAAGGGGGTTAGAGTTCTCAAAGCATGATAAACAAAAAAAAAGGTAAAATATTTTTTACAACTACAACGAAACCTGCTCAACCTCAATTTCTAAACATGTGAACAATTTTAGATACCATCTTCCATTTTCGTTTTATTAGACAAACGTTTCACATGATCTCGAGCAAGAAAGACAAACTATAAAAAAGTTTTTGTGACACCTACTTACCATTTTATACCATCAATTTATACTATACTGGCTTAAAGCCCACGGCTTCACCCGCGTAGTTCTTAAAAAAGTGTATTAATGTAAACAGAGACTGTTGAGGCTATAAGCAGAATGACGGAGACTAAAGTGTATTTTTTGTATTTGTAAAACAGGGGAAAGACAGTTTTGTCTACCGGCCGTGCTAACCCTACTGGTCGCTTGCGCTACACACTCACTCTAGCAAGCCGCTTGCGGCCCAGTGAGCAGAGCACCCTTCAAAAAAACGCCAACTTCTATCATAGGTCATTTTCGCTACGCACGTGCTCTCATGGGCCGCTCGCGGATAAGAATAAAAACGCAAACTTGTCACCTTCGCTACACAGTCGTCCTTGCAGACCGCTTCCGGATCCTATAAGATATAGTGGATAGAGATTCCTACACTTCACAATGAACAACCATCCAAACTACAAGTCTCTAGAACCAGCAGTTTGGGCTGTGCGTCGATCTTACAAAGTCAGACAAACGATTTTATATATACAGATTTTATTTCTAGCTGCGCTTGCTTGATCTTACAATTCCAAGCGATTCGTAGTCGATCATCAAATCAAGTGGCAAGACTCCCATACATTACCGACGCATGCCGTCGTGAGCTTCATGTCACAGTACAATGAACGTCACAGATTAGAAAAGCTTTTACTGAAGCGCTGATGCTCTATTATTCGTGAAGCCCTAGGCCCTATTCAAACCGGCACGCTAATCCCTTCCGCTGCGGGTAGCAGTAAATACCACGTGGCATCCCGCGCGGTATTTTGTATGAAGTTGTATTTTGTAAGTATGAAGTTTCGCTCTAGCCGCGGGATTTCATACGAAATACCACGCGGCATCCCGAGCGGTATTTACCGCTATCCACAACGTGCGAATACCGTGCCGGCTTGAATAAGCCTCTAAAATTGATGCGCACTATATTTTTGTATCGATTTAGAACTAATCAGCCGTGTCCACACTGGACGATCCACCATTTACTGACATTAATTAATTTTTTAAGTGACTAAAAAAATCAATTCATTTGTATGTCTTTTTGTTTTTTTTTATGTTAACTCTTCTCCGTCATTTATGATTTCTTTCAGATTGGTCCCGCACAAACTTTATCAAAAGCGATTCAGAAGTTTTGTGTTTAAATCGTAAACTGGAAAAATAAGAACGATTATGCAAGTGTCGGCCATGTCGCTTAACATCAGGTGAACGACTAGCTCGTCACGTCATTCATTCTCATAAAAAAAATATTTTTCAGTAGAGAATTAAAGCAATTGTATTCGGTTTAACCCACAGACCTAGAATATTTAACCCCTTTGTTAAAGGTTATTATTTAGTTTTGTTCATTTTCTACTGCAGAATTAAAAAGTAAGACCAATGATGATTGCAATGATCATCATCATCATCATTATCATCTTCTCATCATCATCAAATACGACCGAAAGTTATCACATCACGCAGGGCGATGTTACTAACAGCGCTTGCTATTGGACGTCTCTAAATACAGCGCTTCCTGATTGGTAGTCATTGGTGCGTCCAATCACATACAAGCATTGCATCAGAGTATTCTGAAATGAAGCATACCCTTTTCGTGCAGGGGAAATGGTACGCTCGATCAACTTTTCTATTCTGTGGTGTATAAAGAAGGTGTAAACCCACAGATTTACAGCCGACACACGTACCCCGATAGACTTTAGCTGGGCACGTGACCGGGAGGTAAAGTTTAGTTCGAGAAAAATAGACGCTGGAAAGAGTTTAGGAGATTTAAGTCAACTATGTGACTGTGCTGTTTTGTTGCAGGTAATGACTTTGTTTGAAATGACTTTATTTATTTATATACTTTCACAAGATGAGTTTGCATTGGTATGTTATCCCGAAAAAGGCGGCGGAGAAGGGGGGACTGGGACCATGATAGCCCACAAGTTGTGAGAGCCTTACTTTAAACTGCGTGTTTCCAAACCTCCAGACTAAAATATAAATCCACTCACAAAAATGCACGTGCGATCGCTACGAGTGTTAACAAGATACTGGTGTCAATTAATTTCTAAACACAGGTCGTCTCATGTAAGTGCATTCGGTCAAGGACGAAGTTCAACCACCCAGCTGCGCTAGGGCTATCTTCGAACGTAAACTTTACATGGCATTTCTTCAATACAAAACTATTAATTTAGAAAAGTCGTAGAAGAAACATTTTCTACCTTGGGGAGTAGATTTATACCCCCTTTTGGAATAATAAACCAATTCAAACTCAGATAGTATACATGTAATAAAACTGTAACTAGGCTTAAGCCGAACATTAAATATTTTTTGAAAATTTTGATTGCGTGACACTTCTTCATATAGAAATAGAAATATTATTTTGTCTGTCTGTCAGTCTGTATGTTCCTTTGAACACGCATGACGCTGGAACTACTTAACGCATTTCGCTGAAATTTAGTATGGTTGTAGCTTATTTTTCAAAATAACATATAGGATACTTTTTGTTGTCTAAAACGACCATGTTTGTGTTGCACAATGAAACAAAAATGTAATATTTATGAAAGGGTTTTTTGTTTCTGTATTAGTTTTTTGTTTATACCTACTCATCCTGTCGAAGGGAAGAGAGAAGGGAAAGGGAATAGTTTATTCATAAATGCTTGCACACTTATAGGGACAGCGACGCCAAGACGTGTGACGAGCCAGACTTAGCTATGTTTGATGGTAAACGTTTTAGACTAATGCCCGTCTGACCTAAAGTTATACAGCTCTTAGGTTGGCACTTATCTCTCTAGCCCCCAGTTTCCCGTACGTTTTCCAAACTCGTCTCAAGTCAATATACCAAATACAGTTTTAGGTATAAATTGGAAAGCAGATCAGTTATGTTTCCAAACTTTTTACAGTTGGTAACGATAAAAAATTTTATTAAACAAAAAATTCTTACACTACCGTCGATGTATCTATTGCAAACCTGCCTGTTTGTAAGGAAACACCGAAACCTTTTTAAATCCAATGTGGAATTAAATGAAAATTATAATAGAAGAAATAAAAATAAATTAGTCCCCCCCCTCACAACCTTGAAGATAGTAAGCATGAGTCCTTATTGTAGACTCATCTCGAACTACAATAAATTACCTGAGGATATTAAATCGGAATCAGAAGATATAACGTTCACAAGACGACTAAAATCTTTTTTATTAAAAAAAGGCTATTACTCTGTCGAAGAATTTAAAGCGGATAAACTTTAGTTCGCTCGGCCCTGTTACACTAATAATAATAATAATAATAATAAATATGTGTGGACATTTCACACGGCGCCATCTAGCCCCAAACTAAGCATTATAGCTTGTACTATGGAAACCAGATAACTGATACAATACTTATATACTTTTTGTTTTGTAAATACATACATAGAATACACTCGATCGTAGGAAAACTTACTTTAAAATCTACCCACTTAAAATTATTACCGAGAGAACACAAATAACTCAATGTAATAAAATGACATTCTTGTTTGTAATTGACTAGTATAACTATAATATATAAATTAACCTAAATTGTAAGGCGACAAAATCAATTAAACCACGAATAATTTGCTATTTTAATAAGGACTGAATAAATGTTACTCTAAAGAAAATGTAAGCTCCAGCTCCACTCTAAAGTGCAACGCCCTCACAGGGCTCATACAATGAAATGTTTAGGACTAGGTGATAATTATAGATTAGTAAGCTAAATGACATTGTATGAAAGCATGTAATAATAATAAATAATAATAAATAAATAAAATACAAAGACATCAAAATAAGCTCAAGCGTCTTTAAAAATTTATTGGAAGAACATTTCATATTTATTAGATTAACTATGTTCAGAGTTTTAATTTTTTCCAACAAGCAACAGTATTAGGATAATAATGTCAGAAGTTATATACAACCAGCATGTTTAACTAAAAAAAAATATTTATGTTTTTACGTGGAGTAAATATAAAAAATTAATTAGCTTAATTAGCGACAGTCAAAATTTTCCAACTTTTTAATATAAGCTTTCTAAACATGCACCTTATCATGTACCAAAAAATTAACAACTTTAAGTAGGTATTTCATAAGTTGCAAAGCTACTACTACCGGACTAGTACCTACGCTCATTGGTTGAACACAGCCGATGATCAACATGCAACCAATGAGCATTCAGTATAAATTGGTGTGCCAAGTTGACACAAATTTAGTAAACGTAGAACCCAGGGAAAATGTTGCTTATCTAAGTTGTATTTTGATAGACTTAAGTACCTACATACGAGCATGTAAATATTTTCTAATGGGGTCGCCATCAGCCAACGTTCCCACTTCTGGGACCTGGGCAATGGGCATTATCTCACAGGAAGAGAGTTTAAATGGCCTAGCATGCGCACTGCAAGAAAACTTGTCATCGCTGTTAGAGTGAGACACACTTAGGCGTTACTATAGTCTTGTCACGGTCTCTTACGAGATAATGTGTCGAGAAAATTTTGTCGCGGTGCGCATGCTAGCCGGGCTGGATATTCAAGTGCAGTTTGACGGATGACACAAGTCCTCGAATTTTGGGATTCTTGAACATGTCGGTTTCGATGCTATAAGAGCCTTTGAAAGAGAATTCTGCACATAACTTATTTATTATTTATTTATTTATTCAGCGGGAAACATCTTAATTTAAATACACAACATTCTGCCAAACTGCTGAGCAGTTTGTCGGCGAACAGCAAAAACTCTCATATCTCTTTCTGAAAGAGATTTAAATATGACACTTTCACTCATCAAATAGAAGTTTTTGTTCAATGATGTTAATTTTGTAATGCACTGTAAGAAACTTAGGTTAGGTTTGAAAGCATGAAACTTGTTTCCATTCCTTGAAAATATATTCAGCCTCTGCTTTGTAAAAAGGAAACAAATACACAAGTTAGTAATATTATTATATACCTCAGATTTCCCTATTTATAAGACACTATAAAACTCCCGCGCTCTAGTTCTCACGGAAACAAATCTCTGAGAATTTATCCCAATTTAGCAACATATCTCAGCAAGAGTTACGTAAACAAATCTGTCTTCGCTAAAAGCTACGCAGCTAAATCTTCTATGCAGTTTGCTTGTTATGGCTTTAACTGATTTGGACTAAATTTTTTACAACAATCAATTGCAATTGCAAATTAAAAGCTTTTATTTGATGAGTTAAAGTGTCAATTGTAAATCTCTTTCAGAAAGAGATATGAGAGTTTGCTGTTCGCCGACAAACTGCTTAGCAGTTTGGCAGAATGTTGTGTATTTAAATTAAGATTTTTCCCACTGAATAAATAAATAAATAGTTATATTCATCATTATCATCATCATCAACAACAGCCTGAAGACGTCCACTGTTGAACATAGGCCCCCACAGAACGTCAGTTTGAACGGCGGCTTATCTTCTGCATCCATCGGCTCCCCACGCACAGTGTGAAGATCATAGGTCTACGTAATAGTAGGGGGCCAGCCTATACACTGCGTCATCCGTTTTGTGGTAGCCACTCGAGAACCTCTCTTCCCCATCAGTTATTATTATTATTATTATTATTTAGTTGTCAGTTCTACTATTGCTCATAATCACCGGGATCAAATATTTGCACCAAGTTTTTATGGTAAAATGACGTGACGAGCTAGTCGTTCAGCTGATGTTAAGCGACACAGCTGCCCATAACAGTTGCAGTGCCATTCGGAACTCAAAAATATATATATCCGCGTAACACTGCACTGCGCACGTCATCCTGAGGCATTAGCACAGTCTAGCAATAAGATTACTAGACTACTAGATCAGGTCATAGAGTCTCATTTGCCCAGTAATTTCACTAGCTACAACGCCCTTCATACCAGAACACAGTAGTTCTTGCAGTTTTGCTTCGCAGCAGAATAACTGGCAAAGCGGTGGTACCTACCTACATGAACTTCCCAGAAAAGTCCTACCACCATTGACTTCGTACTAAATCTATGCTTACCTAGCCACCTAGCATTATATCCATTTCTTTGAAGAAAAGTTAGTATTGACAAAGGGTCGCAAAGATAGTAGCACGCACCTATTATGAGTAAACAAACACGTCTTCACGTACGTATTCTAAAACAGCTTGCGCGTTTTAAAACGAATTGAATTCGTATTGAATCCGCCTCTGTATTCGAATGAGGCGCGCCCGCTTATTCGATTTGTTGCCGGCACGAGATTTGAGTTTGTAAAGCCCGCGCGCTGCGGATGCCTTGGAAAATAAATCCATAGAGAAGGCATTGAAACTAATTATATAATATTTCACACTTTTTTTATATAGCTTACAATGTTTTTGAGAATCATGCATGCGGACTTTTTATTGGGTAATTATTGATTTGTAATTCTAACCTAATTACTGAACAAAACCATACGTTTGGAACACGAATGAAAGAAAGAAAGATACAAAATTATGTATACTTAAATATGTTCAGACTCAGCATGAAATTAAGATCATATTATGCCATCATAGTCATAATGACCCTAACAATACTGTCCTAAGTCCTAATTCTTAAGTCTTTTTGTATGTCAAAGATAATAACTATCACTGACCCGATTTCCTGATAGAATTGTAAATCACCAAACCCTATGTACGCTCGACGACGCTAAGAAACTTTATGATGAAAAAAGATTCCCACTCCATAGCTTTTTTGTTCTGTAGAAGCAGGATACGAACACTTTTCAATGGAGTCTTTACAACTAGGAATCGAGTGAACAAACGTAAAAGTGGTTCGAATTGGAAAGTTTACAATTTCAGTTTTAGGAATAAGAAACTATACTATCTTATGCTTGCAGAATTGATTTTAGCTGTTTCGTGAACTGTTAAGGCCGCTGTATACGCAGATCCACTATCTCCCTCGCCCATTGCGACATTTCTGAAGATATTAAATAACTGAAATAGGAAAAGTCTGGCTAAGCTATATTCTCATGAATAACATTACAAATGTTCAACAAAAATATCATATTAATCCAGACAGGTTTTCATACATAAAAACGGTTACGAATGAAAAAAAACTTTGATACCGTTGTATTTATGAAATCTTGTTTGGATTAATATGATATTTTTGTTGAACATTTGTAATGCTATTCATGCGAGATAGTGGATCTGCGTATACAGCAGCCTTATATAGGTTTTTAAACAAAATCTATTCCGTAAAACTATCAAAATAATAATTACAGACTTACCTTACGGGATATTTACAAACGCCTTTTTGAAATTTAATTAATAAATGTAACCTTTTTTTTCTCATTTTTTGGGAGCTAAAAATAATAACTATGCACCAGCTGGGTTAGCATGGGCGGTAGACAAAATTGTCTTTCCCCGTTTTACGTCACTTTCTTCATACTTGCTTGGAGTAAAACAGGGGAAAGACGATTGTGTCTACCGGCCGTGCTAACCCTACAGTATTTGGTAGGGCATATTTATTCTCAACACATTAAATAACATGATAATGCGGCCAGCATGTTGGGTACGCTACCTACCGGTAGTGGGCTGGAGCACTTGGACTGTCTATAGGCCATCGCGGCTATTATACAGTCCATAAGTGTTCTTTGTAGTAGGTAGTGTAGCTAGTTTAGTTTAGTTTAGTTTAGTTTTTATTATTGTAGTAGTTAGCTTGAGTAATAAAGGCAATTTGCCCGTAAAAAAAAAATAAAAAATAAAAAAAAAAAAAACATGATAATATAAAATTAATAATACCGAAGTATTACTAATAGTATTTGGTTAATTGTTCAACATTATTATTTCTAATAAATAGTGCTTTCACATAAATAAATCAATAATCCTGCGGGTTATTCCTAGCCATTCTAAAACCCACGTTCCAGATAATTCCACTCATATTCATAGCAGTAAAACTAAAATTTTATTCCCACACACAAACTGACTTGCAAAAGCAGATCCGGAGCTCAATGATGCATCTTTTACAATCGCTCCGTCCTTTTCTAACTTGTACAAGCCGGTGTGTGAGAAAGAGATAGAAAGCGGTTATAATCTGTCAACAAGTATACACTAATTGCACACTCGGGGTTGTGTATTGAGGTGTCCATGGTTTGGGAGGTTGTAGGATAAGAAATAATGAAGAATAAAACCAATAGGTGTATTATAGGAGAATCTAAAGATAAATAGGGGAATAGAGGGGAATGGAGGGGGATGGGCCGCAGTCATCATCTACCATTACAATAATCACAAGACTCCTGAAAAATAAAAATATAACGCCTAGCAATTATAATAATATAATATAAAAAAAAAATCTTGGACCCTAAAGGATTCTCTGCATCTAGAGATTCATTGAACTTTGAGAGCTACTCCACAACACAGAACAAGCATTTACGCTTTTTCCGTGCATTACTCCTCCCATTGCGGGAATCAAACTAGCACTTTCTAATTCATAAACCAACCTACTTAACCGCTACACCACTTGCATCAAGATTATAGAAAAAAGTATCTATAAGTACGTCTTTCAGAGGATGTCTTGCGTCGAGATCATTGAAAAGGGATGCCTATGTGTGATAGGCATCCCTTGTTGTAGCTTGTGAAATTACTGGGCAAATGAGACTTTACGATCTGATCTCACGGTCTAGTAATCATATTACTGGACTGTGTGATGTCTCAGGATGACGTGCGCAGTGCAGTGTCACGCAAAACTTTATGCTTTAGATTTCCGAGTGACACTGCAATCTATTATGAGCAACCATGACGCTTAACGTCAGGCGAACGACTCGCTCGTCACGTCATTTGTTCACATAAAAAATAAAATAAAAAAAATAAAGATATTTGTATGGTTCAAATTGAAAGACAAACGAACAGATTTACTTACCGAGTCCTTTCCTGTTATTTATGAAAGTGTAATCTGCTCTATCGATGCCAATCATTGACTATAAATCCAGTTGACCAGTGATACAACTTCATACGAAATAGTGGTGTATATCAACCACTAATTTCTAATAATTACTATGACTTTCCAATAAATCACGGGCACCCGTTGATGTCTTTTGTTCCATCCTGATTTGTAATTTCGTATGATTTTGTCTTGTTTTGTTACCTCGCCCCCTGCCCGCGCAGGTGAGTCGTGTTTGTACGAAAAATTATGTTCACGAGCTATCAACGGGCTTAATAAAAATAATATAAATAATCTTTGATGCCAACTCTTTAGGGCTCTATCAAAATGATAATAATAATGATTGTTTGATTGAAACTTACCTAATTATTCCTATGTACTTTCCGAGTTTAATGCATACATTTACGAAGCAAGTTCAAAACAACGTTTGTCCGACTCCTCCGTAAAGCACAGTGCCCTTAGCTATCCTCGTGAATGCGCGTCGTTAATTAGTCGGTTTATTAGGGATTCAAGTGTTGTTTACGGAGGTCGCTACAGATACACAGTCTGGTTTTTTCTGTTTAAATTCTTTTTAAACGTGTATTTTCATGAGTGCGCGAGTTTTATTGTGAAGTGGTATGCATGTTTTACGAGTTTGAATGGTGGTTTTATTTTTTACTAGCTAGCACACCCGTTTATATTTAGTCTTGAAATGGCTATATGAAAACTTGACTGCAATAACAAGGTAACAGGCGTGTTCATTACTAAAAAGATAAACAAAGTAAAGGGCAAGAGTGGCTCAGTGGTATCCCGTGTGATTTTCAAACCGACAATGCACCTAAGTTCAAATCCTTCACAACGCACAATGAATGACCTAACGAGCTAGTCGCTCACCTTAAGCGACACGGCCGCACATTGCTAAAGTTTGGAGATTTCTAAGTTTGCACATATCCTTCTATAACGTACATATTGCAATGCATTTTTTGGGTACGTTTTAAAGACTTTTTTTTTGAACGGGCTAAGCTGTTGGTCTCTACCGACCTTTACAGCGGCGCTCCGCCGACAAAAGTGGGAGGCAACTAGCACAAGGGCACCCTTGGGGTGCGAGCCTCGGCTTGGGCCGTTGCCGGGATGAGAGGAACGAGAAGGCTACGTCCACTGGAAGAGTGTACCCTATGGAAAGTCGCGACCGTTCTAGCTAACCTACGGGGGGTACGTCGACCTCGCCGGCGGGGTCGGTGTCTGATTGTGTTACGCTGGAATCCTAAACCGGTGCCGAAAGCCAGAAGGGCTAGACTGATCCGGTGATCCTAGCGCAGCCAACACAACGGCTGCTATAGGATCATCCGGGACGCTCAAAACGTGTCTTGGGCGGCGGCGACGATGGAAGTACCTACGAACTTAAGAGCTGCTTAGTGCAGAGGGGCGATATGAGCGTAGTTGTATAATGTACAACTACGCTCATATCGTGGATTGGAGCTCAAGACGAGATCACGGCCAATCGACGGCTGAGCTATTTATTACACCGTCCTCCTCTCCTCTTCTTCTTCTTCTTCTTGTGTAGGCAAGTGGTCAGCCCTGGTGTCAAAATTTGCAGGCCGCCCAAAGGATTCTGACTTGGCTTAACGACTATTGTGTAACGACAAAAACCGGGACTGACGGCTTAACGTGCCCTCCGAAGCACGGTAGCGCTCAGTTGTAAATACCACTTCTTGCTATAGCGGTCACCCATCAGAGTAGAGACCGCAGCGAACGTTGCTTAACTTTACCGATCGGTTAGAAACGGCTAGTCTCTAATAATAAGACAGTTGTGCTCAACAGGGTCCATAATGATCTCAATACTACACCATCTAATGTAACATTATGGAAAGCAATAAACATTTGAATTTGAATTTAAGCATCGTTCTGTGATACAGGCCTTATATCTCATGTAACATTATGGAAAGCGATACACATTTGAATTTGAATTTGAGCATCGTTCTGTGATACAGGCCTTATATCTCATGTAACATTATGGAAAGCAATACACATTTGAATTTGAATTTGAGCATCGTTCTGTGATACAGGCCTTATATCTCATGTAACATTATGGAAAGCAATAAACATTTGAATTTTAATTTGAGCATCGTTCTGTGATACAGGCCTTATATCTCATGTAACATTATGGAAAGCAATAAACATTTGAATTTGAATTTGAGCATCGTTCTGTGATACGGGTCTTATACATTCTCGAATCGAACAAAGAAATCTGTGAGAGCGTATCGAACCCTTTTATCTGGATTGAATGTTCACCGTTTTACCAGTTTTACACTGAGAGTTCTTTTATTGCTCTTGCAGTTAGATTCAATTCAACTTATTACAATATACAGGATGTAATTTTATTCATTAGATTAAAAAAATAGCAAAACTTGTACTATGCAAACCAGATAACTGATAGAATACTTATACATATAATTTTTGTTTGTATATACATACTTAGAATACAATATAACACACCCAGACTTAGAACAAACATCGATGTTCATCACACAAATGATTGTCCTGAGTGGCAATCGAACCCACAACCTACAGATCAGAAAGCAGGGTTATTACCTACTGAGCTATCAGGCCAGTCAAATTGGCCCTATTCAGTCAGGTTTCGATATTGCATTCTTTATGTTGGCGTAACTATTCAGTTTACCTAAAACGTCAATTTTTTTTATTCTGAGACTTAAGAGTGCAAAAAAACTCCGCTTGTAGTTGAAAGTCATTGGTGCAAGGCCAAGCGGGTATCGAACTGGAATGCGTCGGTTCAAAAGTCACATGCATTACCACTGAGTCACACACGTGGGCTCAGATCTCGTTAGCGCTTAAATATTCTTTTTAACATTCAAAATTAATGAGCCAGAAATAGGTATCCCAATTAAAGCAGATTTCTGTAACGGACGTGACGTTAGCCAGTGTGCTAGCCCGCCATAGCCAAGCCACCATATTGACAATGCCCCTTCCGCCAGCTCAAACAGCTAGCCATGCTATGCCTGGGAGAGGAAAATGTGTCAATATGAGCATAAGTCAGCCATTACTTTGATTAATTCCTGTTAAAATTTTATAAGAAGGAACAATTAGAAGTTACCGAAACTCTGCCTGTTTTATTTCTGCCTCCATTTCATTTCACTAAAAACGAATTCATATTCAATATCTTTATCACCACGAACGAACCATTACAAAGTAAATATAATGTATCAGTAAATAAAAACTATAGCATTGCGTTATAAATAATCTTACAGTCAGAAATTATCAAAAAGACCCTTGGTGGAGGGGAATGTTCCCAGAACGCTGGTTGCATTGCCACGCTGTATGGCAATGCTGATTTTTTGTGCAAAATAAGTGACAGCCTTCTGGTCACTGCTCGCCTCCACTAAAAGTTTTGCCAAGTCCCTATATATTTCAAAAGCACCTGGTCCCTATGGTCCCATGGTTTGTACCGCAAACGGCACAAACATGTATCCTCTGTCAAGGTTTCCATATTTGCACCGTTTGAGGTTTTCAGTTTTAGCAGCAGCGCTACCAGCTTGATTTTTAGTTTGGGGAAGATGGGACGATGCCATAGTATCGACGCAAGTTGCATCCCATACAAAGTTGGCTAAAGTGATATATAAATAGGTACCTAATATCTGAAACTACACTGAAAGTTCGGATCGCCTAGCTTTTACCAATTAATGTAGTAGGGCTGGCGCTAATTAATAAAAACGATTAGTTTTTACCTAAGCGATTAGATTTTTTTCAACCCATTTATTTAATTAAATTAGTGCTAGTGTTTGGGAGTATAATTTTATGAGGCAAGCTGCAACCAGCCGCTCAAAGTGGCACTCTACGGTGGGAAAGGCTTATTTTTTTTTTTTTTTAATTTATTTAATTCTTTACAATATTTAAACATGTTTATGAACACGGATTAAACCAAATTAGGTTTGACTTCCGTGTTTTATTCCTAATATAATAAGCTACAAATTACAAGTTCAAGTAGTTACCTTACATATTATTCACATCGTTATCAGTGCATCGTAGTGGCAGCCCGTGAGTACCTATGCCTCCATATTACATAACTCACTACTCACATATTACTACTCACTGCACCGGGCGAACGCCAGCGCAGCGACTGACGATCAGTGTTCAGTGGACTTCTCCAGGCTTATAATAATAATAATAATAATAATAATAATCATTTATTTCAGACACAAAAGATCCATTGGCATATCAGTAAAATTAATGAGTTAAAAATTAAATAAGCTAAGCATACACTAAAATTATCAATTTCATTAAATACAATTAAATAAATAAAATAAAATAAAATATAAAAATTAAATTAAATTCACATAAATAAATTAAATTAAATTATTCTTACTTACCTAGAAAATTTTATTAAATTATCACCGTCAAGAACAATATAAGATTTTATAATTATATCGCCCTACAACGTTATTACCTAATTAGCACCCGGACATGATGACATAGAATGGGACAATCAAATTTATCCACCGTAGCTTTAAGAATGCTGTTGCTGCTCCCGCGTATTCGTTCTAACAGTGATGCAATTTTTTTACACATAATCGCAGCAAAACCATCCGTCCGTGACTCCGCAAACATAGAAGAAGCACTGCAGAAACGCGGTAGCCTCATCAGCATTCTGAAAGCGTTATTGTATTGAACGCGCAGGGTATTTATCGTTTTTTGAGTATATGTTGCCCACAAGCTACTGCAATAGAACGATTGGCAGTATGCCTTAAATAGTGTAATTTATGATGATATAGAAATGTCTACATCAACGTCTGTAATAAGTCTGTAACTGTTTTCAAAAAACAAGTGGCCTGGAGGATACTTTTTTAATGTGAATGAGTGACGTAACGACACAAGAATAGAAACAGACAGCTCAAGCATGTAGTGACGTCAGAAATGGTATCTTCGTAAAATCTCATTACTAAGCTATGGTAGCGCTCCATACACTCCGTTTTGCGGGGAACTGACATTCAATGCCCCCTCCAGAAACTTTAAATGCGTATGTATCCGTGATTTGTTAACCGATATTGCTTATTTTTTCAATTAGAAAGAAAGAAAGAAAGAAAATACATTTATTCAGGACATCACACAACACTACATTACAATACACAATAAAAAAAAAAAAACATACAACATTAGCACATATAATGTAATATTGTGTGATGTCATGACTAGGTCCCGACTCAGCATGCTATTAAGGTCAATGACCCTAATTTACTGGTTTTCAGTCGGAACCTACTTCACGACATCACGAACCTCCGAGACAAAGACAAACTTAACACATTACATAATTTATAAATTAAGTATAATTAAATAATTTACACAATAAAACACCTAATTAGTAGACAAAGACAACAAGAAAAACAACAATGCACTCTTTTAAAACATAAAACTAAAGTAAGGGACAAAATTTCCACTGGCTAGATGCCACAGACGTATGGAGCCATACAAAAACGAAAAAAACAGCCTGTATCTGTGACAGCCTGTAACAGCGTCAATGTCACCCTTTTTTTTTTTTTCTTATATTTTGGCTCCACACATTGTGTATTTAGCCAGTCTCAAGTATTGTTCGCAGAAAACTTACAATGCTCTACGGATCCAGTATAATAATGGGTTCAGGATGCTGTTGGGTCTGCCTCGGTTCTGTAGTGCGTCCGGAATGTTCGCCGACGCGCACACGGATGACTTTTTTGCAATCATGCGTGCGCGCGCGGCGTCCCTGAGGCAGCGCGTGTGGGGCACAACCAACAGCCTCCTGGCCCTAGCAGCTGGAGACTGCACGAGTGGCTTTCTGAAGCGGTGGGTCGCGCTGCACAAACCTGCAGCTCAATTCGTGGCTCAGTAAGCCCCTAAATAAATAAATGTGATGTTTTTTGCTAATGTGTTTACTAATATAGCTATAAGTTTTATGTTACTAACTCTATGGGTGAACAACCTGAAATAAAAGTTTTATTTATTTATTTTATTTATTGTAGTTTTTCATCGTATTATGAAATATTTTATGTAAAGTCAAGTCTTAGTCACAGTCAGTCAGGGTAGTCATAGTCCAGTCTAAGTCAGGTAGTCATAATCCAGTCTAAGTCATGTCCTAGTAAAGTAGTGGCAACTTTACTAGAGGCTTCTATGGAATTTTGGAAGCAACACGAAAAACCACGTTTCACTACATTATATCACTTGCCAACACTCATGCTCGTAGTTCAGCACTTAATGCGTAAAACGCCACTAATTTTGAACATTAACACTAGAAAAAGCATAAGTTTTGTGAAATAATACAATGCAACGACGTGAACTTTTTCACGTTCCCGCCAAAACTCTCACCCATTATTAAGAATCAAACGAACTTACCTAGTGAAGTTTGATGTCTAATTATGCGAGTATCTCGTACGAAGATGATTGTTTGTTTACGTGCAGCAGTACAACGTATCATGCTGCCCTTGTCACACTTTAAAGCCTCACTATTTGTAAAAATCTCTTGTCTCTTTCACCTCTGCGTCTTCCCGCTTCAGCCACTCTCTAGCGCCATTACTGTAAAGCCTATGATTTAATTTTTCGATCTAACTGGGTCTGAATTCGGGATGGGTGGGAGTATACAATCATCTTCGTACGAGATACTCGCATAATTAGACATCAAACTTCACTAGGTAAGTTCGTTTGATTCTTAATTATACTTCGTATCTCGTACGAAGATGATTGTTTGTTTACGTGCAGGATGTTTAAAGCACCGAAAAATTATATCATTGAAATAAGAGATAAAATAAAATATGTATACTTAATTAAGTATATGTGAACTCATTTGAAAGTATCTTTTATTTTAGCAACAATTTTACATATCATAATTATATTAATCAAAACATGAATCAACGTTTGTATTAAGTATTATTAACTATTGCATGTTATAAAAACAAAACAGTTTATCAATTATGTACTTCTATAATGCAATTCTTTAAAATAGTGCGCCAACAAAATTATTTGCGGTACTGATTAGTTCTTTGTTATAGTACTTTAAGAATGTGTTGGACGAGGCACTCCAACCTGCTTGTTTTCTTATCTCCTCTATACTAACACCAGCTCGTTTAGCCGCTGATGTGGAGGCATGCCTCGTTGAATGAGCTCCAAAGATGGTTGTGTCTATACCGCTCTTTTCAAGAGAATCTTTGACCCAATGGCCTAAGGTTTGGGACCCAACATTTTTATGAGGTTTTCTATAGCTAATAAAAAGACTGGTATCATTATTAGATCTCAAACTCTGAGTCTTGTCTAAATACATTTTTACAGCAAGCGCTGGACAGATTTTAGGATCTTCTTTTATAAACGGCAGAGTTATCACAGGTTGGTTAACTCCTGGCCTAGAAGTTTTTAGTAAATCAACTATTTTAATCACAATTGAATCACTATTGATCAAAATATTACTTATTTTAATAACACTCAGCGTTTGCATTCGTTGAGCTGATGCAAGAGCAAGTAATGTGACAGTTTTTAATGACAGATCCTGTAAACTTACATTTTCATACGGATAAAACTTACTAAAGTATTTCAGCACTATGCTTGGATCCCATGTTACATCATATTTAGGTTTAGGTGGATTCAATCTATAAATGCCTTTAAAAAAGCGATTTATTAAGTCATTATTAGTAATTGTTGTGCCTAGAATAAGTGAAAGTGCAGATCTAGTAGTGTTCAATGTACTATAACTAGCTCCGCACGTGTGTTTCTCCGTTAAGAATAAAATTATATGAGACAAATCAGGTTCATAAAAATCAAAGTCTCTATCGTCACAAAACTGCCACCAAGATTTTAGACACGAATTATATTGACTTAGGGTATTTTTTGCAAATGATGCCATCATTATGTCCAATGAAGCTATTGGGATGCCACGCTTGATTAACGAACGCCGGATACTTTCGCTGCCACCAGGGTAAGATCTTGGTAAAGCGGGTGTGGCTCTCTGAAAGGGGAATTTAACAGGGCTTTTTCAGGCTCAAAATATATTTCTTTTGAAACGGTTAGTCTACGATATAAGGGATACCACGGCTGTGATGGCCAATATGGTACTACCAAAATGCCTTCAGCCTTGTCTACAATAATTTTTTGAATAGTTTTGGCTATCATGCTGAACGGAGGAAAGGCGTAAAATCTAATACCGTGCCAATCAATTGTGAAAGCATCGATAACTTCAGATTGTGGATCTAGTTTCCACGAGGCATATCTACTACATTTATGGTTCTGGATACTTGCAAAAAGGTCGAACTCTGGCGTTCCGAATGTTGTAGCAATGTCGTTGAAAGCGTAATCTGCTAGCTCCCATTCCGTATCAACTTTAGTTTTGCGCGATTGGTAATCCGCTTCCACGTTATCACATGATTTAATGTACGATGCAAAAATAAACAAGTTACGATATTCACACCATTGCCAAATCTGACGAGCTAGATTACTTAAATGAGGGTATTGGACTCCACCCATCCTATATATGTATGATATAGCTGTCGTGTTATCAATGCGTAACAACAAGTCACAGTCTTTTAAGTGAGATGCAAATATTTTTAGCCCATAAAAAGCCGCCTGCAGTTCCAAAAAATTTATGTGATATGATCTTTCCAACGTTGTCCAATGACCATTAGCAGTCTTATCAGCGCAAGCTACACCCCAACCAGTAGCTGCAGAATCACTAAAGATCTCTAAAACATAGTTGTCTTTTCGAAAGGGAGAAACCGACGTGTTGATGTGATCTCTCCACCAAATAAGTTCTGAGCGGATATTAGTTCCTAAGGTCATTCTTTTATTGTAGTTGTTTGAATAGTTTAAGGCAAGAAACTTTTCTCTCTCAAGCAGCTTCGTGTATACCCAGCCATACTTAATAGCTGGGTAGGCCGACGTCAGGAGACCGAGTAGTTCAGCCAATTGCCGGACGGTGCATTTATTTATTCGTAAGAAGGTATTGACTCTATCTTTAATCCGTAATCGTTTCTCAGTAGGCAATGAGAGTGTCATGTCAGTCGTATTGAATACAAAGCCTAAGAATTTGCAAACTTTTTTGGGCTCCAATTGGCTTTTTTCTAAATTTATAAGGAATCCTAGTTTCGTTAATATATTTTTTGTTGCGATTACATTGTTGCAACATTGCTGATAAGAATCTGCAATACATAAAAAATCATCTAAGTACACTACGGATAGGTGATCGTTGGATCGTAAATGCAACAAGACAGGTTTTAATAGTTTTGTGAATACATATGGTGCCGTGCAAAGTCCAAATGGTAGAACATTAAATTCAAATAACTGAGAACCCCACTTTTCAGAACTCCATTGAAAGCGCAAATTTTTTCTGTCATCTTTATGTACCGAAATTAAAAAATAGGCGTCTTTTAAATCGAGAGTGGACATAAAAAAATTATTATCTATCAATTTTAAGGCAGTGCGATAATCCTCCATCTTAAGAGCCAATACAACGTCAAATTGCTTAAAACGGCTTAGCTTGAAGCAGTATCCTGTCAACAATATTGCAACAATGACTTTGAAATTAATATATGGTAAAGTTCAGGACTAATGCTACTGTAAATGTATAGTGAAAACACGAATTAATAAAATTTTCTCGATAGAAAAAAATTACAAAGTAACCTCCAAACCGTACAAATAAACAGCGATTATTCAATGAATACTTTAAATAAGATCATGAAACTTTGTGTAGTAGTTGAACTAAATATAATGGAGGGCTTATGTATAGCGGATTATTAAAATACCCTTTATATTCAGTGTAATAATAAATTACCTAAACTATTGGGCGTTGGAACCAGTTTAACTTAGACCGCCCCTGCCGGTCGGCCCCTGGCTCATCCCCGCTTTGGCCTAGTACTATACATCTATTCTGTGGCTTTGACTTGAATTCGCGCTGACCTTGCACAAGCCCTTAAAGTGATGTACTTGTATAAACTTATTTAGCTGTTTGAGGTTCAAAATAAACCTATTTTTTCCGTTAGGTTTAGGTACAGTAAATATTGACGAGATAAACTGTCCTTCGCAAGGATCACACTGAGAAATAAACTGAGAGTCTAAAAGATCAGCAATGCAACTATCGATTATACTAACTTCAGCCTGTGATCGGCATGCATTCCTAGGTACATGACTTTGTATTGGAGTCTTCGTAAAAGGTATTCGATAACCTTTGATCCATGATAATATCACGGGATCATTGGTTAGACTAAGCCATTCATTATAAAAATATTGTAGGCGACCAGCAACAGGAATGTTATCTACCTCAATTTGCGTAGCTAGTGTTTCCTCGATGGCTGGCGATACGCTGCGCTGCCCCTCATACTGGTCTTCGTGCTGGTCCTCGAAGTCACCGACTCGTGCTGCCGCGCTCGTGGCTGCCGCTGTTGGTTGGGGTACGCTCGCGATTCGGCAGCTGCTTGCCGCGACACCCCCCTCGCGTTTAAAGCACCGCGTCTTGAGTTGGTCGGCTGAGCCGTAACTGGTTGCTTTGACTTACTTCTATCGAATGCAGGTCGTAACTCCGTACCAGATTTGTAAATAGCTTTTGATGATTTTAATTGTTCCGCCAAGTCAGCACCAAAAAGATGTTCATCAATTTTTGTGCTTTTTACCGTTTCTTTTGTATGTTTATTGAGTGTATTGATTATAGCATATCGTCGCGATTGCGATTCTCTGTAGTGCAGATCACAAAGGATTTTACTAGCATCATTTATAAGCTTAACAATGTCTTGCTCATTTCTTGACAAAGCTACATTTAAAGCTTTTCCTAAAGCTGCAATGCAGCTGGACATTTGGTTTTGTTTACTCTGGCTGAACAAATCCTTTTTTAAGTTGACTTCAGAAAGCGCAGCTTTAATTTCTAAGTTTAATTTAGGGGCCTTAGAATTACAATTTTCTGGTGGTAAATATGATTTTAGTAGTTCGGTCTTTACCTCCTTTGACAGACCATTGACTAAGATATGCTTCCATCGCGAAGCTACATCCCTGTGCAAGTTTTCTCCATACTGTAGTTCGGAACTAGGATCCGTTCCTAAAATTTCTAGAATATCTTGATTTAGTTCCATACATTCATCAGCTGGAGGTGCTGGGGGTTCGATATCATTTTGAATGACCGGATGAGTATCTGGGATTTCATCTGAAATTGTAAATGAATTAAGCAGGTACTACGATATGTAGGTGCAAGGAGCTACAAAGCAGTAAAACCGTATAGGATTTTTCATAAAATAAGAGCTATTTCATTTTACCATGTAGGTAAATAAGAGTAATAATTCATTAATGTAATATTATGCGTGTATTTATACATATTATAAGGGCGGCCTTATAGGCAGGTAGGTAACGCCTTAAGCTCGAACACGATATACGTGGAGATAGTTATATAGTCAGCAATTCATATAGAACGCCTTTATTTTTGTATTCATATAGAATACTTGCAGTCATTCTACACGATATACGTGGAACTCTGCACACATACAATGCTATGTATGAAGGGACATTTCAGCAAGCACGGATATACCGCGCCCGGGTGGCGCCAGGCTGGCGGGCAGAAGGCGGCGCGTGCGGTGGTGCGTGACGGCTGCGAGCGGGGCGGCTAGGCTGTGGCCGCTATCTACCCTCTATACGTCGCTTGCGTTGGATTCATGTTCTAACTTGTTGAATTTGCACTTTATTCACTGCTTACCTAATTGTTCTAAATCACTTGCATTATTTAAATCGCCTGCAGCCATATTTACGGGCTGATAATCGGATGAATCACTTTTTGATTCAGATGAAGTCGAAATTTTTCGTCTTCGTTTCAACTTGTGTTCCAGCTTTTTTATCTTCTTGGCTATTTTATCAAATTCACTATCCCTGGAACGTTTTCTTTTATTACCCATTGCGGTAAAATTTGGTTTAACTATGTATCTGAAATAAATCAAAACACAATATTCGATGTGACTCGGACAACACAAAAACGCGTAATGGCGCTAGAGAGTGGCTGAAGCGGGAAGACGCAGAGGTGAAAGAGACAAGAGATTTTTACAAATAGTGAGGCTTTAAAGTGTGACAAGGGCAGCATGATACGTTGTACTGCTGCACGTAAACAAACAATCATCTTCGTACGAGATACGAAGTATAATTACATTAGTTATTAACCTATTGCAAGAAAATAACATTCACTCGTTCGTTTTTTAATATTAGTCAAATAGTCTATTATAAAGAACTAAAGTGACCGATATAGCTCTTAGAGTTAGTAAGTTGAAGTGGCAATGGGCAGGCCACATCGCTCGTAGAACTGACAACCGATGGGGAAGAAAGGTTCTCGAGTGGCGACCACGAACCGGAAGACGCAGCGTAGGCCGGCCCCCCACTCGGTGGACCGACGACCTGGTGAAAGCCGCGGGGAGCCGATGGATGCAGGAGGCGAGCAGCCGCTCAAGGTGGCGTGCTCTGGGGGAAGCCTATGTTCAGCAGTGGACGTCTTCAGGCTGTTAATGATGATGATGATGATGAGTCTATTATATGGAGATTAACTATTGTTAAAAAGTATTGATTTTAAGAAAAGCTTATTTAACACTTCACAGCCCTAATCCAAAGCCAATTCAATATAATTCGCGGAGAACGGCTCTCAAACTAAGTGCAGTTGTACTAGGAACTTGGCTCTCGGTGTATCAAGTTTTAAGGGTTCCAGTTTGGTACTAGTCAAGTGCTCTACTGCTAGACATTAAACCTGCAAGAAGCCATCTTCATCTTCCTCATTAGCAACTAATTCTCTAGGTTCAAATTAAGGCATTTTTACGACTTCGTGATAGACTGTTTTTTTCACATTTAGGTATACATATATCACAAAGCAGCGTAGGCTGGCTGCCCTGGCTGGCTGGTAGGTAGACGGGCGATCTGGTGAAAACCGCGGGGAGCTAATGGATGCAGGAGGCCAGCAGTCGCTGAAAATGGCGCTCTGTGGGGGAGGCCTATGTTCAGCAGTGGATGGCTTGCGGTAGCGGTCACGCGGTCGGTAAGAACATAGGTTGCTCGTCTATGCCCCACCCGATCGTTAGTGCACCCAGTGGAAACCTACGCTGCGTCTTCCAGTTCATGGACGCCACACGAGAACCTTTTTTCCCCATCGGTTGTCAGTTCTACAAGCAATTTAGCCTGCCCATTGCCATTTCAACTTGCTAATTCTAAGAGCTATATCGGGCACTTTAGTTCTCCTGCGAATAGGAAACATAGATAGTTTGATACACCATCGATTGCATTGTTGCTTCATGAAGTCAGTATGGTCAAATGCTAGATAAGTGTAATGTTAAAAAGTGGTTTTAGTCGTTTGAGCTAAATCGTAGTAACTCCTAACTCCATGCAAACTCTACGACGTAGCTCTCAATATTAATGCTACGCCGTAGAGCTACGTATTGTGTAGCTACATGGAGAGCTACGCTACAAAAAAAAAGTAAAAAAAAGTTTTTGTCTCTAAACATTTTTGGGGGTTATTAGAACGATTATATTTTAGGAAAACAAAAAGTATAAAATATGGTAGTTTTCAAAGCTACGTATACTTTTTAGGTGGTAGGACTTTTCTGCAAAGTTCGTCTAGGTAGGTACCACCGCTTTGCCAGTTATTCTGCCACCAAGTAGTAGTGTGCAAGCACTACTGTGTTCCGGTTTGAAGGCATTGTAGCTAGTGAAATTATGACTTTATGATATGATCACACAGTATAGTAATCTTATTATTAGACTGTGTGAAGTCTCAGGATGACGTGCGCAGTGCAGTGTCACGCAAAACTATATTAGTTTAGAGTTCCGAGTGATACTGCAATCTGTTATGGGCAGCCGTGACGCTTAACATCAGGCAAATGACTAGCTCGTATCTGTATAAGATTTTATACTGTCATGGTCACTAACATACATAAATGCTCCTAAGAAAATCTACTAAACCTGTATAAGCTCTCAAACGCCCATAAACACTGGTGACAATAGAAAAGCTAGTCAGTGTTTTCTCTTATTTTCATCTTTGCTCATTTCAAACTCAGTAGAAAGAAACAAAACAAAAACTATTCATTTTTTTTCTTTCTATATTTTGGCTCCACACATAATGTATTTAGCCAGTGTCAAGTATTGTAATTTTTCATCGAGTTATGGAATATTTCACGTAAAGTCAAGTCTTAGTCATAATCCAGTCTAATTCATGCCCTAGTAAAGTAGTAAAGTAGTGGCAATATCACTAGAAGCTTCTATGGAATTTTGGAAGCAACACGAAAAACCACGTTTCACTACATTATATCACTTGCCCACACTCATGCTCGTAATTCAGCACTTATTGTGTTAAACGCCACCAATTTTAAACATTAACACTGGTAAAAGCATAAGTTTAGAAAAATAATACAATGCAACGACGTGAACTTTTTTGCGTTTCCGCCAAAACTCCAACTATTCCTGCACTACACAGCTTTTATTTATAGGGCATTTACACTTTAATCAAATACCTAATTTCATCACGCCCACACCACAGCGAGGTGCCAACTAATGCGGACATACTTCTTGAAATGTAAATTGGCATTGGCTATACAAAGCTTCTAAACAACCGCCATTGATATGCATGAGACCACCGACAACGGGTAATGAATTACAAACAACACCTACCGTCGTAATTAACTAAGTTAACAAGTATTTTCATTAGTACAGGTCGGTGGCTGGTAGGCATGGATCATTTCACAAGGAACAGGTGAAAAATCATATGATTTTACTTTTCATAAACCACTCTGCTACTTTTTGTTACACACTCTGCTACTAACCACTGTGTGATAATCACACTTAATGAATCGTGGCTTCAGATTTCATAATACGAGAGTAGCACATCAGCGGTAAATATCAAACATTGTTTTGTTTATGCTTCAGTAAACAAACTGAGACCTGTAGACTTTATAAACACTGGGTGTGATGTAGCGGCGAACTTTGATCTAGAGACTAGCGTTAGATTTCTTAGTAATCACTTGTAGCAGGTCGTAACTAGCAAAGGTTGCTCCTAAATCACATCTTTGTTCCATTTCATAAAGCACCGCCAATCACCATTGACCATAAATTCATTAGGCATATCAAAAATCATAGTCTGTGAAAAATCACAGTGAAAAAAATAAATCATATGATGAAATGACCATGATTTTAAAGTAGCAATCATTTCTATGCCTAGTGGCTGGTTTGGTAGTACGAGGCTATGTGATTATGTTACAATGAAACTTGAATTTAGTTATAGAGTTGCTTCAAGTTTTTTTTAATAATTTATAGGCATAGCATTTGATACTATCTCGCCTGATGATAAGTGATGACGCGGCCTACGGTGGTGTATCATTGACTAGAAAAATCATTTTATGTTTATTTTATTTTATTTTATTTATGATATTTATTTAATGTTATGGGTTAATTGGATCACGTAACGGGATTTGATTCCACATGATCCGTTTCTTAGGCCAGGACATAACCTTGACAAAGTGACCTCGTGTCAATACAATATGGTTTAAGAATTAATTTCTCAAAAGAATTACAACATAATTTTTACATACTTTTAATGTTACACAATAACTTGTAATAGTTAGGTATTAGGCCTTATCACTCCAATAACCGAATTTGAAAAATAAATCAGTTGGAGTGTCTGTGTTTTTATCTAAGTATGTTCCTAAGTAAGTACCGATTTCGATGTTTCGGTTTGAAGGACATTATAGCTAGAGTTCGTCTCAAGAAAGAAGTCCCGCAGACGCGTCGCTATACAGTTGCGCAATGGAATGTTGCTAACCTCTACTATTTTATTCTCTCCAAAATTTCAATATAAAATAATTGGTGAATGTCGATTTTATTTAGTAAATACACACTATATACACTAGCTTGTACCCGCGCGCCTTCGCCCGCGTGGACTATCCTTCAGAAACCGTTTATTTTTTCAGGAGAAAATTAACTTCAGCCTCCTAATTTGAGAACCGTTTAAAAAGCGTCATAAATCTTTATTTATGACGAAAATAAAAAAAGATGCATAACTAACCTCTTTAGGTTAGTTATTCATCTTTTTAATCTTTTTAAAGTGGCCTCATGCAGTGACCTCTCATGGTGACATTGTAGTAAGAGGTAGGAAGGAAATAAGTTTTTTTATATCTCTGGTAATAACTTTCTTTAATGTTTTATGTACATGTTGACACTTAAACGAAAAAAATGTTCAAACACCCGTGATAATCTAACAGAGTTTAAAAAAAAACGATTTCAACCCCTTAATCATTTCAAAATATCTTATTTTAGGTACCTAATAACTACTGGTTTAACAAACGTGACTTTGAAAATAAAGAACTTTGAACTAAAACCTTCCTCCCCATTTTCACCCCTTCAAATCAACCCTGGCAAAAATATTATTTTACCATTTTTGGATGCGATTCATATACAAATTCCAATTTTCATAATTACAAATTCAAAAACAAAGAACTAAGTATGCATACAATGTGTCATCTCTTCTTATGTCATCCTTGGCGGTTTGGGCTGTGCGTTGTCTGTCAGTCAGTCAGGACAAAGCCTTTTATAAAATAGATTCAATTTTATAATAGTAGTAATATATATAGAAAGTTATATGTATTGACATCGTACTAATATTTAGCACGTTTCGGTTTGTTCAAATAACCACAACATAATATAAGGCGGAGATCCGTAAAATAAACGTAATAGTAGAAGAGTAAATAAAATAAAAATATTTCAATTTCTAATTGTATAATTTTATACTTGGCTAATGAATCAGTCATACATTGATACAGAAAATGTAATTTATTTGTGAGCTATCCCTTTTTACACGCTTTTGGAAACATATACATGCCTGTTAAAATTGCCACCCAACATACATAGGTACACCCACATATACACTTACACTCCATCAACACATGCACATGATGCACATCCTCCTTTACACACTTTTAACATCACAACACAAACCCATAGCGCAGTATTACTCATATTAGGCTAAGTAAATTAAATGGATGTAGGTATATTATATTATTATTATATTATTATATGTATTCTATAGATGATTAAAATTTAGACTTCTACGGTTATCAATTGTATTGTGTAAAACAAGGATAATTTTGGATACCTTCATTGTAAAAGATAAAAGTAAATCAAATGTAGGTCACCACGACACGGGCCTAGAGCCTAGTGTGGGACCGCTGTTTAATTTGGAAAGCATCTTTACGTACTTAATTTAATACTTATGTTAGGTAATAATCTTTCTGTTATGGTCATCATCATCATCATCGACAGCCTGAAGACGCCCACTGCTTAACATAGGTCTCCCTAGAGCGCCAGTTTGAAAGTTTTCTTTTCGGTATTTTACTTATCGTCGTAAAACGAATTGTGAAGAATTGTAGCGGTAAGATTAAAATCAAATCAAATCAAATCAAATATTTATTTGCTAGAACACAATTTACAGAGAAGATCTTAATGTAACATAATAAGGCATTTTGCGTTCAACCTTCATGCAAGCGTGCAAATATTAAATAGTGTTTTTGTTACAATACAATTGAAATCCTTTAACACTATAAAATGTGTGTTGTAACAACCAGTCATGCAATGTTTTTTTGTATGTATTGCCTGTTAGCATTTTTATATAATTAGGTATACAGACGTACGACTTACCGTCTTCTATGACACACGTCGTAATATAATCGGTTTTTCTTACTTTTACTCCCCACAGCGTAAATATATAAATCGCATTCTAAAGCGCTTCAGCACAACATATCGACCATTTATCAATCAATTTACATACTGTATCGCGCATTAATATTGAACGCGTTGGAATATGTAATGAGGATGTGTGGAGGAAATATTGACGCTCCCGTTGCTGTCAGAGTATAAAACCCGACGTATATTTTGCTAGTGACATTACTGGGTAAATAAGACCAATCCAATCTGCAGTCTAGTAATCTGGTCTAATAATTTCCGTTTTTTCTTTATATAATTTTGTCATCTTACGGTATACAATTCACGCACAGGTACAGAAATTTCTCAAGGGGGGGGCGCACAAATCATTATACTGGGTGGCGCAAAAGTAAAGACCCTATTTGGTTCAGCTATAACATTTTTTCTAAATTAGAAAACTAGATTTAGGTTTTTTTAAATGTATATTTGTGCCATTAAATTTCGTACCATTAGGATTTAAAGATGATGTCTTTTAAATGGTGACCTCCAGAGTTGATACACATTTGAGCCCTATTTATGACATTTTGCATAACTTGCCGTAACACTTCCTGCGATATGTTCGTTATTTCTTGACGAATGTTTTCTTTTAGAGCTGCGAGAGTCTGTGGCTTGTTCACATACACCCGAGATTTCAAAAAACCCCAAAGAAAGAAGTCTGGACTGGTCAGATCGGGTGATCTTGCAGGCCAAGGCAAATCGCCAAAACGAGAGATAACTCGGCTTGGAAAAGCGTCCCTCACTAAGTCCATAGTGTCGCGCGCTGTGTGTGCCGTAGCGCCGTCTTGTTGAAACCAGATGTGCTCCAGCCCCAATTCGTCCAAACTGGGTATCAAAAACTCACGTAACATGGTTCTGTAGCGTTCTCCAGTGACAGTTATCGCATTGCCTCCAGCGTCTTCGAAAAAATAGGGTCCGATCACTCTGTCAACACAGATGCCACACCATACAGTAACTTTTAGTGGGTGTAGAGGTGTTTCTTGAATAATGCGCGGATTATCAGTGCCCCAGAACCGAGTATTCTGCTTATTGACATGCCCTGAGAAGTGTTACGGCAAGTTATGCAAAATGTCATAAATAGGGCTCAAATGTGTATCAACTCTGGAGGTCACCATTTAAAAGACATCATCTTTAAATCCTAATGGTACGAAATTTAATGGCACAAATATACATTTAAAAAAACCTAAATCTAGTTTTCTAATTTAGAAAAAATGTTATAGCTGAACCAAATAGGGTCTTTACTTTTGCGCCACCCAGTAGTAGGGGAGTCCAAGAGGGGAATTTGGGGATTTGGTGGTAAAACAAATAAGTATACGATACAAGACCAATTTGTGCGCTTTTCTTTAAATGATGAATTCCATTCACCTATATCTTCCTGGAAAATTGGCTAATTACCGCGCTTGGTACTGGACTGCCTGCACCAAGGGGGGGGGGGGGCCGCCCGCTGCGATCTATCTTTATTTATCCATCTATCTTAAATGTCTTCGCCATTGAGCCCGGTCTTACAAAATTAAAGTCTTGTAATGAAATGATCTTAATAATTAATTAACATGATATTTGATTGTCATACGTAATGAATGTAAGTTGCGGGTATGTAAAGGTGTGTATTTGTGGAGAAAAGACAGACAATTATTGACAGACAAGAGAAAGATAATTATTGTGTCTTATGTGTATAAATAAATAAATAATACCTACTATAAACAAAATATAAAATCAAATAGTATAATGTATATTTATGTGAGTCAATTATTGACAGGTAATCATTTCTGACGTCACGGTGTGTTTGAGCTGTCTCTTTCTATTCATGGCTTTTTGAAATGTACTGAACTTTTGTAATTTTTAGAGATATTTAATTTTTGTTTTCACGACTGTTTATGACTTGAGGAATTTTATTTATTTATGCAATACAGTTATGACATACAGCTTGCATATTACACCTTCGATCGCATCGTTTATTACCATCAGGTGAGATCGTCTAATGCTATACTTACATAAGATTGATGTAAAAAATGACGTTCCTGAACACACAGGCGTCCCCCATAAAACGCCACTTTGGATGCTTACTAGGAGGGTTTGCCATAATCACCACGCCGCAGAAAATTTGAATGTACCGAAGAGAATGCTGCTGCCCATTCAGCCCCAATCTGGATATTCCAAGCATTCACAATAGTATCTATTTCATTTTATCGTGTAGAAAGCGCAGTCCTTAACGCGAAGTGGTCGCTGTATCTCAATCGCCACGGTTGTCGTTGAGCAAGGCTTTACAGATTATACTGCGGTACAGCCTACGTATGTACCTACTTACATTTCGTTATATTGTGTCTAACATTATGTAAGTACAGTTTGTTTCATAAAGCGACGGAACATAAACGAAACGGAAGAATTAATCAGATAAATATCTTGAAATATGCTCATCTTTTTCAACCACAAACACACACTCATCTTCATACACAAACACACCCACATACAAACTACATTATCTATACTTACACACACATACATTGTGTGGGTGTTTGTGGCGCGGAAAGGAACGCCTTAGACAAGGTGATTTGACAATTTTCACAAAAATTATCTTGTGTTTTAAATGAGCTCTCACACACGTACGGGTTTATTTTTAGAGAATTTTTTTTTAAATAATATTTTTTAGGAATTTTTTTTATTGATTCTTGTTCTATAAGTGGAGTAGATCAACCTCTGTAAATATTGCGGGTTTGCAAATCAACACCCAGTATAGGCTAGATATTGGATAGCGATATCATTCTGTTAGTATTAAACAAGTTGCTACAGTATTATGATTCAACAGTATTTGATAATAGACATTTATTAGTTCTAGCTTTTGAAATTGGAAGCTCTTGTATACAATACAAGACAATAGAGTCTGAACTCTCTATTGTTATACACCAAGTAAGTTTTTTAAAGGACATTACTGTAGTCGCTATAGAGTACCTATCGGTTATTTTTAATCTAGTACAGCGCCCTTCTTCACCATCATCATCAACCGCCTGAAGCTGTCCACTGCTAAACATTGGCCTCTCTACAGCACCACTTTAAGCGGCTGCTTGCCGACTCCATCCATCGGCTCCCCGCGGTTTTAACCAGATGTTCGGTCCACTTAGTGGGGGGCCTACGCTGCGTCTTCCAGTTCGTGGTTGCCACTCGAGAACCTTTCTTGTCAGTTCTACGAGTGGTGCGGTCAGCCCAATGCCATTTCAACTTGCTAATTCTAAGAGCACAGTGCCCCTAGCGGCAACTACACGTAACTAATCACTGCTAAACACAGGCCTTCCCCATAAAAACGCTACCTTCGACGCTTCTCATAGGGGGGTTTGCCTTAATCCCCACACTTGGCAGGCGTCTTAGTGATTGCAGAAGGTTTTAATAACCCCACTGTCAGTGATAACGAGACACTAATAATATAACAAGTCTTTACTGTTCTCGTAGTCCCCATTGGCAATTCCATTTTCTACGAGATCACACTGGCCTGATAGCTCAGATGGTAGTAGCTCTGCCTTCTGAACTGTAGGTCGTGGGTTCGATTCTCACCCAGGACAAACATTTGTGTGATGAAAAAAGTGTTTGCTCTATGTCTGGGTGTTATATTGCATTCGAAGTTTTTACAAACAAATCACAGATTACAGAAAAAAACAATTGAAACAACTCAGATACCACACAAAAAAAATACGCTTCGCCCCCCGATGCGAAGCGTCATATTTTTCAATGCTCTGTGTTAGATACTTTTTGAATATGCTTCGCTTGAGACTAGATGGCGCCGTGTGTAATATCAACAAACGAAATAAAAATTTGTAATTTTGTTAATTTTATTACATGTCATATATATGAGTCAGTATTTCCGTACTTTTTCCTATTAAAATCACACTCAGAAGCTTGCTTATGTATATTCTAGGTCACGAGTATTTTCATTTCTATGTTTGCGAAAAAACGAAAAATAAGTAAATGTTTCACCCAAAACCACAAGAACTTGGTAAAATTATGACAGCGACGAAACTCGCAAGCAAGACGGATTACCGCGTCGTTTCAGTACTGGCACAGGGTTTATTTAAATGTATACTTCTGTACATAGCTTTATCGCAGTACAGTGTGGAAACAGTAAGAGCACTTTCGATACAAGTTTCGTTTCGGAAAGTAAAGCCTTGGTAACTCACCTGTATGATGTGAGTTGGGGTCCCACCTAGGACAAGCATATTATTATGACAAATGTCATTTTTTTAATGTAAATGAATGATGTGGTGAGCGAGTCGTTCGCCTGATGTTAAGCGTCACGGCTGCCCATAACAGATTGCAGTATCACTCGAAGCTGTAAATTAATATAGTTTTGCGTGACACTGCACTGCGCACGTCATCCTGAGACTTCATACAGTCTAGTAATAAGATTACTAGTGTGATTAGATCATAAAGTCTCATTTGACCACTAATTTCACTAATTACAATGCCCTTTAAACTGAGTGCTTGCACACTACAGCTTGGCGGCAGAATAGCTGGGATAGCGGTGGTACCTACCTAGACGAACTTTGCAGAAAAGTACTACCACCTATCGTCCTATCTTTTGTTCAGCAGATATATCTTTTGACTGGCCTGATAGCTCAGTTGGTAGTAGCTCTGCCTTCTGAACTATAGGTTGTGGGTTCGATTCCCACCCAGGACAAACATTTATGTGATGAACATAGGTGTTTGTTCTGTGTCTGGGTGTCATATTGTATTCTATGTATGTATTTGCAAAACAAAAGTATATAAGTATTGTATCAGTTATCTGGTTTCCATAGTACAAGCTATAATGCTTAGTTTGGGGCTAGATGGCGCTGTGTGAAATGTCCACACATATTTATTTATTTATATATATTTATTTATCTTTTCGTCCAAAATACCGCAGAGCCTGAAAACGAAAGTTTTCAATCAGTGTGTGTTGCCAGTGATGACTTATGGAACTGAGACATGGTCTCTTACTGTTGGCCTCATTAGTAAGCTCAAAGTCGCGCAGCGAGCTATGGAGCGAGCTATGCTCGGTGTTTCCCTGCGAGATAAGCTCCAGAACGAGGAGATCCGCAGGAGAACTAAAGTGACCGATATAGCTCTTAGAGTTAGTAAGTTGAAGTGGCAATGGGCAGGCCACATCGCTCGTAGAACTGACAACCGATGGGGAAGAAAGGTTCTCGAGTGGCGACCACGAACCGGAAGACGCAGCGTAGGCCAGCCCCCCACTTGGTGGAACGACGACCTGGTGAAAGCCGCGGGGAGCCGATGGATGCAGGAGGCGAGCAGCCGCTCAAGGTGGCGTGCTCTGGGGGAGGCCTATGTTCAGCAGTGGACGTCTTCAGGCTGTTAATGATGACTACCACCTAGTATATTTGGTTTTGTGTCTGTTTGTTATTTTGTATTTGTATTAGTTTAATTTGGTTCCCATATACCTACAAGCTTTGCTTAGTTTAGAGCGCTGTGTAGAAGACGGATATTATAACAAAATACTAATTATTTTATCATTGCTTAATTTTCTGCGCTAGTTTTGAACTTTATGCTGAATTTTATTTAAATTACTAGTTTTGCCCCGTGGATTTACCCGTGTGGACAATTATCTATCTGTAAAACGAAGCGCAAAATTCACATAATTAACCATAACAAAAAGTTTTCTATTTGATATTCTAAGATCCAAAGAATTCACGGACCAAATCTCATCAAAATCTACTCAGCAGTTGCAGCGCTGAGTGGTAACAAACAAACATACGTGTGTGCACACTCACGCATACACAAATTCTCGCATTTTAAAAAAGAAGTAGGTTTTAAAAGTATGTACCTACTTATCATTAGATTGGTCCATTGTTCGCTGTCCGATCATTCGATCGTTCGATGATTCGTTTGATCAAAAAATACTAACATGCTCTTACTGCCGAGTAGTTTATAGGTCTACTTCAAGTTGTTGATGGACTTTGAAACTGGATCCGAGTCTTTTTATCCACTTTTTTATTTACGTCGTTGAATTTTATCGAGTTGGCGAAATGTGGGCAATATTATTTAGATAAAAATGGTTAAAGTTTATTTATTAAACTTGTAAAAATGCTTCACTGTAAAGTAGGCATGGATCATTTCACAAGGAGCATGTGATTATCATGTGCTTTTTTGTGAATTGTTAAAATAAAATCATATGATTTTTCATATGATTTTATTTTAACAATTCACAATTGCTACTTTTTGTGACCTACTCTGCTACAAATCACAGTATATGATAATCACACCTAATGAATCAAGGCTTCAGATTTCATAATACGAGAGTAAAATCAGCGGTGAATATCAAAACATCATTATTTTATTTATGCTTCAGTAAACAAACTGAGACCTGTTAGCCTAAAGTATAATAATAAAAAACTGGTGCCTGTGATTTAGTGGTGGACTTTGATCTTGTTTATCTAAAGGTCCGAGAGTAGCATTGGATTTCTTATTAATCAGTAGTAACTTCGTTTCGTTTCGTAACTTTACTATGTTGCTCCTAAATCACATCTCTGTTCCATTTCATAAAGCCCCACCGGTCACCATAGATCTAATTCATTAGGCAAATGAAAAATCACAGCCTGTGATAAATCACAGGTGAAATCACTGTGGTAAAAATAAATCATATGATCAAATGACAATCTATTAAAAGTAGCAATCATTTTCATTCCTACTGTAAAGTACTAAATGATAGTAAATAAACACAAAACTAGGTTTTATTTCAACTATCGAAACAATAGTTGAAATAAAACCTACGATACAATGATTTTCAGAATAAAATTAAAAATTTCTTCAAAATTCACTCATTTTACTCCTTGAACAAATATATGAGATTGTCTCTAGCAGAGTCTTCATTTGTAATTAGTGACCAAGAAATTAAAGGTGGACGTTTTACTCAGCGCGGCAAATTCAAATTTTCTTGCGTTTTTGCCAATCATAGTTTAATTACTCAACGTGATAACATGGAAACTAATTTTGTGCATTTTGCACCCTGTTTCGTATCGTCTGACCGACGTTCGCCTGTAAGCGTCAAGGCTACCCATAACAGATTGCAGTATCACTCAGAAATAAATTAATATAGTTTTGCGTGACACTGCACTGCGCACGTCATCCTGAGACTTCACATGCATAGTAACAAGATTATAAGCTGCTTGCACACTACTGCTTGGCGGCAGAGTAACTGGCAAAGCGGTGGTACCAAGACGAACTTTGCAGAAAAGTCCGACCACCTAAAACGAGATTCAAAGAATTGCACCTTAGCTTCACACCGATTGCAATTTCAGCGTCACATCAAAAATAGATCATAATATATAATTTTTTTCCAAGGAAGCAAACTCAATCATTCTCATTAGGCGGGACTCCATGTAGTGGCGGCGACAAAACATCTGCTTTGCAATTCAAACTGTGGAGCGCCTCATTTGACTGGCAAATACTTTTGAATCTGTGGGCTTACGGACGAGCTCTTGTTAGCGTTGTGTTGTAGATGCTTCAAGATGACTGAGTTGGAACTTACACAACACTAGTTGAAAGTGAAATGGGCTAGTTTAATATTATAGGTACCCAAGCTAAATATAAGTATTTCATGTATGGCCTTTCAGATACTGACAGGTAAAAGTCATCATCACCATCATCGCCATCATCACCATTTCTACCAATATCATCATCATCATGATTAAGAGATCATCTAAGGCCATGACGGTTATTAGGTATATCAACCATGGACTTATTGACCCGTAGATAACATTTCAATAACAAAATAATTATCTAATTAAAACGATAATCAATAAACTAACTACTACAATACTAAAAGCTAGTTAACTACAAAGAACTTTTGGACTGTATAATAGCCGCGATAGCCTATAGACAGTCCAAGTGCTCCAGCCCACTACCGGTAGGTAGCGTACCCAACATGCTGGCAGCATTGCCTCGTTGAATTGCAATGCTGATTTGTTGAGCCAAATAAGTGCCAGCATTAGAAATAATGACCTGAGCACTGATCTAAGACTGAGCATCATTCTGTCAAACGTGCCAATGATGAATCCATGCATCACAACAACTTGGGAATGGCACCTGCGTTTTTTTTCTGAATATGAATAAAAGAATCTACTACAAAATTGGCCTCATGCCATGGTTAAAAGGTTACCTAAATTCTAAATTCGATTTTAGAGCGTTACATGGTTTCAAGTTTCGAACCAAAAACTGATAAAAAATTATGAATAGCCCATTCTAAATACGAAAAAGGTAAATAAAAACACTGGCAGCAAAGAAATCGAGTCAGCCTAGTGCAGTGAAATCGAGTTAAAACTGAGGACGCTACGCGGTTGGCGCGCGAATATACTTTTTTATTTAACTTTTTAAATTCTGTAAGTGGCCACTTACCTTGTTTTCGTTAAATGCCTGCTCTAAGTTAAGCTTCACCGCAAAAATACGACCTTATAGGTGACCGATCTGTGTATGACATAACTTTGCAGATTATTGACATTATTTTTAATTAGCTACGCGATCTAGTGTCCAACATTCTTTTATTTCTCTCTATTACATTGTTCTTGAGTTTTTTCAAAAAAGCACTACTTGTAGGTGATATCTGTGGTGTTAAGTACCTACCTACTATAACTTGCCAGTTAATAACTCACTACTGAGTGTAGGTTTTCCAATCCTAAAACACTCAAAAATGGAATAAGTAGGTACTACCAAAAAGATTCAAACCAGTCTACGTAGTTTTAAACCTCCAAGACTCAACATCCGCACCCACGATCAAAGCGCATAACTCGGCAACCTAATTGCTTTTCAATCATCGTATTCCAAAAACAAATCATAAACAACTTCGACTCGAGTAATCGGCTGCAATCGAGTCAGCATCGGTAAATCGAATTATACGAGCACCGTCGTCGGTCGCTGTCCCGTAAGTCCATTAGCACGAGCAATTTCAAATCCATTTGAAAATTAACTTAGAACCTACCTTTTGGATTATAACCAAGCACAAAAAATAAGTAAAGTAAATAATTATTAATTTGTCAAACAACTTTTACCGATTTCCTATGATTCGTTGCATTTTCTTGTGAAATTAAATTATCTTGTAAAGTGAGTTATGGGACGAGTAAACTACGTCCGCAACTTCGCATGCCTAGTTTTTTTTTACTTTTTGTTTCGCAATTTTTCACTGCGTTCCTTTTTTGAAAACATCCCGCTTGCGACGCTGAGCTCAGGATTTGAAATGTCAGGTTATCTGTGGCGTTTTGCTTTGCCCCACAGACCTGTGTGCTTTGCCCATAATTTCTTTTTTATAGGTTTTTGTGTAACGTGTGTACACTGTACAGTACACCAGTCCTGCGTGTATATTTTGCTACGTAAGTAGTTCCATGGTATATTTTGCTGTGTTGATTTTCTCAATTGACTTACCTTTATGATATTCTGTTATCATCCATGTCACAATAGTATGTTCAAACTGTTGTATCTTGGCTCCGATATAACTTAGATCGAAACTATCTTTTTTAAATGCTATAAGGTGGTGTATTAATACGAATTACTAATAGTCATCTGAATGCGCGCTTAAAATACACAGTCATCATCATCATCATCATCATTAACAGCCTGAAGACGTCCACTGCTGAACATAGGCCTCCCCCAGAGCACGCCACCTTGAGGGGCTGCTCGCCTCCTACATCCATCGGCTCCCCGCGGTTTTCACCAGGTCGTCGGTCCACCGAGTGGGGGGCCGGCCTACGCTGCGTCTTCCGGTTCGTGGTCGCCACTCGAGAACCTTTCTTCCCCATCGGTTGTTAGCTCTACGAGCGATCAGTGTGTGTTGCCAGTGATGACTTATGGAACTGAGACATGGTCTCTTACTGTTGGCCTCATTAGTAAGCTCAAAGTCGCGCAGCGAGCTATGGAGCGAGCTATGCTCGGTGTTTCCCTGCGGGATAAGCTCCGGAACGAGGAGATCCGCAGGAGAACTAAAGTGACCGATATAGCTCTTAGAGTTAGTAAGTTGAAGTGGCAATGGGCAGGCCACATCGCTCGTAGAATACACAGTACCGACCTCCAATCAAAACATTGACCTAGATGATATTCTAACAAAATCCATGTCACAATAGTACGTTCAAACTATGATATCTTGGCTTCGATATTACTTAGAGCAAAATTATCTTTCTATATGCTATCAGGTGATGTATTACTACGAATTAATCATAGTTTCGAAAAGGGGCAGTAAAAAAAACGATGCCAACCCTTAAACAAAATTACCCAAACCCCTTTTTTTTATATATTTTGGCTCCACATATAGCCAGTGTCAAGTATTGTAGTTTTTCATCGTATTATGAAATATTTCATGTAAAGTCAAGTCTTAGTCACAGTCAGTCAGGGTAGTCATAGTCCAGTCTAAGTCAGGTAGTCATAATCCAGTCTAAGTCATGTCCTAGTAAAGTAGTGGCAACTTTACTAGAGGCTTCTATGGAATTTTGGAAGCAACACGAAAAACCACGTTTCACTACATTATATCACTTGCCAACACTCATGCTCGTAATTCAGCACTTAATGCGTAAAATGCCACTAATTTTAAACATTAACACTAGAAAAAGCATAAGTTTTGTGAAATACAATGCAACGACGTGAACTTTTTCACGTTCCCGCCAAAACTCCTACCCAAACCCCTTCATCCGTATCATTATGTATTGTTTTTTTTTGGTGTCTTCAGGTTCATTATTTATTTAGTATGTACTTATGTACCTACCTACCACTTTTTTATGAATTTGAACACCCACCCTCGTTTTCTTGTGTATTCTCGTTTATCCATTGGTCTATTGTTCCAAACGCTAGTCAGCGCGGTAAATTCAAATTTTCTTGCGTTTTTTGCCAATAGTAGCTTAATTACTCAACGTGTTTATCTTTCTGAATGTTTGGTACATAATATGTATCGATCATACAGTTTTCAAAATAAGGTAAGTACCACCAAGATATTGAAACCATTGATGTATATATATCTCAGTACATAAAACATTAAACGTAGATCAGAACAGGTCCACAACAAATTGACAATGGTTAGATTATGATCATTCGCATTACGTTTAAAAGAAGCTCCAGTGCATTTTACTTCTAAAGTAATTCAAAGATTTCTAAAAATATAAATTTTTATTCATTCACAAAACATTCCTAATCATTTCCTAAACTCTATGAAACTGGCCACTGCTTTAAACACATCATCGGCGAAGGTCTTCGGTTTCTCGAAGGCTGCGTAGTGACCGCCAGTGTCCACAGTGGTAGAACCAACCAAGTTGGGGTATTTCCACCGTAAAAGGAAGTCAGGGTGTTGGACCAACTCGTACTTTAGACGGAGAGCCCAGGTCGGAACTGATGTAGGGATTCTAGAAAAGAAAATTAAAATATATCTGGAGTAAATTTGGAGCAGAGCAAACCCTTCGCAAGATAGAACAATAAACTTGTTACATAGAAGCAACGAAAAGTGGCATGCTTCCGATCATCGAGGGGAAGAAAAGCTGGAGGCTCCTAATACTAAGAGATTTGGAATGATAACTCAGCAGGTACCTATCGTAAGAGAACCTATAAGTAGAGACGAGTTACGAGTATGCGAACTCGTCGAACGTGGACCTACAAGAGCTTAAGCTAGGAATACATCGTAGTGAAACTATTATTACGGCCCTTTTTTCATTCGCCAGGACAGCTTAAGAATCTGTCGTTAAGTATTTAGCTTAGCGTAGCATTGTTATCGACCATTATGTCACTTAACATCGGGCAAAATATGGTCTCTATCTTGTCTATGTCAAAAAGGTGTTCGGTTTTCGCAAAAATGTTCACCAATGTGCCTGCCAAGCGTGGTGCCAAGCTGCCAAGCGTAGCAAAATTGCAGCCCATGGGGCTGGAATTTGCCATAATCATACCGTCATGTGTTCAGCAGTGAGCAATGAGTGTATCAAGGCCGAGAATGTCTGATGTGTGTTATGAAAATAAAATTCAAAATGGCATTATCACTTACTGAGCCAAAGCCTGCTGCACATCACCATTCTTAAAAGACTCCTTATACAGTCTCATAGATGTGGTTATACTGCCCGTAACCCAGTACAGCATGATATTGTCCAGCAGCTTCTCCATACTATAGTGTCTCTTCAGACCTCCCATAGACTTCCTTTTATTTCTAGGATCCGTGAATATCATAAAACGGTCCAGGATGTAGGCTGCTAGACCTACTGGAGAGTCTTGGAGGGCTATACCTGTAAAAAGGAGAATTCTTTTTTTGTATTTTTGACTATTGCTTTTTTGATATTAAGAGTGGCAAATCAGCAAACAGTCTCCACCTGATGGTAATTAGTATGATGGACATCAGCAACACCCTGGGCGCTGGTAATGTGCTGCTGACCTAAACAACCGGTTGCTTTATCAGTTAGTTATCAGGCTGTTCTCAGTAGGTTTTTGATTGAGTGCCTAAGTATAAGAGTGGAGACGTTGAGTCTGCTGCTATTTCGTATCATAGCTCAAGTCACCCATATGCATCAGGCATTCAATGATAGCTTTATTCCAAGATTCAACAAAGAAAGAATTGTTTAACTTTGTGGAGTTCTTAGATCCACTGGGTTTAATAGAACCAGACGTAGGTATGCGAAGTCAAGCTAATTTTATCGGTGAAGGGAAAAGCATTGTATAGAAATTATGGTGGCAGGGCAATTTAAATGTGGTCAAACCCTGCGTGTTTGATGTAAAACAGTTGCACGATTATTTGTTGTAGTTTTCACTAAAATTACAGTTAAACTACTTCAATATCTTACCAATAGTATCAGGCTTGGTACTCTGGAGATGCAAATACCCAGATTCCTCCAAATAGAATTTGGCCTTATCTTTCAAAGGGTACATTCTGTTTTCAAGGTTCCCAAACACCTTACTTGGATAGATGCTGCTCAAAAGCCACACCCAGTGAGCGTACTTTGACAGGTTTGCTAAAAACGAAAGTCATTATTAGAATCGTTAAAAATTCTTTCGAGTTGGACAGGGTTGAGGTGAGATTGGCATTGAAATAAGACAGTAATAAGATAGGGGCAGGCTTGGAGCAAGAAGAGATCGGAACGGTATCGGGACAAAACCAGCAAAACATTATAAGAACAGAAGCTGAACAGCAATGTAAAAAAGATTTTAATAGATGAAGATGAATAGCGAAAGGGAAAAAAAGGAAAGGGAACGGGAAGAGATGACCAAAAGACGAACAGGGTGTAAATGGAGCTGGATAGTAGAAGAAGACAGAAAAGGGGTTAAGGAGTAAATTAATTAACTCGTGCAAAGCTGGGGTAGCTCAGCTAGTGAATTTATAAATGTAAACCCTCACTATGTACCCAACACGACAAGAATTAAAAAGTCCCAACATGTCTATCCTGTTTGTACCTGGTTTGGTCATATCGCTTTTCTTGCTATCAATCCATTAAATTTTATAAACAAAAAATTATACCTGGGAAGTTAGTATGGAAGCCCAAGATTTCATCTGGGAAGATAGTAGCCATATGTGAGCCTACAAGATGGCCAAAGTCACCGCCTTGAACGTAGTATTTAGTGTGACCAATCCTATGCATCAGGTTTCTTATAATGACAGCAATTTCAACAGGTGACATGCCTGGTCTAGTGGCGCCCTGAAAACATACATTTTATTACATCATAATAATATTCCAATACGTAGTGGTTTTATTGCCGGCTGATGATGAAGCGTTTCAGTGATAGTAGTTCCATTAGGCTTTTACATTAAGATGTTATTGTCTTAACAAATTGGGTCTTCTCATGGACCTACTGAAATATTTTGGTTAATCAAAGAGAATCTCTTTTTGTGGACCATTTGATTGATGTACATAAAAGTTTGTAATTGTGGATCTCTATGGGAGGAATTGTAGGGTTCAGTTTAGGTCGTCCTTTGAATCGCGCTAAAAGGTCACAGTACGGCCCCAGGTCGTCAGTCCTATTAGTATGCAGGGGCCAACCTACGCTGCATTTTTCGGTTCGTGATTGCCACTCGAGAACCTTTCTTCTCATCCTGGTCAAAACCGTCGAAACCGTTAGGTGGAAAAGGTCAGTAGTCACTTAGGGGGGGACAGTGTTCTAAGGGGGAGGTCTATGTTCAGCAGTGGACATTTTCAGACTGATAATGATGATGATGGTGTATCTCTATTTTAAACTAAGGTGCGATGTGTGATCTTTACATACGAATGATAAAATCCTTACCTCAGAGTAAAGGAACCCTGGTAAGCTGGGTGCGATGACCTCGAAGACAAAATCATACCCCTTCCGATTGTTAGTCAATCTCGGAATCGTCTCGTAGAACTCTCTAATGGAGCCAGGCCATCCATGTAGCAACACCAAGGGGTATACCTGTATAACACAACATCTTCAAAAGGGTGGAATGCCCTGTCCCTGTTCGGATATTTTTGGTGTTAAGCGACACGGGTGCTAATAACAGTTACAGTGTCACTCGGAACTCCAAAAAATTAAGTCTGACGTGCGTAATACTACGCACGTCATCCTGAGACAGCAGCACATTTAGTAGTAGTTCTTCAATGATGACGATGACCAGTTTGGGCATCACCAAATATCACCTCTCCATCAATTGTCACGAGGCTAGTTTACTCACTGATGGAAAAAGTAGAACTGACACTTACCTTAACATTCTTATTCTGCAACTTCGGTTTCACGTGAATAAAATGCATATCCAAGCCCTGAATCTTGGTTCTGAAGTGGTTATATTTATTCAGAAACTTGGCCTGTTCTCTGAAGCTGTACTTGAAGATCCAGTCGGTCATAAACTCTGCGAAGTCAGTGGAATTGACTCCGTAGGTCCAGGCGGACTTTTCGAGGCTGGTAACTTGGGTGTTGCGCCGGTACAGCTCAAAAAGTGTTCGCATATCTTCTTGCAGCTGGAAGAGATAACCAATTTGAGATTTGTATTACATATAAGCATCTCCTAAAACCATACTTCTATTTAAAACAGTTGGAGGAGAAGGAGATGCAGTGTCAATCACGCCTTGCGAGATATAGGGTTGGATTAATTATGACTTCCACGAAGTCGGCTTAAACATTATTTATGAGGAAGTGAACAGGCTTCTTCTAAGCAAGCGTGCTAAATACATCGTTGACCGCAGGTTTGGCGTAAGCTGGCTTGATATATAAAAAACTGAGAGTTGCGAAAGATTTTATGACTGCAATCATAAAAATATAACTGTCTAACTTTTCTGTTTACTTTGCTGTTTTTTTGGTCGTTCTAGCTTTACCTATATAAAACCATATCACAACGCTAAAAAGTCTATTTGAAAACGAAACTTCAGGAAATCAATTCCTACCGGAATTGAAGCTGAACTATCAAATTTTAACTTCTCCATCAGTGGAAACAAAGCACACAAAAATAGAACAATACGAGCATGTTCAGAGCTATGGAGCTCGAAGCAAAAATTGGATGTGTGTCTAGTTACTAATATTTTCCCACTGAGCTATTGTATTATGTGCACACCAAAATCAGAGTAGTTCGAAATAAACATTGAAACTAGGGATATTTACGATTTTTTGAGTCTATAATATTAATGAACAGATTAATAGAATTACGAACAGGATTTGAACACGCATCCCTTGAGCCGAGTGATCTCATGTCGGAATTTATCCTTCTCCTCGCAAATGTTGTAAAGATAAACCCTCCTAAGGCAGTATTTACGATTTTTGATTACCATTGATTACGCAAAACAAGCGATGCCGCTATGAAAATCGAAAAATCGAAGGTGGAACATATTTGTCAAGTATCTGGTCTGATCTTATTAGATGAGATTTATGATCGATCATAAGCTCTAACAGAGTCGTAGGTGCACAACGTAGGACAAAATTATTTACCTTTCCGGAGTACCTAATTTTGTTCTACGTTGTGCACCTACGACTCTGTTAGAGCTTATGATCGATCATAAATCTCATCTAATAAGATCAGACCAGATACTTGATAAATATGTTCCACCTTCGATTTTTCGATTTTCATAGCAGCATCGCTTGTTTTGCGTAATCAATGGTAATCAAAAATCGTAAATACTGCCTTAGGAGGGTTTATCTTTACCTTTCCGGAGTACCTATATTTGACGCAAATATTGTTTATTAACGGGATATTAATATTGTTTATATCACGGTGTCTTCAAGTCAAGAGTGAACAGGTATCTTCTAGGCAAGCATGCACCACCGTAGGCCGCGTCATCAGGTGAGACAGTGGTCAAATGCTATGTCTAAAAATTATAAAAAAATATTTACCATGTAATCTATTACACGTCCATCCGTTTCTCTATTTATATTTGAGTAATTTTAGTGTCCATGGAAGTTTAAAATCACACATTTGACCTGTTCGGGATACCAATTAAAACTCAAACTGTACTTACAGTATCAGTAAACATGATCCTATATGGTCTAATCGAAGTGTCCTTGACCTGTTTGCTGTCTGGACCCCAATACTCGTTCAGGTTTATTTTTGGCATCGGCGGAACATAGCTCACGACTGAGTACACTTGAAATGCTAGTATTGAAATTAGGATGCTTGTGAGTGCAGACGCTAATAGAAGCTGAAATTTAAAAAAAAACAGTTATTAGTTAATTTGGCGCATTATTAAAAGTCCCTTCAAAGTACTGTGAATGGTTTTTTGTAAACATTGAATTCAGTTTTCAATAATTACTTTCGATAAAAGTTATTCAATGGATTAAACAAAACGCAGTAATAATAAAAAGGGATTTACGTAAACTAAATACTGAAAAAATAATGTTGTTTCTGTTAGGCGGTCTATAATTAATTAAATCATCATCATCATCATCAACAACAGCGTAAAGACGTACACTGATGAACACAGGCCTCTGCCAGAGAGCGCTATTTTGTGCGGCTGCTCGCCTCCTGCATCCATCGGCTCCCCGCGGTTTTCAACAGATCGTCGGTCCACCTAATGGGGGACCGACTATTAATTAAATAACTAGCGTTAAAATGTAAACTATCATAGTTGTCACTAACATTTCAAAAATATTTTTGACAGCCCTGATAGCGCAGTTGGTAGTAGCTATGCCTTCTGAACTATAGGTTGTGGGTTCGATTCCCACCCGGGATAAACATTTGTGTGATGAACATCAAGGTTTGTTCTGGGTCTGGGTGTTATATTGTACTCTATGTATGTATTTACAAAAAAAAAGTATCCAAGTATTCTATTAGTTATCTGGATCTCATAGTACAAGTTTTGCTTAGTTGGGGGCTAGATGGCGCTGTGTGAAATGTCCATACACATTTATTTATTTTAGTTAACGGGATAAAAAAACGCAACACAAAACTCAATAAATTACATATTACTTAAGTACCTAAATATCCCGTTTGAACAATATTTTAAAAAGTACCTAGTGTAGATGGAGAAGAAAGAAGCGGATTACCAAGCTATTGAAACTGTCTTACAAGTAATTAAGAAAACTTAACATTGTCGCGTTAGGACTTTTTAAAAAAAAATACTGATGTTGGTAAATGGTTGTCAGATATACAGGATGCAATTTTTTTTTTTTTTATATATTAAGAGCGACAGACAAGCATACGGCCCGCCTGATGGAAAGCGGTAACCGTAGCCTATGGAAATCTGCAACACTAGGGGCGTTGTCGACGCGTTGCCAGCTCAGTAAAATTTAATTCATTAGCATTAATTGAGTACATGGTAGTACTTCATTTATTGGTGATTATTAAAGGGTAAAGAGTACAAATGGAAATATTATTTATTGGAAATTATGAAGTTTGCCGCGGGCGCTGCCGCGGAGCGGTTTCCCTATTATGTAATAGTGAAAACCATTACTTAATCATTTTAATTTAATTTTGTAGCAGTTGATTAAGTACGTTATCCCATTTTTGGAGTTATTATCAATACCAAATCATAGATAGATAGATTTCATAAATTTTGGTCCACACGTGACCGGTGTCAGGAGTAGGTATCTAGTTTCAAAGGATGCCAATGAATCAATTACACCCTGTAGAATCAAAGTGCATTTTTAATCAAACTACTAATATTGGTAAAACTATTCTTATCACATCATCATACTCATCAATTAAGTTAAATTATATCGTTAATAGCTACCAAACTTTATCATCATCAATTGATTATGAATAGGTACACGTCAGTCAATGGAAAAAACTTCAACCGCTGTTCACGGCCTTCAAAAAAGGCATTTTTGCGGGCACAACGCAGGAAAAACAAATTACACAAAATGCACAAAGCACGAAAAAAATGCTCATGCTATGCTCTGTGGGGCGAAGGTTAACAATATTTGTGCCGAGCAATAGGCGCCGAGCGCAAACATCATTTCTCCATCTAAATAGCCCTTTTGACAAGACTGGATACATTTTATTTCATCTGCATTAGTTTTATTCTAATATGTGAAACGGTTGAATTGTATGAAAATTGTGAAAAAGGCGTCTCTATTATATTGGAGACATACACCACTTTCGTTTTACCTACATGTAAACATCTTCTATAACAGAACACAATCTGCTAAACGTGTTTATTGCAATATGAACCCTATTTTTATTTCAGTAAAGTACTTTCTAGTCGTATTTAATTAGTACTATTTTAATTAAATGAAGAGCGATGGTGGCCGAGCGGTAGCATGTGCGCTTCGCAATCTTACAGCACCGGGTTCGATCCTCGGCCCTGCACCAATGGCTTATCTAGTAAGTTACGTGCAGTTTTCGATGCCATCGCTTCGTGCCTCGGAGAGCACGTTAAGCCGTCGGTTCCGGTTGTCATAAGAACATCTATGGCAATCGTTACGGGTAGTCAGATGCCTGATAGAATCTGACGCCTGATCTAACCATCCCTGTTACATGTGGTTCCTTATGGGTTTTGAGGTCAGATGGCAGTCGCTCGTGTAATTCTGGTAGCTCGCCGCTATAGTTTAGATTGGGAGCCGACCCCAATAACAAAATGGGAAAAGGCAAAGAGGATAAATAATAATAATAATAATAAATATGTGTGGACATTTCACACAGCGCCATCTAGCCCCAAACTAAGCATAGCTTGTACTATGGGAACCAGATAACTGATGTAATACTTAGATACTTTTTGTTTGTAAATACATACATAGAATACAATATAACACCCAAACACAGAACAAACATCGATGTTCATCACACAAATGTTTGTCCCGAGTGGGAATCGAACCCACAACCTACAGATCAGAAGGCAGGGTTACTACCAAATGAGCTATCAGGCCAGTCGGATGATGAGTATTTTAATTAAATATGACTAGAACATGCTTTTTTAAAATAAAAATAGGGTTCATATAGTTCATAAGCAATATCTAGTCATTTCATTTTTAGACTGGATGAGATCTCTCTAGTTATCGACTCTATACCTCATCATCTCATCATCAACAGCCCGAAGACATCCACTGCTGAACTTAGGCCTCCCAGAGAGCCCACTTTGAGCAGCTGCTCGCCTCGTGCATCCACCGGCTCCCCGTGGTTTTCACCAGATCGTCGATTCACCTAGTGGAGGGCCGGCTCACGCTGCAAACTTCTACCTACGTCTTTCCAAGTACTTATTACCTATTCGTTTTTTACCATACAATGGAATAAATCTATATCAAAGTAAACAAAAAAATGACAGTGTTTCTGCAGTAGTTTTTTTTTTTTTTTTTGGAAACGAATGACGTGACGAGCTAGTCGTTCGCTTGGTGTTAAGCGACACGGCCACCCATAACAGATTGCAGTGTCACTCTGAACTCCAAACTAAAGTTTCGCGTGACACTGCGCACTGCGCACGCCATCCTGAGACAACACAGTCTAAAAAAGTCTTCTAGACTTTGAGATCAGTTCTTAAAGTCTCATTTGCCCAGTAATTTCACGTAACGTTACGTTACGTTTTCAGTAGTAACGTATTTATGCAGATGACGACGACTGCATTATTAATTATAAAACTTTCTTAGCTGAGATAAATACAATTTATATAAGTAGCTCAATGGTAATCGTATCACTAAAAGCGAAACTATTTTTACTCTAAAGCAATTAAATTATTATTTACTTACAAAATTTAAGATTCCGCTAGATTTCTTTTTTTCGGCCACCTTTTTTTCGGTACTTTCTTTTGTTTTTTCTTTTTCAGCTTTCGCATCTTTGTCCGATTTCTTCTTTGCCATTTTTTTTCACTAATTTCAATACTTCCTTTACTAAATGCAACAGCTACACTGAATTATTTAACTAATATAGTATCTTATCTATTAGTCAGTGTGTTATCGATTCGTTATTTACGTGTATAATGTTATTAATATCAGAATTTATGTAATTTTTAATCCATTGATAACACAATAAAAATGATGGAAGAGATTATTATCAATTTTATATTTCTCAAATAGTTTTGTAGCAGCAATGTTAATCACTTTAATTATGATATTTTTGGTTTATATCGTAAAGAAATTACGTGTTTAATTGTAATTGGCTATTTCGGCATATTTATTAAATCTTTAATTTAATGATTGATTACGGACGCCTAAAATTTTTGAGTTACTGTAATGATTTAGGTTACTTTATCGTTGCGAGCTACTCATTCACCTGATGTTAGCGTCATAGCCGCCCGTAACAATTGCAGGTGCTATTGTATGTTTCAAATCCCCTGAGAAACTCGTGCATTGCTCCCCGGGTATTATGTTAGCCCTGGAAAAAAGCGACAGTATCGCTTTCTATACAATTATGAACTGTTTCGCTGACTTTTACGTGTATACCGCATTTCGAGGTACAAGGGATTGTGCGAGACAAGATCAATCAGGGGTGATAAACCTGTTTTGACATGTTTCAATGTAGGACTTTTTCAAGGGATTTGAAAATATAAAAGGAGCCACCCAAAAAAAAAGGGTTGACAGTTGCTGCAGTCCGCTCTAAGGTCAATGTACGACTTTCTCGGGGGATTTGAAACACACTATAATTGGAACTCTAAAATATAAAGTTTCACGTGATACTACTCTGCGTACGTCATCCCGAGACATCAGTACACCAAATACATCTCCAATCAAAAATCACCGACCACAAAAAAAAAACCTGAACTCGTAAAACCTGTCAAGATTCGTTGAAGAATGCGACCTGTACGCACTTGCGTACAGGTCGCTTCAACTCGCCTTTTTTGCTTTCGTCTGTCCGGATATAGGTACGTAAAGCAAAAAAGGCATGTTGAAGCCGTGACTTTCGCTCCGTACTTACGTATATCCGGACAGATGGAATTTTTGCAACGAATTTTGATGGTACTTGGTACCGATATACGTAAGTGCGTACCGGACAGACGAAAGCAATAAACGCGAATTGAAGCCGTGACTGTCGCTCACTTCGTACGCTTGACCAACAATTATCGTCTTACATAATCATGAGTACTCATGGTTATGTAAGACGATGATATACGTCCATGTGCAACATAGATGATAATTATACATACGCCTCACACCATGTATACAGGCTACAGATACCAGTTTCTGGGTCATCCGTTTCATGTGGCGTAGTGCAATGACTTCAAAGGCGGGCGGGGCAGTGACCATAAGTTAGAAATATTAAAGATTGGATTGGTTGAATGTATTGGATAGTTGGTTACAGAAACCATTGAGGAAGATTGGTTTATTACTCGTAAATTCCATGCTTTGACAACATTGTTCTCTCAGTTATTATCGACCACCAGGTCAATAATAATGGACCAAACGCACGTTGATACAACCAGCCCGGATGCGAGAAGGAGGTCATTGCCACCGTCGGCTGCGCCAGCCCCCGGCACAAAGATCAAGCAAACAAAAAGGCTCATAAGTCAAATTTTTATAATCATTGAACTACTGAGATGGCTGAGTTTCATCAGTACGATCATAGGACTTAATAATCGAACTATTGATACTAAGGCTGGGTTTTTCGATCTGTAGTCAAGATAACCAATGTTTAAAAACTCTAAGAAATTATGACCATTGGTTAGAATTTGTTACAATTTTTACCTAACCATTGGTTACCTTAACTACGGAGCAAAAACCCCACCCTAAGCCGATACGGTACTAAAAAAATATAAAATTATGCGTGACACTGCACTGCACACGTCATTCTGTCCAGTCCAGTCTATTCAATAATTTTTCCAGTAATTTCGCTAGCGACGGTGCCCTTCAAACACTAATGTGTGCAAGCACTACTGTGTTACTTCTGTTTAAGGGCTTGTGCAAGGTCAGCGCGAATTCAAGTCAAAGCCACAGAATAGATGTATAGTACTAGGCCAAAGCGGGGATGAGCCAGGGGCCGACCGGCAGGGGCGGTCTAAGTTAAACTGGTTCCAACGCCCAATAGTTTAGGTAATTTATTATTACACTGAATATAAAGGGTATTTTAATAATCCGCTATACATAAGCCCTCCATTATATTTAGTTCAACTACTACACAAAGTTTCATGATCTTATTTAAAGTATTCATTGAATAATCGCTGTTTATTTGTACGGTTTGGAGGTTACTTTGTAATTTTTTTCTATCGAGAAAATTTTATTAATTCGTGTTTTCACTATACATTTACAGTAGCATTAGTCCTGAACTTTACCATATATTAATTTCAAAGTCATTGTTGCAATATTGTTGACAGGATACTGCTTCAAGCTAAGCCGTTTTAAGCAATTTGACGTTGTATTGGCTCTTAAAGGGCAGTAGTTTGGCGGCAGAATAACCGGCAAAGCGATAGCAACTAGCCAGACAAGCTTTGCAGAAAAGTCCTACTACCTAATAATTAAAATGAATTAAACTTGAATCCTGACAGAATGCTGGTCACTCTAGCCATCTTCCCACGTCTTCACTTACATGTAATAACAGTAAGCTTTCACTCTTCTCGCAAAGGAACAACACCGCTGCTCTATTTTTGGTACTTGACCTTTTGGTTTATGGATTAATACCCAGTACATTTAATACGGCGACGATCTGGCCCACTACGAAACGACGGCTTTGTTTAAACCGCGGGGAGCTGATGGATGCAGGAGGCAAGCAGCTGCTCAAAAAGGTGATCCATGGGGAAGGCCTTTGAACAGCTATGGACGTCTTCAGGTTGTTGATGATGATGATGATATTTAATACACAAGTTGAATAGTAGAAAACTAAATATGCAAATATGAGGAGTGATTGTAGCTCTGCGGTAGGTAGCTTAACATAGAGGAGTAATCACCACGCTTGGCAGATAGCTTGATAATATAATGAAGACAGAGGAGAATGCTGCTGCCCATTCTCCAATAAATTACTTATCTATTTCAGCTGACGGATATAGCTCTTAGAATTAGCAGTTTGAAATTGCAATGGGTAGGCCACGTCGCTTGTAGAACTGCTAACCAATGGAGAAGTAAGATGCTCGAATGGCGATCAAGAACCAAAAGACGCAGTGTAAGCTGGGTTCGGTGGACCGGCGGTTTAGTCAAAACCACGGGGAGCCGATGGATGCAGGAGGCAAGTAACTGCTCGAAGTGGCGCTCCGTGGGGGAGGCCTATCTTCAGTAGTGGACGTGCTTAAGGCTGTTGATGATGATGATGATGATTTATTTCAGGCAACAGTGGCCCATATTTATAGCTAAAGGAAAAATTTCCTGTGCCCTTTTGAACTTAAAATTTAATCTCTACTAATAGTTATTTTGTGTTTTGTCATTTTCTATTAAGTTTGAAATAGGTAACGATAAAACAAGAGAAAACAGAGTATTTTTCCCACTACTCTATAATATGATTATTAGTAAGGGGGGTACATAACTTAAATGGTGCGGCCTACGACGCGATCTACCGTCGACCGTAACGTTGTTGACCATTACATAATAATTATACTAATCATCATCATCATCATCAACATCAACAGCCTGAAGACGTCCACTGCTGAACACATACACACACACACCCCACATACAGAACGCCACTTTGAGCGGCTCCTTGCCTCGTGCATCCTGCATCGGCTCCCGGCGTTTGGACCAGATCATGTGTACCACATAGTGGGGGGCTGGTCTGCGCCCCCATAATAATTGTACTATTATTTATTCACCTTGGTTAAATTGAGAATTTCCTTCAGAAAACCATAAATATATTTAAGTATAAACCAAGAGACATTCAGAGAAAGAGCCCGAAGGCGTGAAATAACAAGAAAACTTTCACCGCGTCCAACCATCTCTGATATCGGAAATTTTGCGATTTCCAAATAATTATGGTTTAGTTTGAACACTGCAATACGGTTTTTTATAATGGGCTCAGCCGGACTGAAACTTGGGAGTTTTAACAAGTTCCGAGTTCTTTTGCGCTTCTAAGTTTTGGTGAACCGATTAACATTGGATTTGGTGCGGAATTTTCATAATTTGAGATAAAAATGTAGCACAATACCTTAGTACCTACCTAGCAAGTTAAACGGCAATGATTAGACCACATTACTAAATAATAAATGTCTATAAAGTCTTAACCCACAGATTAGAGAAAAACTGTGTCCAAGCCCAACAAAAATAACAAAGAACAAAGTGTATTCATCACAGAAACAATAAGCAAAGTGTTATTGGACATAACATTCTTAGGTAAAAGAAGAAAAACACTTACCTAATTATCAAAATATAGATGGCTAGATTATATTATAAAAGGGGTGCCTAAAAAGGCATTCTATGAAACATAACATGACAATCACTAATAATAACTTTAGATGTTTTTAGCGTGCATTAATTGTACATCATTAGTTGATCATAAATATATATTTGAAAATAAAAATCATCAGTATCACCGTTTTAATTAACGTTTAATAACAAACCTAATGATGAACGCAGCAGTCGGCAAAGTGCAATCAAGTAATGAAGTCGATAAAAAACTATGAAGTCAATAGAAGAAAAGTTAATATTTCCCGTGGGATCCATCTTCTCAATACTGTGTTCTATATCATTGGCAATAGCATGGTGTCTGATGCCGCAGTGGAGAACTTTGAACAATTACATCAGTGTCAACCAAATAATAATCGGGACACTACATCTTTGCTGGACCACTACAGAATTCTTGCTATTTAGATACACCTTACCGTCATACTATATTTTATCAATTGAAGTCTGCTTATTCATAACAATGTTATGTTGGTCTTTAAACGCAACTATACTCGCGTATCTGAGACTGGTGCTAGTGTACAATAGAAAAATAAGCTACGAGAAAAGGAAAGTGACCGTTTTTGCATTTGGAATGGCAGCAGCAATAAATATTTCTTTACAGATTAGCAATAGCGTTTATTACAATATTATTCCGTTTAATATTTTCCTATGTGTATTTATTATTTTGACTATTATAATTGTGTTGTTAGGGAAGATAGTGACGTCAGTGATGTCATGTTGTAAGAGAAGAATGTCAAGGAGACGTTTTAGTCATATCACGGCGCTCATCGGAGTAGCAGTCCTTTGTGACACTCTCACAGCGTGTTACTATTTCATTTCCTTTTTGCCTATTGATAGTGATAACATCGATTGTTACTTAAACACATTTTTCTCGTTAAGACTAATACCTCATACTACGGTTATACTGTTTAACAGATCTTCGATAGAACATTGGCAGAAATATTTGAGAAGATGGAATCGTATCAGAGCTGCACGAATGTAATCTAAAAATATTCCTCAAAGTAAAACTTATTTCTTTACAATCTGTGCTTTTTCCCCAAAATTTTGAGAAATTATACTCAGTCGTATTCTTTTAAGATTGCGTTTATCTTAACCTGTCGGATGATTTCCGCAACAAAAGATGTATAATTAAAAAGCGTATGTGTGGCGTACGCTTAACATTTCTTAAGTGAATACAACCTTTTTCATCGGCTAAAAGGGTATTACATTATTTGTATGTATGTTTATTATTTGTATATATTTTTCTTTTTGCATTATATTCTAAGTAGAATAAAACTTGTGTAATAGTATTTCCATGTATCATTCTATTATTTATTTTTATGTTGTTTTGATTTACCTGTACACCGAAGCCCATAACTTTAAGTACTGATATCCTTCCTATGCAAAGGTTGTCTGGAAGAGATCGCTCTAAGCTTAATTAACTTAATTAACGTACACTAGTACAATAGGCGGCTATTGTACTAGTGTACGTTAATTAAGTTTTTTCTATTTGTAAATTTTTTGTTATTTTACGGTGTACAATAAAGAGTTGATCTATCTATCTATCTATCTATCTACATTTGGCTGGATTTAGACAGGCTAAATCAATATACATTGTGCTAGCTTGGTGTTGCTTCCATCCAATGCCCTTACTCCAACCAGCAATGCATATCGAATTAGTCATATAGCCTTGCTGAATTCAGCGAAATGTAATATTCCTTTTAAATTAATCCCAATCTTCAAACCATCGCCTTCGGAAATCCAACATTCAAAGATTAACGATATAAATCGCTCCAGACAGATCGTCTTTCCGGTAGGCACAAAAACCTCATTGGTATTCACGAGCACAGCGCTCGCTTCTGTAGCCTCGAAGATCCAAAATATGCGATGCGATAGGATTCACTGTATGCAATGCGACGAAGAAGGAACGAATTAGAAAAACTAGAATAGTCATGAAAAATTATGTTAAAGTGGAAAGTTTCATTAGCGCAGCAAATTCAAATTTTCTTGCATTCTTTTGCCAATAATAGCTTAATTACTCAACGTGATTACATGAAAACTAATTTTGCGCAATTAAGAAGAATTTAACAATAAATTACAATTAAAAGTCACCTACATATCATTGGTTTAGCGACAAATCGCAATAGACTGAAAAATTAATAAGAAAATTGTTTATTGCCATTTGTCGCTAAACCAATGATATCTAGGAGATACTTTTAATCGTAATTTGTTGATACATTCTATTTATTTCCGTAAAATTAGTTTTCATGTAATCACGTTGAGTAATTACGCTATTATTGGCAAAAGAACGCAAGAAAATTTGAATTTCCCGCGCGAGTGTAACGTTTGTACCTATCATACCTAAGTCATAAAGTAAATAAAGCAAAAAGGGATTTTAACGACACCAATTCGCATATTGCGCGTCGGCGTACATTCAAAGGATTTCGCTCATAAAGACGCAAAAGAAAAGATCTGTATTGTAAAATTAACCTTAATACGATAGTCATTACGATCCTTTTAAAAGAAGCGGTAATTTCTGGGGAATAGGTAATAGTGACGTTCTCACGGTCGCCAGACTAGGTATCGGTTGGAGTAGACAAGGACGACAGGACGGATTATACTGAGAAAAAGAGAGACGGCGCATGTTTACGATTCGTGATTCCTGCGCTAGAGTTTTTTGTGTGGAGGATTTTCCGTGGCAGGAGTCGCTCGCGGGTAGACAGTGGGGTAGAAGCTAGCGGATCGACCGCATGCTCACGAGGGCCGTCCCTTAGAAATAAATCGCGTAACTAAATAATTTGCCAAAGTTTAAAAAAAAAACAGTAAAACGCTGCTATTAATGACTTAAAGGACTTGTATGAGTTAATATTTCTTGTTAGTGTATTTTGTTAGTGAGATAGTGAACTTCTAAAGGACTTGTATGTGTTAATATTTCTTGTTAGTATATTTTGCACAAGAGCGTGGTGGTGCTCTTCTTCAAAAAAGGCGATAACACCTTATTGAAGAACTATAGGCCCATCTCGCTCTTGAGTCATGTGTATAAGCTGTTTTCGAGAGTCATTACGAATCGTCTCGCACGCAGGTTTGATGAATTCCAGCCTCCCGAACAAGCCGGTTTCCGAAAAGGCTTTAGCACCATAGACCACATCCATACGCTGCGCCAGATTATACAGAAGACCGAAGAGTATAATCGGCCGTTATGCCTAGCGTTTGTGGACTATGAGAAAGCCTTCGATTCAATCGAGACTTGGGCGGTGCTGCAGTCCTTGCAGCGATGCCAAATTGACTATAGGTATATCGAAGTTTTGAAGTGTTTGTACAGTAAGGCCACTATGTCAGTCCGACTACAGGACCAGAGTACGGAACAAATTCCATTGCAAAGAGGCGTGAGACAGGGAGACGTTATTTCTCCGAAACTGTTCACAAACGCATTGGAGGATGTTTTCAAGCTCTTGGAGTGGAAAAGATCTGGCATCAACATAAATGGCGAGTACATCACTAACCTTCGTTTTGCCGATGATATAGTCATAATGGCGGAATCGCTCGAGGACCTTAGCACCATGCTCAACGACCTCAGTAGAGTCTCCCAGCAGGTTGGTCTTAAGATGAATATGGACAAGACAAAGATCATGTCTAATGCTCATGTTCCACCTATACCGGTAATTGTTGGGAACGATACTCTCGAAGTTGTCGACAAGTATGTCTACCTAGGACAGATTGTCCAATTAGGTAGGTCCAACTTCGACAAAGAGGTGGCGCGAAGAATCCAACTCGGCTGGGCAGCGTTCGGGAAGCTTCGTCCTATCTTTTCGTCCAAAATACCGCAGAGCCTGAAAACGAAAGTTTTCAATCAGTGTGTGTTGCCAGTGATGACTTATGGAACTGAGACATGGTCTCTTACTGTTGGCCTCATTAGTAAGCTCAAAGTCGCGCAGCGAGCTATGGAGCGAGCTATGCTCGGTGTTTCCCTGCGAGATAAGCTCCGGAACGAGGAGATCCGCAGGAGAACTAAAGTGACCGATATAGCTCTTAGAGTTAGTAAGTTGAAGTGGCAATGGGCAGGCCACATCGCTCGTAGAACTGACAACCGATGGGGAAGAAAGGTTCTCGAGTGGCGACCACGAACCGGAAGACGCAGCGTAGGCCGGCCCCCCACTCGGTGGACCGACGACCTGGTGAAAGCCGCGGGGAGCCGATGGATGCAGGAGGCGAGCAGCCGCTCAAGGTGGCGTGCTCTGGGGGAGGCCTATGTTCAGCAGTGGACGTCTTCAGGCTGTTGATGATGATGATGATGTATTTTGTTAGTGATAGTTATCTTCAAGCAGAGTACGTGAGTAATTTGGTTCCAAAGCAATAGAGTTTGGGATATCGACTGGATGCAGTATCTGTGGGTTACCATGCACTCCGAATCTTAGATATAAGAACATTTCAAAGTAGACGGCTGGATTTTCAATTGAAGTAAACAAGGAAACTTTCGATTAGTTTCAATAATTTTAAAGTGTGGTCGTCTGAACAAAGTCTAATGATCATGGAAATGATGATGTGGTATAGAGTTAGTGATAAAAGGAGACACTTAACCTTAGGAATTCCAGTGACTCGATATCGAGCTGGCATGCATTGAATGAAACCTTCGAATGGGTTTATTATTTAAAGCAGTTATTATTATCAACAACGACAGTAGTTATATTGGTTATGGAATAATCGATATGACGAACTGGACACATTCTTCTTTTATTTCAAATATTTTATTTATAGTAAAGGGATGTTAGTAGGTCATGATAAGGATGATGATGTAGTAGATATATAGTCTGTGATAAAAGGAGACATTTAACTTTTGCATTTCTGTGACTCAATATCGAGCCGCCGGCATGCATTGTTGTTCTATTGTTGTGAAAATGCTGGTATTGTAGAAATTAAGTTGATGCACTTCCATCGATTACTTTTGTGCTAATAATCTTGACGTCTCTTGGGATGATGATGTGACGTTAAGCTGGTGGTATAGGAGGTACTTGAGCTGTATAAGCTACCGTCAGTTATTTAGTATAGTACTACCTAGAACATGTTAAAGACCGAGTTAAGGCGATGATGGTGAGATGTTAAGATGATGACAGAAGGTGTTAGTGACGATACTAAACCACAGTTAGGTTTATTACAGGTGGAAAGGCATGGTAACCCTAGATTAAAAGAAGACGTCGAAGGTTAGTGCTATTATTATGTATCAGACATTATATGGAGCGGTTTTACCAAGTAAAATACTGGTAATTGTTATTGTTATTGGATAATAATAATAATTATTATTATTTAAGCTTTAAAATAGAATCTCTCTATGTACTGCTGAGTAAGATGTTTGTCTAAAATGACTGTTGAAATGCTATATTTATATATATTAATATGCTAAATGCGATATTCCATTTTGTTAAAATATAAGTGCGAATTCATTCTATGGGTGCTAAGAAATTGTGTTGACCTCGGAATTGATTTATTTAAGAGTACTTCAATTCCCTTGGTAGAACAAGCTTATCACCAAAAGAGTGTCTTATGTTATTGTTAGACCTTAAGGTGACTTTTCTTCATGAGTTAAACTTTGTTGATCTCGGAATTGATTTATCTACAGGTACTTCGGTTCCCTTGATAGTACAGGTTTATTATTGAGAAAACGTTGCACAGTAATATTTAAGGTGACTTTTCTTCATGAGTTAAACTTTGTTGATCTCGGAATTGGTTTACCTACTGGTACTTCGGTTCCCTTGATAGTACAGGTTTATTATTGAGAAAATGTCGCACAGTAATAATTAAGGCGATTCATTTTGTTATGAAATAAGGCAAGACGGAAGTTGTAGGTGTTAGTAAAGCCTTTTTGATAGTAGTATTTAAATTAAAAATAATTTATGTTCTCTGTCTACCTTTTTGATACCTGCCTATGTACGTCACTTTAATAGAAAACTTTACAGTATACAGAGTTGTTTTACTATTTATCTTTTATTCTCTACTCTCATATTTAGATGTTATTTATTGCCGCCACTTCCACACTCTGCTGCGAGGGCCGTAACCTTAACATTGGTTATGGGCCCAGGACGGAAGGCGAAAATTATAGCATTGTAGTGAGTGTTATTGCTGAAAAATAATTTGCTAAAAAGATTGTGCTGAAGTGCTGAAGTAAACATTGAGCTGAGGTAATTTTATTGAATGGTTAAAATGGCTACAACAAGAATGATTGAAGTTTTAACCAGAGAAAATTACGAGAGCTGGCGAGTACAAGCAGAGGCTTTACTGATCAAGAATGATGCATTTGGGTATGTGGATGGTAGTAAACAAAAACCAACGGAGGAAAGAGCAGCGCAGGCATGGATTGTTGGAGATTCCAAGGCGAGAGCTGACTTAATCCTGAGTATGTCTCCTGGTGAGTTACGGCATGTAAGAGGGTGCAAAACGTCCAGAGAGGTATGGTTAAAGCTAGAATCCATATATGCATCAAAAGGACCAGCGAAAAAGGCTACTTTGTTGAAAAGGTTGACGATGATGAGATTCACCGAGCCTGGCGACTTTTACGAACATATTTCAACATTTTTTTGATATAAAGGATAAACTGAGTGCAATGGATGTAGAAATTCATGATGACCTATTTTCGATAATGTTGCTCTATAGTCTTCCTACAGAGTTTGATAATTTTCGATGTGCAATAGAGTCCCGAGATGAAATTCCAAATCCTGAAACTCTGAAAATCAAAATCGTTGAAGAGTACTGTTCGAGGCACAAATCTGAAGAAAAAGCAATTTTTTTTTTTTTTTTTTTATGTGATTGAATGACGTGACGAGCAAGTCGTTCACCTGATGTTAAGTGACACGGCCGCCCATAACAGTTGCAGTGTCACCCGGAACTTTAAAACAATAAAGTTTCGCGTGACACTGCACTGCGCACGTCATCCTGAGACATCACCCAGTCTAGTAATCAGATTACTAGACTGAGTGATCAGATCATAAAGTCTCATTTGCCCAGTAATTTCACTAGCTACAATGCCCTTCAAACCGGAACACAGCAGTGCTTGCACACTACTGCTTGGCAGCAGAATAACTGGCAAAGCGGTGGTACCTACCTAGACGAACTTTGCAGAAAAGTCCTACCACCTAGTAAATCGCCTAGTAACCTAGTGATCGCGAAAGAGAATTTGAGAAAAAAGAAGTTTAATAAACAACGGGAAACATTCAAGTTTAAATGTTTCAAATGCCATAAAGTTGGACATAAAGCATCAGAATGCACGGAAAACAAAGAAAAAGATTCTGCAAAGTACGTTGTGATACATGTAAAACATCTTTTGATACCAGTTTTGATTCTTTTAATTGTGTTACAGATCAATGTAATGGTGTGTACAGCGGAAATGGAAACTGGATCTTAGATAGCGGGTGTACATCACATCTATGTAAGGACGTAAACAAATTTGTGGAGGGTTTGTTACCGTCATCGAGTCAATTAAATTTAGCTTCCAACTTGACCACAAAAGTTGAAGGTAAAGGTATGGTCACACTGTCTGCATATAAAGGTGAGTCCAAAACAAATGTTCAATTGCCAGACACATTGTACGTTCCCGATCTGCGATGTAACCTAATTTCAGTGGCAAGGATTACAGATAAAGGTTATACTGTAATGTTTACTAAGGATGAGGCCATAGTAAAAAATTGTCATGGGGAAATTGTAGTAGTTGCGGATCGTAAAAGTAATTTATATTACGTTAGGGAACAGAATGAATCTGCATCAGTAGTGTCAGAGGATAATGTGTGGTTGTGGCATGAACGAATGGGACACTTAAATGCAAGGGATTTATTAAGAGTTTTGACCAAAGCTGGTATAAAAACTCAGCGGATAAATGAGCATGAGCTGCATGACTGTGACGTGTGTGCGAGAGGGAAAATGGGTTCGTTACCATTTTCAAAATCAAACGGACCCTGTAATGAGGTTTTGAGGATTGTATATTCAGATGTGGTCGGACCTTTTAATACGCAGGCAATAGGCGGTGCTAAATATTTCGTTACTTTTATCGACGATAGTACACGTTGGTGTGAAGTGTACCTATTGAAACAAAAAAGTTCCGTTTTTACTGTTTTTAAAATTTACAAAAATTATGTTGAAAACGTAACGGGTAAAAAGATAAAATATTTGCAATCCGACAACGGAGGTGAATATTGCAATCGAGAGTTTGATGAATATTTGAAGAACGAAGGTATCGGTAGAAGATTGACAGCTCCTCGGACTCCTCAGCAAAACGGAGTTGCTGAGAGGATGAATAGGACATTAGTCGAAATGGCGAGATGCATGCTTATATCTTCAGGTCTTTCGGCGGGTTTTTGGGCAGATGCTGTGGTGACGGCTTGTCATATAAGAAACCGATGTCCATCGAATGCTCTTGGAGGAGACATACCGTATGAAAAATGGTATGGCAGACCTGTCAAGTTACATTACCTACAGAAGTTCGGAACTAAGGTACATGTTTTAAATAAAGAACTAAATAAAAGTAAGTTGGCAGAAAGGAGTCAAGAAGGTGTTTTTGTTGGTTATCCAAGAGATGTTAAGGGATATAGAGTTTGGATTCCTACCGACAAGAAAATCGTAATATCGAGAGATGTTAGATTTCATCAAAGCGGAAATCGTTTGGAAGATAATTTGATAAAAGATCCGCTAAACATTGAAAAATGTGTTTCTCCTTTGAAAATGCAACCTACGTATGCGGAAATAGAGATTACTTCGGCAGAAGTTTCTGATCGTAATTCTGATGAAGTAGGACCCGATGGTGAGCATACTTGTGTGGATTCTTGTATTGAATCAACGATGCCATTAATGCCAAATATCGAATCACACTGTGATGTTCTTCAAAGTGGTGATATGGGACCGGATATAAGGCATGAGGAGCCAGAAAAGATATACAAGAGAGCTCCAGGGAGACCACGCCTAGATAAAAGTGGTACGGGTCGTCCGAAGAAAATTTACAAATTGATTGAAGTAACTTCAGAAAGAGAAGAAGAGTTACCACAACATCCGTGTGAGGGCGAAGGTGTATCGTCAGACCCGGATGAGTTTACTGACTGTCAAGATTTTGCAGGTGCTACAGAAGTTACATTAAAACAAACCCTTTCTAGTAATGAGAGGTATGGATGGGAACAGGCTATCTTATCCGAAGTCAAAAGTTTACTGAAGAATGGAACTTGGGATATTGTTAAGAAACCGGCAAATCGTGACATTGTTGGATGTCGCTATGTTTTAACTACAAAGTTAAATCCAGATAAAACTGAAAAGAAGAAAGCTAGATTAGTAGCACAAGGATTTAGCCAAAGGTATGGTATTGATTATCATAGTACATTTGCTCATGTGGCGAGACTTGAATCAGTGAGATTGTTAGTTGCTCTTTCAGTGGAAATGGACATGGAAATTCATCAATTGGACATAAATACAGCGTATTTAAACGGAATTTTGGAAGAAGAAATTTACATGAAAATTCCTCAATTGCTTAAGAATTGTCTTTTGAACATTTCAGGAAACCAGAGTGAAGACTTAACTGTTAGAGACAAAGCCGAAAAGATGTTAAAGGATCTTGAAGCCGGAGGAGATGTTTGCCGATTAAAAAAGGCATTGTACGGATTGAAACAGGCGGGGCGGCAATGGAACATAATGCTGGATCAAAAACTTATTAAAATGAAATTCAAGGCTTCCATAAATGAACCTTGTTTGTATTTTAAGGAGGAGAATGGAACAAAACTTTTTGTTTTGGTCTATGTTGATGACATTTTGATAGCATGTAACAAAAGAGTTCACATTGACGACTTTAAGAAAGAATTATCCAAAGAGTTTGAACTAAAAGACTTTGGACATGCCAAATATATTCTCGGTATTGACATTGTCAGAGATAAAGGTGTCATTACGTTGTCACAAACGAAATATATTTGGAAATTATTACAGGATTATGGAATGGAAAAATGCAAGGAATCTGTTGCAATTCCATTGTGTCCGAATGAAAAATTAATATACTCCAAAAGTGAAATTGATGTGTCTGTTGTGAATAATACACAAGGTGGATATAGAGAGCTCATAGGAAGCTTGATGTACCTGGCAACGGGAAGTCGACCAGATATTATGAATTGTGTGGTACAATTAGCACAATTCAATGAAAATCCGAATGACATGAGTTGGAATTTCGCAAAGCGTGTGTTGCGATATTTGAAGAGAACACACGATTACGGACTTTCGTTTAAAAAGACTGGTGAGTCAATGATAGGATACTCAGATTCGGACTGGGGAGGTTGTGAACTAGATCGACGTTCATATTCCGGATATGCTTTCATTTTAGGTGGTGCGTGCGTTTCGTGGAAATCACAGAAACAAAGATGTGTCTCAACTTCTTCTTGTGAGTCAGAGTACGTTAGCCTATCACAATGCATGAAAGAAGCGGTTTATCTGAACAGTCTGCTTACTGAAATTGAGTTACTCAGGTATGCTAGAATTACTTTATATGCAGACAATCAGGGTGCTATCGCGCTAGCTAAGGATCCAGTTCTCCATTCTCGTTGTAAGCACATAGACATAAGGTACCATTTTATTAGAGATGTGTTAAAGAATAATAAGGACATTTCTTTAAGATACATTTCTACAAATGATATGACGGCTGATATATTAACGAAAGCCTTGCCTAAGTGCAAACATTATAGATGCATGATAGGGTTAGGGCTTAAAGATAATATATGTGTAACTTAGGGGGTACGTTGAATAGGCCTTGAGAGCATAAATTAAGGGGGCGTGTTAGTAAAGCCTTTTTGATAGTAGTATTTAAATTAAAAATAATTTATGTTCTCTGTCTACCTTTTTGATACCTGCCTATGTACGTCACTTTAATAGAAAACTTTACAGTATACAGAGTTGTTTTACTATTTATCTTTTATTCTCTACTCTCATATTTAGATGTTATTTATTGCCGCCACTTCCACACTCTGCTGCGAGGGCCGTAACCCTAACAGTAGGTATGTAAAGGTGCCTACATAACTTCTTGATGAAACTGATTATTATCAAAAAAATATTTAATTACTACCTTTTTTTTAAATCGACTTTTGTCCTGATAAAATGATCTCATTTATTAATTTAGCTATATCTCGACATTTTATATTACGCTTAATTCTTACTGTTAATTTACTTTTCCATTTTAGTAATGTTTCCTTAAATTCAATTAAATGAGATTTCTTCGTTTTAACAATATATGCGGCTAAACAATATGCACGCTTAAACGATTGAAATTGATTAAAATTTAATATAATGTTATGTAAAGCGGCATAACTATTTCTATTTAACAATTTACTAGTATTGAACGATCTTATATCAACTTATTATTGGATTAAGAAATGTTACGCGAGGCCAGTGTTTCATTTCCTTTTCTATTATTTATCAATAATTACTTTTAAATCTAGTCGAGTTAAAGCTAAAGGAGTATTTTGAGTATCGAATACCCGTCTTCCTTAACATTGAGTAATGATCGTATCCTGCCAAATCCTTGAAGAAACGGAATAATAATATAAAAGTAATAAATAAGAAACAATAATACCATTCAGTCTATGCATATTGATTTGTATACGTTGACTAAAATTTATAATAAATGTCAACTATTTAACAGAATTAGGAATGTTCTGGAAATTAAAAATAGTTTAATAATTCACGGGTTCCTCAGGCGTAGAAAATGGTTATTACTCTTGACCTCCCCTGCATCGTGATTCCCCTGTGGATGATGCAGGAGACAGTTCAAGGTTTTAGACATTGCTTGTTAGGGGAATCTTTGGATTGGGGAAAAACATGGTGGTAGCAACCAGCGTGATCCTCATTTCTTGAACAACTCGGCTGAGCCGAATATGTATTTTACAATATTATCTTCTCGACTTCTAAACTGAGGTGAGTTATGAATATGATTTTGACCTCTCTGTGATCTGGGTACCCGGCACTGATGGAAAATCAACTGGATACCAGTGATGCTTCGGCGGAGGTATTCTTTTGGGGACCCATCGTGTAAATTCCGCTCTGTCTAGTCACAGGGACTGTTTGGGGCCATACGCATAGCTGGCAGGAAGCCTTGGAGACTTACTAGGACTTGTTTCTTACTACAACTAACCTACTGGCTAATGCCAGACAACACTACAAGTTTAGTATGGAAACATACAATTAGTGGAGCTTGCTCTACCTCTACGTACGACAGCGGCATAGCCGTATATCAGCTACAACTTACTACAAACCGCGGCACTGACCGTTCTACATACTAGCTATTTAGCTACTTCTACAGACTACGGTTTTAACCGTTATATTGGCTACTTAGCCTTATCTACAGACTACGGCTAAGACCGTATTATCAATATTGAATTGATCAACGATGTTGGACTGAATGGGTTTTTAGCTTTGCTATTAAAATATGGCTTTTGTATAGCTAATTCCGGTTCTGTCCTTTTCCGCTCCGAGGGGGATGCAAATAGTGGTTGACATCTACTGTTGGGGGCGATGGCTGGAGCTCACCAACTCTTTTCAAAACAAAAAATGTTTTGAAGGGACACTCCTATTCTCCCCTCCCAAAATGTTTAACTAATCTATTTTATTTTACTATACTATAGCAGCTGAATAATGAACGAGGAGGATTTGGTGCAATTAACCATTATCTACCAATTATTGATCTTTAATTTTATTATTTAATCACTCATTGAATGCGTCTCATTAACTCTAAGACTTCCGGGTTATTTATCTCATAACATAGTGGATGACGATCACGTTGGCCTTATACGTAGTTTAGTTGAGTAGTAGTGTCTTTTTAGAGTAGGTAGGGCCCCGTTTAGTTTAGGTAGTACCGTTACACGTTCCACCTTAAGAACGCCTTATTATCATCCATTCATATTTGCGTGCCCATCAGGGTCCACAATTAACTATTCAAGAAAACTACACAATAAAATACATTGTGGAATGCAAATTAACAATTGAAATTGAATCACAACTGTTTTTTTATTACTATGTACCCCATTGCCAATTAGTGCTATATAGCGGAAGAATAGTAGTTATGTCTTGTCTCTATCTTTTGAAAACATATATTTGGACATTGGCGTATGAGTAGGTAACATTTACATTTAGTTTAAACCTTGGAGTCTTCAAATCGAGAGTGAACAGGTATCATCTAGGCAAGCGCGTTATATCCTAGACCACATCGTCACATCAGGTGAGATGGTGATCAAACGCAAACCTCATCACCATCATCATCAACAGCTTGAAGACGTCCACTGCTGAACATAGATCTCCCCCAGAGAGCACCACTCCTGCATCCATCGGCTCCTTGCGGTTTTTAATAGATCGTCGGTCAACCTTATAGTGGCGAGCCGGCCTACGCTGCATCTTCCAGTTTGTGGTCGCCAGTCGAGAACTTTAACGCAAACCTATCACACAAATAAAAACTGGATCCCGCACTAATGTGAGACGAATCATGCCTAAGCTAGGTTACAAAAATTAAATTAAATTGTATTAATTATCTAAACTTCAATGACTCATCAATTGCCTGACGACGTTCACTGCTGAACATATGCCTCCCCCGCAGAGCGCCACTTTGAGTGGCTGCTTGCTTCAAATGACTATTGATTTGATTTTAGTTTTCTGTGATTGTGAAAGATGATGTGTGTGGGCGTGGCTTTTGAGTTTGAAATTTGCAAAGATAAAGCAAGAGAAAGCACTAAATATATAGGTATTGGATTGTTATGCAGTTTTTTATTAGCAAGTTTCAGGTTTTTATTAGTGGATTGTATCTACCTATAGATGTTTTTTACCGCGTTTAGCTTAACTAGCCACATCATCAACATCATCATCATCATTATAGAATATTATAGTTGTAGTCTAAGTAAACATTAGATGAAACGTGCTCCACCAAGTGAGATTCAATAAAACGTGCTACGCTGTGGCAAAGCTCAATCACCATTACAATTCAGTTCACTGACCTTTTTTCCCATTTTTCAGAGCAAAATGGCAGTATTTCTTTTTAGTAAAGCAAATAAAATTGATCAATTTTTGAACAGGAATCTGTAGGTATATGTAAATAAATAAATAATTATTACTGGTGGACATTTCACACAACGCCATCTAGCCCCAAACTAAGCATAGCTTGTACTATAAGAAACTAGATAACTGATCGAATACTTAGATACTATTTATTTATAAATAAATACATAGAATATAATATAACAAGCAGGCACAGAACAAACATCACAGAAATGTTTATCATGGGTGGGAATCGAACCCACAACCTACAATTCAGAAGGCAGGGTTAAACCAACTGAGCTACCAGGCCAGTCTAATTTGTGTGCCAATTTTCATCATAATGTAAGGATTAAGACTATGTATTATTTGAGGTTTGGTTTACGAGTAAAAGTGATTAAAATTAGTTTCCAAAAATTGCAATTGAATAATATACTATTCTGACAGTATTTTCGCTTTTTACGCTTTAAAATGTTGAGATAAATTATAATACACAACGAAGAAATGTAGGTATTATAGCTTTTATTACATATAATAACGATTGTATTAAGATTAGTTTTCTAAAGTGCAAAATAGTTCAGTTTAGATCTTTAAACTTATATTTCACAATACAATACAACAAATATTTATTGCACACGAAATTAAATAAAAAAGACTATAAGAATAATATTAGAAAGCTTAGTTCTTACAATGGGCGATCACAATCCCTTTCACACTAGATAGTAAGAGGCTATCATAGTACCATAGACAACTTTACTAGAACCACCTTTTTTGATTGGGTAACAATAGTGATTACACTCGTGCAGCTAAGATACGATTCCTTCTTCTCAAATATCTTTGCCAATGCTTTCTTCATCTATTAAACAATACCACCATTGTATAAGGAATTAGTCTAAACGAAAAAAATATATATTTAAAAACTTAGCCATGTTCACACTTATAGGCAATAACAAAAAAACTAAATAGTAACACGTTGTGAGAGTGTCACAGAGGATTGCTACTCCGATGAGCGCCGTGACATGACTAAAACGTCTCCTTGACATTCTTCTCTTACAACATGACATCACTGACGTCACTATCTTCCCTAACAACACAGTTGCAATAGTCATAATAATAGATCTTTGAATATGTACGAGTAGAACCGTAGTATATGACGTCATTCGTGGACAACAAGGAGAGCGCTATACATTCGGTACTAAGCAAAAAAAAGACGAACGTAATATCTTTGGTCCTTGTTACCGGGTTTTTTTATTTGGCTTCGTTTGATCTAAGCCAAACAGGTTAACAATTTTTTGAAATTGTTGTTTTTTGTGAAATAATCCTATTTAAATGGTGATCTACGCAATAAATATTTGAGAAATAATGTGTGTGCAGTGGGTGGTTGCAGCATTTTAAGCAACAGAAGTCGCACTGAGGCGTAAATATGAAGGAATAACATTTCATAAGTAAGTAGCCATTATTTTGTCTATTTTCCCTTTTTAGAAGTGTTTATTGTGCAAAATATAAATACAGCGTTACATTTCATGTAATAACAAGTCCTCAGCTAAACAGAAAAACAGCTAAATGATTAATTAATGGATAAAATAACCATACCCTACCAAAAAATTTCATTGTCAAGGTACTGCCAGTTTATGATTTTTAATTTCCCATAAAACCAGCTAGGTACCATGTTGATTTGCAAATGTTCATAAGTCGGAAAAAAATCTTTTTGTAGGTATATTAGCTAATTATTTGCTTGATTTAACTTAGTAAAATATATTATTTTATATTTAAGGTCAGGTGGGGTAAGTGAAACATACTTGCACATCTATCCACTTTGTGAATTCTGCTAGGATGCTAATTTTTTTTACACATAGAAAGCCTAAATCTGACATGGCAAATGACGGCAATAAATACTTTTCAAGAAAATAATTTTTGAAAACTCAATTTGCGATAATGAAACAAAACACACACACACACACCCACACACACACACACATCACTTCAAAAATGGTTCACGGTTTTGACAGAAACGTTCCGATTCAATATTTTGACGGTAGGTTGACATTGGCGTTTGACTATTTTGCAGTTGACTATATTGACAGTTTTGTTTTTATTATCTGTTACCCGCAGTCATTATATTAGGTACCTACTTATATAATAATAGCTGCCAGGTATCACTTTATTAGCGCAGAATCTCCATCTCTTTCTTTGGGTGCCGTATAAGAGCAGACTATTATGTCACATACTGTAGTAGTACCTATATTTCTGTGGTCTTTTTTTATTGACTTATCTAATACATGTATTTACATTCATAAAATTATTATGAAAATTTACAAATTATCATATTATAAATATAACGTAGACAATTTGCACGTTTTAATAAAGTTTAATTATAAATATAAACAAGAACATCGATTAATTGAGCACTAGTTACTAACTACTCCACCTGCATGACTAGGTATTTCGTTTCTTTTCAGCGTTTTACATTTCTTTGTAAGATACGATTTCTCTTCCTAAAGTATTTTCGCCAATGTTCCCTTGAAGATTTGTTCAGCAATATGACTATCGTATGAGGAATTAGGCGAAACGCAAAAAATGCGTTCAATAGAATCGCCCAATGCTTTTCAATACCATCATTCAAAATTGCACTGAAATAATATAAAACTGTAAGAGTATCACAAATCACAGCTATTCCAATTAATGCTATGACATGACTAAAACGTATTCGTGACATTCTTCTCTTACAACAAGACATCACGGATATCACTATCTTCAACAACATTATTATTACAATTGTCATTATAATAAACACACACAAGTTGAAACTAAGACTAATGTTCTCATTATTGCGGTAAATACTGCAACTGATTTCACACGCAACACTAACTGCCACTGCCATTCCAAATGTAGATATAGTAACTATTCTCTTCTCGTAGCTTATTTTTCTATTAAAAACGAACACTAGTTTTACATACGCAAGCACAGTTGCGCTAAAAGACCAGCACATCGTTATTAAGAACAAACTGTTATTTATTTTCAGATAATAGGTAGTTACGTTAAAGGAAAACATGAAGCCTGTGGCACACCAACACAAATGAAAGGTTCCGAAAATTATTTGGTTCACACTTATGTAGTTGTGAAGTGTCCTCCAATGTGACATCAAATACCACGCTGTTAACAATGATATACAACACAACGCCGAAAGGAAAGATGATATAATTAATACCAATTTGATTATAAAGATATACGAATACATTTTGTATTTTCACTTTGCTTTCATTTTTTAACTGTTACAATGCTGTTGACATAGCATAACTAGCACAAGTTAATTGGATCCGTTAATAACATAATATAAGATAAGGTATCTAATAATTATAAATATTATCATGGCTGAACCTTAAACAAACAGGAAAAATTAAATTGTTGTTTTTTTTTACATATTCTACGCTTTTTATATAATTTGTAACTCATTTTAATTAGCGAAAAAACTTGTTGTGAAAAATATAATTTTGCAGTTGGAAGTGGCGACAGGATGAATTTGAAAAGAACTTAACACAACAACTAACAAACAACTATCTTAAAAAGTAACTTTTACTTTTTTTACTTTTTATATTATGTTTAATAAATTATACCTAATAAAAATATTGCTTTATTATATAATTAGCATTAGCATTTATCTACTTTTCAATGACGTAATATTATTAAGATATTGGGAAATATCAGACCAAATTCATATTATTGAGAAAAATTATTACACTATTGCTGCTCTTAAAATACGATTTCTTCTTCTCCAATATACTTGCCAGTGCTCTCTTGAAGATTTGTTTAGCAGTACCACCGTTGTATGAGGAATTAGTCTCAAAACAAAAATAAAAACCAAGAACGGTAACATAAATGAACGGTAAAGACCAAAAAATAACATTAAATAGTAACACGCTGTGATAGAGTCACAAAGTACTGCTACTCCGATGAGCGCCGTGATATGACTAAAACGTCTTCTTGACATTCTTCTCTTGCAACATGACATCACTGACGTCACTATCTTCACTAACAACACTATTATAATAGTCATAATTATAAATAAATGTAGTACGCCACTAACATGTCTTATATACTCATTGCCATGGTAAACACTATAACTAATTTTACGAGAAATAAAAAACAGTGCTGCCATTCCAAACGCTGAAACTGTCACGCTTCTTTTCTCGTAGCTTGCCCTCTTATTGTACACTAGCACCAGTCTCAGATACGCGAATAAAGTTGCGTTTAAAGACCAACATAACGTTAGAACAAATAAACAGCTACGTATTTTTTTAATGTAGTTTGGTCGCAGTGATATATTCATTACGGATTCGCATGCATGCAAGCAAATTTGTAGTGTCCCGCACATTATTTGGTTCACACTGATGTAATTGTGCAAAGTTCTCCACCGTGGCATCAGACACCATGCAGTCACTAAAGATATAGAACACAATACTGATAAAAAAGATGCCGTTATTAATAATGAGCTTGATGGAACCATCATTAATTATATCATTGACTCAAAACAAAACGTAGTTACCCTTCGCCAACTGCTAAATGTGTATTTAATAAAGTTTGTTTGTTACTGAACACATTTACAATATTACGTTGATATTGATAATTAGGAAATTATTGTGTACAAAACTAATGATTTCAATTAAAAACTGCTATTAGATTAACTGTTGTCATGGCAATATTGGAAATGATAATCAACAGGCAAAAGTAAGCTACAAATTAATATAATACGCAATTTTTTTAAATTCTTTTTTTACATCGGACTTATCTAGCATTCGACCACGCTCTCACCTGATGGAAAATGACGATGCGATCGAAGGTGTAGCATGCTAGCTAAGATAGTACCTATTCACTCTTCAAACTCCTAACTTCAACTCTCAACTTTTTCTTCTTCTAATAATTTATAAGCATAGCATTTGACCACTGTCTCACCTGATGGTAAGTGATGATCTATGGGGGAGGCCTATGTTTAGCAGTGGACGTCTTCCGGCTATTGATATGAGAAAACTACGATCTTTAGAGTTATATCCTGAATGGAACAACTCAATTATCTTCGATTTGGCCCTATACAAATTTCATCATCAGTATAAAAATACGATTGAAATCGCGTAGACCCCTTTTTCAACCAACTTCAAAAAAGAAGAGGTTCCCAACTCGGTTCTATTTTATAACATTATTTTCCTACACCCCATAACAAAATAACTTCTCCCGCCAAAATGTCCGTTTGCGAAACGCATTCTCGCTTATCTATGCGACGTGAAACATGACATATTGCCCGCGAATATACGCCACAAAAATGGTCAGAAATATGTTACTTTAAACTTTTCTCTGATGAAAATTGCAAAACTAACGTCACTTAACTCACGGACGAGTACGGGACGGGTAGCATCAATGGGGTAAAAAACTGACATTTGCTCACTTCAGATGGCAGCACTGCTGAGTGTTCCCTAAATCTGACAAATATCTGTCATCCTCCATAATAATTTTGTAAGCAAATAAAAATAACTCAACTTATTTCATTAATATGTTCGTTAATCGTTGTGTTCAGCTTTGGATTGCAAAAAGACGGGAGTCCATGTATTCCCTAAAGATATCAAAAGGAGAAAACAATGGATAAAAGCTTTACGAAGAAAAAATTGGGAGCCAACTAAATATTCGAGGTTATGTGCTTTTTTTCCAGTAGTAGATGCTTTTCTATTCCGCAACTGTTCTTTTAACTGCCTAACACTCCACGTCGAATACATTTTTGTAGTATTAGGATCGAATTCGCTGGTAAACACAGAGAATCAAAAACGCAATATGGCAGCGATTAGGATCACTCAACAGTGGCGCCACCTACGATTAGCTTTCAGTTTTTAACCCCATTAAGACGGTTCAGGCTCCACATAGGGCTTATGGAGCCAGTACCTCTTTTTAATTGGTGCTAGCCTGGGTCTTTTCAAATCTAGAGTGAATGGACATCTCATGGGCAAACGTGCTCCACCTTAGACAACTTCGTCATTCAGGTGAGATTTTGTCAAACGTATGCCCATTTTAGAATTAAAAAAAAGAAAAAAGGCAAATAGCTGCTTAGTGGCACTCTGTGGGGGAGGCCTATGTTCAGCAGTGGACGTCTTCAGGCACCAGCCTGCATTTGTTTGGACCCAAAAAAAATTCATTTTGAAAATTTTCCAAACTACTTGGTGGCAGGACTTTTCTGCAATGTTCGTCTAGGTAGGTACCACCGCTTTGCCAGTTATTCTGCCGGCTTGCCAGCAAACCGGAACACTACTGTGTTCCGGTTTGAAGGGCATTGTATCTAGTAAAATCACTTTGGTCAAATGAGACTTTGATCTGATCTCACAGTCTAGAAACTATTATCTACTAGGATGTTTGATGTCCCAGGATAACGTACGCAGTGCATAATGTCACGCGAAACTTGAATTTACCTAGTTCTGGGTGACACTGCAATTATACCTATGTTATGAGCGACCGTAACCATAACACTAGGCGAACGACTAGCTCGTCACGGCATACGTTTAAATAAAAAAAAACTGATGCTACGTTATTTGAAATTGTAGGAAATCGGTTTTAAACTGCCGAGAAATTTCTTCTGATTTTCAGCCAATAGCATATACTCGTATGTTCTTCTATTTTCCGGCCATATTGGGCGCTTTGACCTATTTTGTGCGTTAATTGTCACCCACAGTTCGGGAACATATTGCGTTGTGGCCAGAAATAATTATGTGTGGAATTCAACCAAACACAATATGGGTGAGGATGTACACAAACAGTAAAGGTGGTAGTTAAGTACTCTTTTCCCACACCCCTCGTGAGTTGTGGCACTCATACAAAGCTCAACTAGTGCGGTCAGCACTTGGATGGGTGACGTCTAAGTGGTATCCAGCAGTGATGCTTCGTGGTACTCATATGAAGCTCCACTAGTGCGGTTAGCACTTGGATGGGTGACAGATAAGTGGTATCCAGCAGTGGTGCTTTGGAGGACACGTGAAGATGTCACCTCTGGTTATTGTCGTGAGACTAACTCATATTATGACATGGAATCACTGCCTGTGATGACTTATAGCGTTGAGACGTGGTCTTTTACTGTTGGCTTCATTAGAACGCAAGCTCAAAGTTCCGCAATGAGCTATGGAGAGAGCTATGCTTGGTGTTACCTTGCGAGATAAGATCTGAGATCCACAGGAGAGCTAAAGTGACTAAGTTAGCTCTTCGAATTTGGGAATTTGAAATGCCAATGGGCAGTCCACATCACTCGTAGAACTGACAACCGATGGGGTAGAAAGATTCTCAAGTGGCGACCACGAACCGGAAGACGCAGTGTAGGCTGGCCCCCACTAGGTGGACCGACGGTGATGACATGGCCTACCCTGAAGCACCTAAGACCTATATGTAAGATTAGGTAGCGTTCGTCACAGTAGTGGCACCAAGTGGCACTAACAGTAGGTACAGAGCATTGCTGGATGCTACAGACCAAGTAGAGTACTACGTACCAATCACAGAACAACTGTTGATTATTGTGAGATTCCCGTCTGATATTTGATCTGTGTTGTCTTTACAGATACATTGTGTATAAACATATTATAGTATGGTATCAAGAAAACTCCATAAACAAGCACTCACGACGCTTGAAACAACCAACACAGAGACGCGTAAATATCAAATTTCCCGTGAGATAACATACGACTACGAGATATTATTCTGCCGTCACTCAACGTAGCGAAATGTCGCTTCTATTTCTGCTGTAAGTTATAGTAGGGCGACTCTTGCAGTGGTAGACAGGGTAAATTATCATGGAAGGTATCCACGATTTCGGGGAGTAAAGCAGTAAGAACTCGACCAACCGTACGAATAATCAATAAAATTTTTGGAATAAAAAGTACTTGTTTTAAGAGACACTGCATTCATAATAGAAGAATTCAGAACTCGAAATAATTGTTTCACATGTCTATCACAGAATTACAGGTATAATATGTAATTCTGTAATAGACATGTTAAAGTAATTATTAAAGTAAAAAATAAAAGAAGAAGAAAGAAAATAAAGTAAGAAGGAAGTAATGGAGAATAGACATTCTCCATTACTTTTTTCGACTTGTTCCGGCCCGGCAAAAAGTGCAAACAGGCCCAAGTGGCTGCAACTATGGTGCTAGAGCCGATGCACACGAAAAGTGACCTCAGGCCTGTTATTATTGACTGCGCCAAGAACTGCGTTGCAAATCTTCAAAACAGAACTTATATAAGTTTAGAACTACTAATTCCTCAATCCCTATTTAACCATCTTACAATTGACGCACGGAAACACGATATCCGTATTTGGTAGAAATACCCCGTATTCGTACAAAGCTTTTTGATTCCTAATTTATGATTCGGACAGATATGGGATGGAACACCTTACCAGCGTCATCATTTCCTTATCCTTACAAATATAATCTGGGAGTTTTAAGACTACAGTGATCCGGTATTTTCTAGGCAAGCATACTCCATCGTTGACCATGGCGAGACCTGGTCAAATGTAAGGCTATCTAAAAAATTGTGGAATTGAGGAGCTACGAAAATTACACTTTACTCCAAAAACCTTAAACAAAAACGTCCCTACACTTTCTAAATTATAAAATATACAGGAGTCTGCCATGTCGCGTCCTCGACGCTCCGTGGTATGAAAATGTCTGCGTGTGACGTCACAAATTGTCCCTCTATTCAGTTGCGAAATTACGGGCGTCGACGCGTGCCGAACTAATTTTGCACCAATTTTCTGAACGGAATTACGTTCTCGATCATTTTGGATTTCAGATTTATATTTATTTCCTACTTAAGAAATTATACAGGGTGTAATTGAATTCATTAGCATCGTTTGAAACTAGTTACCTACTCATGACACCGGCCACGTGTCACCCAAAATTTTTGAAATCTAACGCTTCGATTTGGTATTGATATTAACTCCAAAAAATTTGATTTAAATTTACTTAAACAATTGCTACAGTACAAAATTATATTAAAATAATTAAGAATTGTTTTTAATTATTGCATACAACGTAAAAACGTTTTTAAAAGTATCAAAATCATCGTGTCAGCTACGTTAAGCGCCACGGCAATCTTCATAATTTACAATAAAAAATATTTTCATTTGCACTCTTTACCCTTTAATATTCATCAATAAATGATGTACTATCATACACCCAATTTATGCTAATGAATTAAATTGCATCCTGTATATTATAGCTGTACATTATGGATGCAGGAGGCGAGCAGCCGCTCAAGGTGGCGTGCTCTGGGGGAGGCCTATGTTCAGCAGTGGACGTGTTCATGCTGTTGATGATGATGATGATGATGATGATGATATTATAGCTGTGCCCGCGGTTTCACTATCCAATGGTACAGCAGTTGCATACATAAGGCAGTACCTAATAGCTCTTTCTTCTGTATTGTGGATTGGGGGTTCAACTCCCGGCCAGACCCAGAAGAAATAAAAAAAATTGTATATGAATGAATTTTTTATTTTCTCTAATACTTGTAATTACATTTCATCATCAACTGAAGACGTCCCCTGCTAAACATAGACCTCCCCAAAAGAGCGCTTCTATTACGAGCTGTTTGCTTCCTGCATCTATCGGCTCCCCGCGGTTTTGACCAGATCATCGGTCCACCTAGTGGGGAGCGTCTTCCGGTTCGTGGTCGCCACTCAAGAACCTTTCTTCCCTATCGGCTGTCACTTCTACGAGCGATGTAGCCTACCCATTGCCATTTCAACTCGAACTATATCGGTCACCTTAGTTCTCCTGTTATGATACATTGAGATCACAAATTCACGTTTCTCTATACTTACCTTTTCAGCTGTTATGCAATTTATTGCAGTAATATAGTTACAACTAATTTCCTGAATTTTACCTTTTCAGCTGTTATGCAATTTATTGCAGTAATATAGTTACAACTAATTTCCGGAATTTTACCTTTTCAGCTGTTATGCAATTTATTGCAGTAATATAGTTACAACTAATTTCCGGAATTTTACCTTTTCAGCTGTTATGCAATTTATTGCAGTAATATAGTTACAACTAATTTCCTGAATTTTACCTTTTCAGCTGTTATGCAATTTATTGCAGTAATATAGTTACAACTAATTTCCGGAATTTTACCTTTTCAGCTGTTATGCAATTTATTGCAGTAATATAGTTACCACTAATTTCCGGAATTTTGCCTTTTCAGCTGTTATGCAATTTATTGCAGTAATATAGTTACAACTAATTTCCGGAATTTTACCTTTTCAGCTGTTATGCAATTTATTGCAGTAATATAGTTACAACTAATTTCCGGAATTTTCTTAATTCCCACAAAAGGCATCTTGAATGTGATCATAGTAGTTTTATGACTAGCTTCATATTAAGTAAAAGATGCTAATTAGGTGTACACCTCTTCAAAAATCCAGACCAAACCAGACGAAACTTCGCGATCGGTTCTGAAAAGAAAAAACCCTTTGAGCGATCGATGACGTCATTACCGGTCCCAATGCGCACTCCAATTAACCTGACGTCGATGTACCCTCAAAAGTGGAAACGCTTTCAGGCTCTATTACGAAGCAGTAAGGTTAGTTTTCAAAGAACATTTGAGTGTCTTTGTGGGATTTTAATTATAATTTCGCAGCGTGTTTTGAATGAAGGTGTGTCAGTGTTTGACAATAATTGGAAATGCGTGGTCGTCAGCTTCATACACGATAATGTTATGACGTATTTAGTTTACAATACAATCACGCTCTTCTAACAGCTCAAGACGTCACTCAGTTAAACGTTGTACAAGTACAAAGCGTTTTGCTAGACCTTACATTATTCGAACAGCTGAGGAGTGCACTTTTTTCTTTTTTTTATGAAAATGAATGATGCGACGAGCTAGTCGTTTGCCTGATGTTAAACGTCACGGCTGCCCATAACAGATTGCAGTATCACTCAGAACTCTGAATTAATATAGTTTTGCGTGACACTGCACTGCGCACGCCATCCTGAGACTTCACACAGTCGAGTAATAAGATTACTATACTGTGTGATCAGATCATAAAGTCTCATTTGCCCAGTAATTTAATTAGTTACAATGTCTTTCAAACCAGAACACAGAATTGCTTGCACACTACTGCTTTGCGGCAGAATAACTGGCAAAGCGGTGGTACCTACCTAAACAAACTTTGCAGAAAAGTCCTACCACCTAGTACAAGCACTTTCTGCTTCCTTGTTTTCGACATGTTAGAAAGAAAAGAAAAGAAAGAAAGAAAGAATCTGGGTCTCATTAAATCAAGAGTGAATAGGCACCTCTAGGGTAAACATGCTCCAACATAGAAAACATCAACACCTTCAATCGGGTGAGATGTTGTCAAATGTGAGCCCATTCAAGCATTAAAAAAGTTGTAAGTACCGACACAAGCAAAACTTCCTCTTGGTATTTGTAAAATAAAATAAAATAAAAATAAATATTTGTCGCCATTTTCACACAGCGCCATCTAGCCCCAAACTAAGCAAAGCTTGTACTATGGGAACCAGATAACTGATACAATACTTAGATACTTTTTTGTTTGTAAGAGTCCACTTAGTTGAGTGTGTGGTCCCGACGGAAGAATAGACCACCCATATCTTTTGGTGGGTGCCGGATATTTAATTTTAAAAGATGATTAGAAATTTAACACTGTGGATTTCATTTTTAGGAATTGGAATATACATACCTACGTGCTATACAGGTACATAAAAAATATTTTTTTAAATTGTCATTTCCCCTCATAACTCAAAAAAATGTATAAAACCTTTCTTGTATAAAATTTAATGTAGATTAATTTATATTCTGATCATTTTTTGCTATAGGCCACAGTTTTCAAGTTATTTATGAAAAACTAAACAGGGAACCTTTAGACAAGCACAGTATTTTAAATCCATCGTGGAATGAGTTTTAAAGTGTAAACCTGACTTAACGTATAATTTATCTTACTCAAAATGTTGACAGAAGGATTCGAACCCACGCCTTCTAAAGTCACCGGATTAGACGCTCTTCCAACAAAGCCATAGTACTTTTTTTCTTTTGAGGCTATGGCCCCTATATAACTACTAAAAATTTTAAAACTTCTTTATTTTAATTTTACGTGCAAAACACGAGTAGAACCGCGGGTTACCTCTAGTTATCAATATAAAAGGCACCAAACGAGCATTTAACGATTGTAACTTGGCACGTTAGTCACAAAGTTGGATCGTTTGTGCGTCGCAGTAAATCAGCAACAAATGCTGTTTATATCGGTAATTACATTATCATGACGCATTGGTGTTCACGATGTTTAGGGTTCCGTACCCAATGAGTAAAACAGGACACTATACCCTAAGCATCCGGTGTCTGTCTGTCTGTCCGACGTATAAACGGCTGTATATCTTAAGCCGTAATAATCGGCAATCGGCTGAAATTTTCACAGAATATGAGTTCATCATCATCATCAACAGCTTGAAAACGTCCACTGCTGAACATAGGCCTCCCCCACGGAGCGCCACTTTGAGCGGCTGCTTGCTTGCTGCATCTATCGGCTCCCCGCGGTTTTCACCAGGTCGTCCACTGAATGGGGGGCCAGTCGACGCTGCGTCTTCCGGTTCGTGATATACGTTATTAAGTCGAATTGTAATGAATAAATGACATGACGAGCTTGCCGTCCACCTGATGTTTTATTTATTCGTTAATAATATACAGTTTTATAAATATGTTGAGCGTCAAGGCCGTCCATACAGCTGCAATGCCACTCGAAACTCTATATATATAACATGTAAAGTTTCACGTGACACTGCACTTCGCACGTCATCCTGAGACATTAGCATAGTCTAGTAATAAGATTATTAGACTGTGAGATGAGTCTTAGGCTGACATTCAGAGTCAATGCATCGAGTTTACTTACATCGGTCTCACGTGAGATCGAACTCCGGACTCGGGGAGTATACTCCGCGTCGTTAAATTCAGAGACGAGATCAAACGATAACTCCGTGAAGTTCGACTCCAGCCACAAGCGTAGTTTGACATTAGTGAGCAATGATTTTCTTTTTTTATTTGGCAGTATTATGTTAAAAAGAGAGAAACAATAGCAAATATTATATGAAAAACTGAAACAGGAGACCAAACTTGGTGGTGATATGCTCTTTGCAGGAGAATATAAAAAGCGCGCCATTTTAGATTATTATTCTGTATTCTGGAAAGCGCGCCGTTATCTGTTTTTGTTTTTCAAAGTTAAAATTATTATAAATTTTGTTGTTAATTACCTAAATTTATTAAAAAAACTAGTGAATTTTAGCGGACATAGCAGTAGGTTAAGTAAAGCAATGAAAAATAAATCGTCTTTAGTGTTCAAAGTTTTTGTAAAAAATATCCGAGGGTGTTAATAGCTCCATACATACAAATTCTAGAAGCTAAAATGAATGCTTCTTATAAAATGAATACAACAAAGAAAACACACAGTAACTTATCTGCCAACAATGTGTAACTGGTATATTTATTTTTGAGTTTTCCGATGTTATTTTGATTTTAAATAAAATTATTACTCAATTTTATTTCGTAATTTATTAATGTTATTTTAATACAAAACTAATTTCTTTTCAATAACCATCTTAAAAATTGATTCTAAAGAGCATTGTATTTAAAAGATGACGAAGACAGGCGTGATAGCAAAGATGGCGGTGTCTGAGCACGGCTCGAGTCACCGATTTCGCGGCTCAGCCCGTCTCATTCTTAGCTGAGCTTATACTCGTACTCCATTATGCTAAACTCGACTGTGAATGCCGATACGATTGGAGTTTGAGTCTAAACTCAATTTCTGACATAACGAAGTTTGAGCTCAAACTCGAACTCGTTTGTGAATGTCAGCCTTAGACTCATTTGCGCAGTCATCTTACTAGACAATGCCCTTCAAACTGGAACACAGTAGTGCTTGCACACTACTGCTTGGCGGCAAAATAACTAAAAAGCAGGGGTACCTACCTAGACGAACTTTGCAGAAAAGTCCTATCTATCTAGTACCCTCGTATATTTATATTTACTTAAGAAACTAGCTCAGTGCGTTCCACTCGTGTGTGCCATACTAAGCAACCAGATTTCAGTTGAAATTGGATTTCACACGCACCGGCGGGAATGGTGAATACACCGAGTGTGGGTCCCTGATTCGATTCCCGTGCTGAGATCGTGAGCCGAATACCGGGCAGAGGTGCTCAAAGTTTGCGGTGGCCGGTCACCCTGGGTGGACAGACTTAGGGAAACAAAAACTTATAAGGCATATTATGGAGAGTCTTTGAAAAGTGGAATGTTCCAGAGTGTATGAGCGATAATGCAAGCAGATGGCCTTCGTGATGGTAAACCGTAAATATTGCCTATGAATCTGCAATACTAGATGAATTGCCAGTACGTTGCCAGTTCAGTAAAGCGTGGCGTTTTCCTTCACCTATTCCTGTTTTTCTACTCATATAATTGTAACAGTGGGATGGGTAGTGTATATTCCATAACTTACAAGACATTGAATTTAAGTTAACGTTCTACACTTCTTCAGGTCGTCCCCCACTCAGTGGAGCGACGACCTGGTAAAAAAAATGCGGGAGCCCATGGATGCAGGAAGCAAGCAGCCGCTCAAAGTGGCGCACTGTGGGGGGGAGGCCTATGTTCAGCAGTATACGTCTTCAGGCTGCTGATAATGATGATGATGATTCTACACTTTCGACTGCATTGTTGCTTAACATCAGTGAGTCGTAGTCAAACGTTAGCTTATCGGTACATAAAAAAAAATATTATATTCTTAGGAACCATGTCATCGATTTTAGTGATAAGAAAATGTAATGAAAAGAAATTAATAAAAATATATACTATATATATATATATATTATATATATATTATTTATATATATTATTATTTTTTTTTTTATTTGGCATAATTTGCACATTACCATGATCTTAAGTAGGCATAAAATTATACTATAAGTGACGGACTCATGACAAGACTTGAATTCATTCCTGGACATTTCGATTTTCTTTAGGCCAAAACGAAATTGATTGTTTAGGTTGTAAGGAGGAAATGTTACTTTTGAAGCTATAGATGACTAGGTATGCTATAATATAGGTAGGTACTATATACAGATTGATAACCACTGTCCCTGCGTACGTGCCGCGATTGCTGTGACAGAATGACGTGACAAAGTGACGGAACAGTTCTAAACGAAGGCGACAAATGTTGAGTGACACAACATTATTGAGACTGGCCTGATAGCTCAGTTAGTTAGTTCTGAACTGTAGGCTGTGGGTTCGATTCCCACTCGGGACAAACATTATGTGTGATGAACATCGATGTTTGTTCTGTGTCTGGGTGTTATATTGTAATTTGTCTTCTATTTATTATTTACTAGCAGCGCCCCGCGGTTCCACCCGCGTTCCTACAGGAACCATTTCTGTTTTCGGGATGAAAAGTAGCCTATGTTTTAATCCAGGGTATAAGCTACCTCCATACCAAATTTCATCCAAATCCGTCCAGCTGTTACAGCGTGAAAGAGTAACAAACATATACACACATACACACATACGCACAAACTTTTGCCTTTATAATATTAGTGTGATGTGATGTGAAGTGTGATTTATATATTATTCAGTTTATAATAGTAAGCTTACAGTATTACCAAAACGCTAACTATTTTAATTGTGACTATGTATGTATTTACAATCATAAAAAGTATTTAAGTATTTTATCAGTAGGTATTATATCTGGTCCCCATAGTACAAGCTATGCTTAGTTTGGGGATAGATGGCGCTGTGTGAAATGTCCACACATAATATTTATATTTAGTTATTATCTATAATCTATAACATCTATAACAATATTATAAAGGGAGTTTTGGCGGGAACGTGAAAAAGTTCACGTCGTTGCATTGTATTATTTCACAAAACTTATGCTTTTTCTAGTGTTAATGTTTAAAATTAGTGGCATTTTACGCATTAAGTGCTGAATTACGAGTATAAGTGTGGGCAAGTGATATAATGTTGTGAAATGTGGTTTTTCGTGTTGCTTCCAAAATTCCATAGAAGTAATAGTAAAGTTGCCACTACTTTACTAGGACATGACTTAGACTGGATTATGACTACCTGACTTAGACTGGACTATGACTACCCTGACTGACTGTGACTAAGACTTGACTTTACATGACATATTTCATAATACGATGAAAAACTACAATACTTGACACTGGCTAAATACACTATGTGTGGAGCCAAACTATAAGAAAAAAAAAATATTATAACGAGGAAAGATTTGATTGTTTGTTTGTATGCATTGAATAGGCTCCGAAAGTACTGTACCAATTTGAAAAATTATTTCACTGTTGGGAAGCTACACTATCCCCGGGTGACATAGGCTATATTATATTTTCAAAAAAATTAGGGATCCTTACTAAAACTCCAATATGTAACCCAAGGTGTAATAAATGTACCTAAAATATTCTTTACATCGCGTGCGCTGCGAAAACTATTATACCCGTGCGAAGCCGGGGCGAGCCGCTAGTTCATTATAAAGCTAATAGTGGGGCTTTAGTTGACAGATCTAAAACTCCTAAAACGGTTGCTGTTTTTGATATTAATAATTTCAGTCATTAAATAAATATTTAACTTTCATTTTACTAGCTGGACCGACGATCTGGTGAAAACTGCGGGAAGTCGACGGATGCAGGAGGCGAGCTGCAGCCGCTCAATGTGACGCTCTCTCAGGGAGGCCTAGGTTCAATAGTGGACGTCTTCAGGCTTATGATGATGATGATGATGATGATGATATATTTAATTTTTAACACACGCAAAGTACACATCATTTGACCGCTTTGACAATCCAATAATAATAATACCTTTTTATCGCTAACGCCTACCAGAACTCATAGAGCAACCGATTTTTCAGATTTTTTTCCCGGTCGTCATAACTTTTACTTGCCTACATTTTAGTTACCATGAGTGTTCACTGTACTTCTGCCTTAAACCGAATCTGCCACAAAACGAATCTGCCACATGCAGAATCTGCCTTAAATGAATCTGAAATAATACAGAATCTGCCATGAAACGAATCTGCCATATGCAGAATCTGCCATAAAAGGAATCTGCCATATGCAGAATCTGTCGTAAAAAGAATCTGCCGTAATCTGAACAAAGGTGATAGTCTTGCATGCGTACCTCAATTTTTAATAGGTAAGCCATTTTAGCGGTTCCCATTTACACAACGCCATATTATCATCTCATCGAAACGTATTATCTATTGCTCGTAATGAAGTACCAGGGTAGCATCAGTTAAGAAGAGGTTCAGGCTCCATACAACGGCTACAATGCAACGGGTGGTTGTAGTTACCTTTCAATCCATACATTCACAACGTGGCCTTTATTCAGCTCGTTAAGGTAAGTAAAGACATGGAACAAGGGGGAGAGGAATGCCAATACACCAAGAAAATAGATCAAAAATATGCCTAAAACTAGATGGCGTTGCAAAATAAGCGGCTTATAAATTGAGCGCAGATCAGAAATATGCCAAAAAACCGTTTTAAACCTGGCTGGCGCTGCAAATGAGCGGGCTACAGATAGCTACGGTGAAAACGGTTTTTTGACATATTTCTGATCTGCGCTCATCTTATAACCCGCTCATTTTGCAATGCCATCTAGTTTTAGGCATATTTTTGATCTATTTTCTTGGTATATTGGCATTCCTCTCCTCCTTGTTCCATGGTACAGAGCAGTGAAGAACCCCTGTTTATGCGGCGGCTGTGGTGGACTGGCTTTCCATATGATTTCCCCCGGGAATGAGCACCTATACCGCAGACGGGAATAACTATCTACTGCAAACTAAGACAAAACAATGTAGTTATAGAGAGGGTTAAAAGTGGGTTATAGTACAATACTGCAGCGGCCAGCACCAGAGGCATTGATGGAACGTGTAAATGGGGGTCAAGGCGAAGCCGAGGCACACATACGTAAGTCCATCAATGGCTAGTTGTGGCCAAGGCTTGTATAGTACTTTTCTCAAATAATGCGCGGAAATTAAAACTTAGAATTTTTTAGTTGAAAATAATTTTTCCCACCATAAAGTGTTTTTTTTTTTTTCTTATAGTTTGGCTCCACACATAGTGTATTTAGCCAGTGTCAAGTATTGTAGTTTTTTGTCGTATTATGAAATATTTCATGTAAAGTCAAGTCTTAGTCACAGTCAGTCAGGGTAGTCATAGTCCAGTCTAAGTCAGGTAGTCATAATCCAGTCTAAGTCATGCCCTAGTAGAGTAGTGGCAACTTTACTAGAGGCTTCTATGGAATTTTGGAAGCAACACGAAAAATCACGTTTCACTACATTATATCACTTGCCCACACTTATACTCATAATTCAGCACTTAATGCGTAAAATGCCACTAATTTTAAACATTAACACTAGAAAAAGCATAAGTTTTGTGAAATAATACAATGCAACGACGTGAACTTTTTCACGTTCCCGCCAAAACTCCCCATAAAGTGTTACTTTTGTCCAATGAACAGCTATTCTATTTGCAAGCCAGTTCGAAATTTAAATAAAACCTTTGATAAGTTACCTCCTTGGTTGCTTGGAGGTTTCGGAGTAAAAGATTGTTCCATTTTTAAATTACACGACAGATATGAGTTTAGGTAGGTACTATGTAATTTATTTGGCCGCTAAACCACGATATAGGGATTTTCATACAACTGTTGCCGGTCGCTGCTCGACAGTACCTACAGCAATTTCGATTTATCTCGAAGAAGGTTGTCAAAATATTGTGTAAATTTCCAAGCATGTTTGAGAAAAAATAAGTTGCAATCAACCAAAATGGAAAACTACCTAAAATTAAAAAATGTACTAGGTTGTAGGAGTTTTTTGCAAAGTTCGTTTAGGTAGGTACCACCGCTTTGCCAGTTATTCTGCCGCCAAGCAGTAGTGTGCAAGCACTACTGATCACAGAAGTTTTTTTTATTTTATTTTTTTTATGTGGTTGAATGACGTCACGAGCAATTCGTTCACCTGATGTTAAGTGACACGGCCGCCCTTAACAGATTTTAATGTACCGGGAAGAACGCTGTTGCCCATTCTCTGGATAGTCCCTTAGCCAGTTTTTACGGCACATCTGTGCCTAATCTGACACCGCTGGGACCACACAGACCCCGCTATTACCTATACCTTGCCTACACCAATGCAACCCGCATAGAAGTCGCACGTCAAAGACTAGCACCATAAGATATGACTTTACACGCTTTTGAAGTTAATAGGAATGCAAATTACCTACGTGACCTAGTTGCAAGCTAATGGAGGCGAATATTGGTATTCTGTGATATTGGACCATTATTGTACAACGTGTCTACAAACAAATTGGTTATTGGACGGGATTAAGCTGACAAATTATGCATGATTTGGAGGTTATCAATTAAATTTAGGTTTATTAATAAGTGCCCTAACTGCGCCACGTGGTTTCACCCATGTGGACACAATAAATATGTGTCTAGAATAATACGTACAACTACAATCTTAGTTAGGTACGAACTGTTAATTCGAGTCCAATCCGGCTTGTATATAATGCTTGTATATGTCGTGTATATAATGGTGAGTCCTCCTAGTTAGGCATGGAAATGATTGCTACTTTAAAATCATTGTCATTTCATCATATGATTTATTTGTCACTGTGATTTCACATGTGATTTTTCATATGCCTAATGAATTTATGATCACTGGCGATTGGCTGTGCCTTATGAAGTGGAACAGAGATGTGATTTAGGAGCAACCTAGTGAAGTTGCGACCTGCTACAAATGATTACAAGTAATCTAACGCTAATAGATCAAAGTTAACCGCTACACCACAATGTTATTAAAATTATACTTTTAGGGTCTCAGTTTGTTTACTGAAGCATAAATAAAATCGTAATTATGTTTTGATATTCGCCGCTTATGCTACTATCGTATTATGAAATCCAAAGCCACGATTCAATTAAGTGTGATTATCACACTGTGATTTGTAGTAGAGTATTAAAATTCTCATGAGTGTGATTCATTTTAAATAAATATGTATCCGACTGTTACTCACGAATAGTGTGTCAATTTCTCGACCAGGTTTCGAGCATATCCGATGCTCTTCCTCAGGATGAGTTCACGCAGCAAGATCGCGGCGGTGACCGCCGAAACCTGGTCGAGAAATTGACACACTATTTGTAGTAGAGTGTCTGATAAAAAGTAGCAGAGTGATTTATGAAAAATAAAATCATATGATTTCTCACCTACTCCTTGTGATTTGATTCATGCCTACTCCTAGTACATCTGCGCCAAAGTAGTACTAATACTTTTGTCCCAAGTAAGTTAGGCCATATCCTGGAGAAAGAAGAAAAAATACACTTTTTAGCTGTTATTGCACATCCCGTACCTACCTTATCGCATCATCATCATCAACAGCCTGAAGACGTCCACTGCTGAACATAGGCCTCCCCCAGAGCACGCCACCTTGAGCGGCTGCTCGCCTCCTGCATCCATCGGCTCCCCACGGCTTTCACCAGATCGTCGGTCCACCGAGTGGGGGGCCGGCCTACGCTGCGTCATCCGGTCGGTCCTTATCGCATAGACTTCGGGTATTGTAAATGTTACTAGAGCGTAAGGTTGAACGACGCCCATACATAACCATGGCACCTCATGCATAATTATTATGCTCGTCCAACGTTCCTGCTGAGCTACCAACCAACTCGTGTATGAAAACAATACCTAACAAAGTTTAATTAGGTACCAGACCGATTGGTGGAAACCAGAACAAACGGTTTCCATGAAGTTATATTTACTAGGCTTCACTGTTTGCGCGGTTCTAAACAACAACGTTTACTTTATTAATAGAAACAATATTTGCGCAATTTATACGTATTATTAACTTTATGAATAACTCTAAAACTACGATTAAATATGTTTTTCATCCCACATATTCGAAAAGAATGGTGGCTGAGCGGTATCATGTGCGCTTTAAATTTACGGCACCGCGTTCGATCCTCTGCACCAATGACTTGTCTAGTAAGTTATGTGCAGTTTTCGATGCCATCGCTCCGTGTCTCGGAGAGCACGTTAAGCTCTCGGTTCCGGTTGTCATAAGAACATCTACGGCAATCATTACCAGTAGTCAGAAGCCTGATAGAATCTAACGCCTGATCTAACCATCCCTGTTACTGGTTCCTTATGGGTTGCGAGGTCAGATGGCAGTCGCTCGTGTAATTCTGGTAGCCCGCCGCTACAGGTTAGATTGAGAGCTGACCCCAATAAGAAATGGAAAAAGGCAAAGAGGATGATGTTATACGAAAAGAAGTGAAGGGTCCCTCGATATTAATAGGTGCGCCTAAAATGGGTCATTGAGGCGCACTTAAACAGTGACAAAATGGCCTTTCTCATAGAGGGGGTAAAATTAATTTTATATAATGTAATTCAAACACAATTTATGTTGTTTATGAATACATACAATTACAATACAAAACAAAAGCAGAGTGTGCCAAATGGTACCAAAATTATTTAACTCCGAGTGACGTACTTTGAATCTCTCGCTACGCTTAGGATTCTACTCTAGAATCCTTCGCTTCGCTCTGGATTCGAACAATCGCTCTCGCCCTAATTACATTATTTTGGTCCCCTGTGACACAATCTACTATTGTTAGGCTCTCAGAATGTTAAGAGTTCCTGCGAGAACCTGATACTTAATCGTTTTTTTATCAGTTGGGCGTTAACAAACTTGGTTCACTATCTAGTATTTCCATAACTTTAAACCTAGGTATATTTTCCAAACCACGAAAAACAAACATTTTAAAAATACGATCCGATACCGGGAACAAACTCGGTATAAATTGAATATAGAGGCGAAGGAGAGTCACGCGCGAGATATTGAAAATTGGTTCGTGACTCCGACCTTGCGAGAACCCCATTTTTAAGGATAAACTAGGTATCTATTGGAATTGAGTCGCGGTAATCTGAAGTGGCTTGGCTTAAAGATGTTTTGGTAAGAAAATGTGGGATGGCTTTTATCTTCCTGTATTTAGGGTTGTTTTTAAGTCACAATGTCTGTTTATCATAATGACTCTCATATTCACAGACGATGTAGTTAGGATAGTTCATGGATGAAATAAAAAGTCACAAAATCAATGTTTTGCAAAAAAATCCTGAATGCTCCATTACTACAGTAGGAACTTACAGTATTTTTCGCATCATATAACGTGTAAATACAGCGATTTCTAATCGATTTTCTGGTCGTAAACGGGAAAAAAATTGCATCTAAAAATGGTGTTGAATTGGATAAAAGAACGAAATCTTTATTGTTTTTAAACGAAATTTATTGAAAACCCAAAATATAAGCCAGTATTTATTTGTTTATTCATCATCATCAACAGCTTGAAGACGTCCACTGCTGAACATAGGCATCCCCCAGAGAGCGCCACTTTGAGCGGCTGCTTGCCTCTTACATTCATTGGCTCCCCGCGGTTTTCATCAGATCGTCGGTCCGCCGAGTGGGGGGCCGGCCTACGCTACGTCTTCCGGTTCGTGGTCGCCACTCGAGAACCTTTCTTCCCCATCGGTTGTCAGTTCTACGAGCGATGTGGTCTCGTTTCGGATCTTGTCTCGCAGGGAAACACCGAGCATAGCTCGTAACTTTTAATCTATGAATTTATCGGAAATAATTCCTATGATAATGGCTAGTCTAATCGTTTATCTTACATTATGATCTAATTTTGGTGACCTATAAATTACTGATTGTGCACAGTTTAAGTTTTCCCAGACCCTTTTTTTGGGGATAGGTGCCCCACCATGTAAATGAGCAGGAGGATAGGTGCCTGTACTATGGGATAGTAGCCTTACAAAAGAAAATACTTTATAAACACTATTAAACATGTTTTTTGTATTCTATTTATAATATGACACTCAAAAGCATAATCAAATAATAAATTTTACCATACATTTTGTTTAAGAAATAATCTACTAAGTATTTATTTTTAATATAAACATCACAATTAAAATTGGTAATTATTTGAATATTTCAAATAATCAACACACGTGAGATACATTTCTGTCCATTTATTCTACACTAGCTGACCCATCCCGGCTTCGCATGGGTTTATAACTGTTACACTCTAACCCTGTCAAAGAGAAGAGGGAATGGAGAAAGATAAAAATAGGGGAAAAAGATGAATAGATAAGACGAAGGGAGGCAAGTAGCTTTCATAATTTTTCCCTATTTTTTCTGTCTTCCATTTACCTGCCTGCCTTCGCCATCTGATCTATTCATCCTTTCTTTTATCTTTTCTTTCTTCCTACACTTTTCCTGTGAACAGAATATGCATAATGTGCTTAGCGATGGAGACGTTATCTAAGTACCTATATGCTCTGCACTGTGGAAGCTAGCTGGTCATTTTTCAAGATATTGTAACTATTCATTTACTTACCATTGTTGATTGTTTTTTTACTGTTTAATAAATCATAAATGAACAAATAAAAAAATATTGCGTAAAATTTTCTTCACTTTGGCTTCGTGCAACCCGCACTTGGCCGTTTTTTAAACATTAAGTGTTTTAAATGCTATTCTGAAACATTTGCTTCAATCACTCCAAGGTTCTTCGAAATCCGTCCAGTAGTTTCAACGTGATGCGGGTTCAAAGGGACAGACAGACAGACAAAAAAAGAAAAAAATTGTTTTCCATAATTATTTGAAATGTAAATAATTTGTCTTTTTGTGATACTCGACCTTAAGTTACTGTTAAATATGTGTCTATGAAAATTTCAAATCAAATACATAAAAACATTTCAAAAATATGTTGACATTATCGGCGGTGCATAAATGCACCCTAAGGGCACCTATACCACCAAAAAATTGGGGCAACTATCCTTTTTGATATGGATAGATGCCCTTTTATTTTTAAATTAAACTAGATATAGACTATTACTGGACTGGGTGATGTCTCAGGATGATGTGCGCAGTGCAGTGTCACGCGAAACTTTATTGTTTTAAAGTTCCGGGTGACACTGCAACTGTTATGGGCGGCCGTGTCACTTAACATCAGGTGAACGACTAGCTCGTCACGTCATTTAATTACATAAAAAAAAAAAAATAAAAAAAAAAAAAAAAAGATACATTAGAACAATTATTGACACGTAGGCGTGTGTGTACTCAATAAACCAATGAGTTGATAAAATAAAACTTAAATGGACTATAAGTACTGATCAGAAAGTTATGTAACAGTAAATACTCGCGTTTAAAACTTTGACGCGATTTTGGCATTCGCCGCAGAGATGATCGCACATACGGTCGAGGTGCGTCTATTTTGGAAGACGTTCTGCAGGGACCCGAGATGTGTGGCGTCTACGCTCATTATTTAACCCATAAATTTACTGTTGCGATTTTGGGAACATGGGTTTTTTTGATAACGGGGCACATATCCCACTGAGGCATGTATCCCGGTTTTACCCTATTATATTATTAGAGTTCGTCCCACGAAAGAAGTCCCATCGGCAATAAGTGGAACTAATTGTCAATACATATAATTTTCTGTGTGTGTAATGTAAGTTTATGTTTTATTTAATTTACTAAATGAAATCGGTATTCAACAATTATTTTAAATTAAAATTTTAGGAGTCTTAAATAGTAGACCATAGCAACATTTCGTCGCGGACTGTGGCGACGCGTCTGCGGGTCATCTTACGTGAAACGGTCTCTACTTTCAGTTGTGAACTGTCACTTTAGAATATTTAGTTCAATGTAAAGTTTGTATCTACTCCATAAACTTTACTATCTGCGTAATTATGTACACTTGGAAATAACATAAGGAGTTAACACTAAAAACCCGCGTATATTAAATAACCGGCCAAGTGCGAGTTGGATTCGCGCACGAAGGGTTCCGTACCATTATTTATCCCTGCCATCTAGTGTCACAAATCTGGTAAACGAGCAAAAAAATCACGTTTTTGTATGGGAGCCCCCTTAATAAATTAAATAATAATTTAATTTATTTTATTCTGTTTTTTTTTTTAGTATTTGTTGATATAGCGGCAACAGAAATACATCATCTGTGAAAATTTCAACTGTCTAACTATCACGGTTCATGAGATACAGCCTAGTGACAGACGGATAGACAGACAGGCAGATAGCGGACCCTTAGTAATAGGGTCTGTTTTGCCCTTTGGGTACGGAACCCTAAAAACTAATTACTAAACTAGTTCCTAATCATTATTATTATGTAGATTATAGCTGTAAATATACATACTGTTGGTTTTGACACACACGTGTATTTTATCCGTAACCTAGGTAACAACTAGTTTACATCTCTAACACACCCCCTTAAACTAGGAGTTACTACTTACATATCAAGCCTAACACAAATTGGTTAAACTTAACCTTACACAAAGGCTTCGTAAGTATGTCTGCTAACATCTCAGCCGTAGGAAGATACCTAATCCTAAGTATACCATTGTTTACAATTTCTCTTATAAAATGATGTCGAACATCAATGTGCTTGGTGCGTCCCGAATACATTGTGTTCTCAGTTATATTCCCTACGGATTCACTATCGTAGTATAACGTAACCACACACGATCGCCCTAAGCACTCTTTCAAGAAACTCTTTATAAACAAAGCTTCCTTTGCGGCGTCACAGATAGCAAAATATTCTGCCTCGTTACTGGATAACACAACGGTGCGTTGCTTACGGCTTTCCCACGAAACCAAGTTCTTACCTATCTTGAAAACATATCCAGAATACGACCGTCTGTCACTAACACAGCCAGCAAAATCAGCATCAGCATACCCAGTGACGTCTATTCCTGTTTTCTCATAAGATATTCGGTACTCCATAGTGCCTTTCAAATATCTCAACACTCGTTTCGCAGCCTTCCAGTGTTCATCCGAATAGCAGTCATTAAATTGACTCAATACACTCACAGCATGAGCAATATCAGGACGAGTACACACTGCTAAGTACATTAAGCAGCCAATTAGACTTCTGTACTCTAATAACGAAAGTTTTCAATCAGTGTGTGTTGCCAGTGATGACTTATGGAACTGAGACATGGTCTCTTACTGTTGGCCTCATTAGTAAGCTCAAAGTCGCGCAGCGAGCTATGGAGCGAGCTATGCTCGGTGTTTCCCTGCGAGATAAGCTCCGGAACGAGGAGATCCGCAGGAGAACTAAAGTGACCGATATAGCTCTTAGAGTTAGTAAGTTGAAGTGGCAATGGGCAGGCCACATCGCTCGTAGAACTGACAACCGATGGGGAAGAAAGGTTCTCGAGTGGCGACCACGAACCGGAAGACGCAGCGTAGGCCGGCCCCCCACTCGGTGGACCGACGACCTGGTGAAAGCCGCGGGGAGCCGATGGATGCAGGAGGCGAGCAGCCGCTCAAGGTGGCGTGCTCTGGGGGAGGCCTATGTTCAGCAGTGGACGTCTTCAGGCTGTTGATGATGATGACTCTAATTTTCCTTTCTTCTGTTCACTCTTAGTTAGCTTTAGTCCAACCTCCATGGGTGTAGTAGCCGGTTTACATTCCGCCATGTTAAATCGCTCAAGTACCCTTTTCAAGTAACTCGATTGATCCAAAACAATCTTGTTATCTTGTCTCTCGACTCGCATACCTAAGATGTGCTTAACTGGACCAAGGTCCTTCATCACGAACTCCTTCATGAGTTCTTCCTTAACCATATTCTTTTCATAATTATTTGTATTTGTGAAAAGCAATATGTCATCTACATAAAGGGCAATAATCACCATCTTTTCCTCTCTTGACCGTATGTAGACACATGGTTCAGTAGTCAACCTCTTGAATTTAAGCTTCTCAGTCAAAACAGAGTTTATTTTCTCATTCCACGATTTAGGCGCTTGTTTAAGTCCATAAACAGCTTTGTGTAAACGATAAACTTTGTTCTTGCCTTGATTAACTTCAAATCCTTCAGGAACTTCCATGTACACTTCCTCTTTCAGGTCTCCATTCAAGAAAGCGGTTTTGACATCCATATGATCAATTTCCATATCATACTCAGCAGCCAAAGCCAGCAGCATCCGTATAGTTGAATATCTCACAACCGGCGAGAAAGTTTCCTGGTAATCGATACCATACTTTTGCGTAAAACCTTTTGCAACTAATCTTGCTTTATATTGCAAAAGTTCACCGTTCAAACCTCTTTTCTTCTTAAATATCCATTTGCACTTGACAGGCTTTTTATCCTTCGGTTTGTCAACAAGTGTCCAACATTCATTATCAAGAAAAGATTGATACTCATCGTTCATAGCAGACTTCCATTCAGCAGACTCCGGTCCACTCAAAGCTTCCTGTACCGTCTTTGGTTCGTTGCTATCAATTTCATTCGAAATCGCAACCATGTTGCAAGCATCTTCAAATTCACTCATTGTTCTCGAATCTTCAGAATCAATGTCACCTGCATCTGGAACATACGTCGGATCAGAAGAAAGATTCAAGTTGGAATCCTCATCTTCAGATTCAGTAAAGCTTCTATCAACAGCTCGTTCCTGCTGAACACTCTGAACAGACTCATTCAATGAACAACTTGGTTCGCTCATCACAAATCGTGAAATGTTGTTGTCACTAGACGCGGGCTGGGTGTAAAATTTATCTTCTAAAAATATAACATTTCTAGCTTTAACAACCTTGTTCGGAAATAAAGGATCTATCAAACGATATCCTTTTCTATCCTCACAGTAGCCTACAAAAATAAACGCTTTACTTTTCGCATCTAACTTCTTTCGTTTTTCAACAACAGCATATGCTAAGCAACCAAAGACCCGTAAATGATCCAAGTTTACCTTGTTTCCCGACCATTTCTCCTCAGGTGTAGCTCCCATCACCGCCTTTGTGGGTGATCTATTTTTGATGTAAATTGCAGTACTAACAGCTTCAGCCCAGTATTCCTTACTCAAGCCAGCCTCCTGCAACATGCACCTCGCTGCTTCGATGATCGTACGGTTTGCACGTTCTGCAACTCCATTTTGTTGCGGACAGTAAGGTACGGTAGTTTGATGACGTATCCCATGCTCCTTCAGATAATTCTGAAACACATTATTCATGTATTCACCACCATTGTCACTCCTACAAGCTTTAATTTTATTGCCTGTTTCGTTCTCGACGAGGGCCTTAAAACGTTTAAACCGATCAAACACTTCCGTTTTCGACTTCAACACAAACCCGAAAGTCTTCCTCGTGTAGTCGTCAACAAACGTCAGAAGATATCTTGCACCTCCGAGAGACTCGTGTGACACGGGCCCACATACATCTGTGTGTACCAAGCCTAATACCTGCGTAGCTCTACTCACAGACTTTTTCGGAAAAGGAACCCTAGTCAATTTTCCTTCAATGCAGGAAATGCACGGTGTAAAATCAGCTTTATCAAAATTAATACCTAAAGCCATACCTGATTTCAATAGGTTCATGCTCCGTGCATTTAAATGACCTAGTCGTCGATGCCAAAGTCCTTGACTTTCCTCCTTCACATTGGATACTGGTGAATTTTCCTCGGACCCCTTGATGCCCCGACCCTGTGCTAAAGATTGTACACCGGACTTATTAGTAATCGCCCCGAATGATACCTTCTTTACGCGCTCATTGACGGTATTTAATTTGTACATACCATCACAAAGATTCGCGGTCGCATCAAGCACATTTTTGTTTGAATATATTTTACAAAAATCTTCCGAAAAAACAACTCTAAAATCAAAACGTGTCAAAAACCTTCTTCTTCTTCTTCGTTTATGGCTTTCTATCGCTTTTTAGCGATAATTCTGCCAATGTCAAGTAAGTAAAAATTTGTACGGTTATGTCACGTCAAAGTCCTATTTTGTCAGTCAAAATGCCAACAGTAAGATGGTGGATATTTTACTGAAGGCTCTAAAAAGCCGTTGAAGAGAAAACGAAAATGCATGGTTATATAAACTTGGAACCATTTGCCAACACTCGTGCACGTTCACGAACACTTAACGAATAATAATCCACCCTTATTACACATTAAAATTCAAAAATACACAGGCTTTGGTAAAAAATTCAAAATTTACAACCGCCATTGTCGGATTTTCTTCAAAGACCGTCAAAAACCTAACAGATATCAAATTAGTTGACAGATCCGGAAAATAGACAACGTCACTTAGAGTCATTACACCTCCCTTCTCCAAAAAGAGTTTCGCATCACCTCGACCAGCACTAAAAAGTTTTTCACCGTTGGCGACGGTCACCTCCCAAGTTGAGTCAGGTACGAAGTTCGTCAGCAGATCAGCCCTGTTGCACATATGACACGACGCTCCGGAGTCGACATACCAAGCGTCTCTCTTCACATTTGAAGTCAGTGCTATCACGTTGGCTTCTACTTTACTTCGACTACGTTCCGCTTTCTTCGGTTTCTGGGGACAATTCTTGCTCATGTGCCCAACCTTTTTACACCGAAAGCACGTAATATCAGCCCTCTTCTCAGGCTTAACAGCTAAGACTATCTCGTCTTGGCGTTCAGTGCCATTGTCCCGTCTCGTGTCTTCTTGTAGCAGTTTCATTTTTACAAGATCACTGGACAAGGTCACTTTGCTGTATTCCAGCGCCATAACCAGTGGGTCATAATTTGTAGGAAGCCCACTTAGCATAATCACTGCTAGGAATTCATCCTCTATCGCCGCTGACATACCGCTCAGCTTATCCGCGATATCCATTATACTTCCCAAATAAGCCTCTAACGACGGGAACTGCTCCAACTTCATAATAAAGAGCTTTCTCAGTAGCCCAAGGCGTCGACACAATCCTCGGTCTTCAAACGCCTTTTCCAAGCTATCCCAGGCTTCGCGTGCCGTCGTAGCATTACGCACATGGTGCTGCACAGAAGTACTCACGTTTAAACAAATCTTTACTAACGCCTTCTGCTGTTTCTTCTGGTCACACTTCAGGTCTTCAACACAGTCCCAAAGATCATGATCAATTAAAAACATTTTCATGTTGAATTTCCAAGAAGTCCAGTTGGAGGACCCTTGTAGTTTTTCCAACATATTCGCACCGCCACACGCCATTTTCGGAAGTAAAACCGCAGGTCACGTCTAAAAATTGAAAATCAGACGCTCTGCTACCATGTTGGTTTTGACACACACGTGTATTTTATCCGTAACCTAGGTAACAACTAGTTTACATCTCTAACACATACTACTACTGTTATCTAAAAGTACAATATTATACACGAAAGATATACAGGGTGTAATTGAATTCATTAGCATCCTTTGAAACTAGGTACCTGCTCCTGACACCGGTCACGTGTGAGTCAAAATTTTTCGAAATCTAACGCATTGACTTGGTATTGATAATAACTCCAAAAAAGGGATAACCTACTTAAGAGTTTAACATGCGCCAATGGCCTTGAGCGTTGGACACAAAGTTATTAATAAGAGCCACCTGGGGCACCACACTCGTAGGTTTGACAATGAGCTAGAGTTTGTCAAAGATAAACAAGTCCAGATGAAACTCCGTGAAAAATATATCCCTATTATAATAATATTATGGTGCCCGGTTTATTACTTATATAATATATCTATCTATATTACTTATAATAAAACTGTAACAGGTCCAAATCTGTACATTGAAGATAATATATAGAATTTTTTTTTGAGGGCTCCATTTTGATGGCCTTGATAGCTCATTTGGTAATGGCTCTGCCTTCTGAACTATAGATTGTGGGTTCAATTCCCACCTGGGACAAACATTTGTGTGATGAACATCGATGTTTGTTCTGGTGCTGGGTGTTGTATTGTATTCTGTGTATGTATTTACAATCAAAAAAAGTGTCTAAGTATACATTTTTTTAATTTTTGTCAGTCTGTCTGTCCGTCTGTCTGTCTGTATCTACTATTTGTATCTGGCTGGTTTTATCATTAAAAGTTTAAATTTTAAAGAAGATAATTCCATATTCAAATTAGGAAAATGTGTGATTTGTATTTGTTTTTCGCACTGTGAAGATGAGTGAATCTAATGAAGAAACTCGATACATTTTAAAATTTTACTACAAAAAACATGGACCTAATAAAAAAAGAAGGACGGAGTCCCAATTGATCCCGAACCGAGGTACCCTTAGGAAGTCGGAACGCTAATAAGTACAAGCGGACACGCACACACTCACATCATAGGAAGTCTATCGCCTGCCATTACTGCTCCGGACGTCGCCCAAGACGCTTAGAAAAAAAAAAAAAAATGCCGTCTTGCGTTGTGAAAAGTTGTCGGAATCATAGTAGTTTGATAAAAAAAACTCAGGGGATCACTTTTCACAAGTAAGCTTGTTATTATTCCACAAATTTTTTGCTTTTTCGATAAAATTATTGAGATGCAATCAATACACAAAACCAGCTTAGTGTTGCCAACAATCAAACTTGCAAATTACCCGGAAGTGTGGGAGAATGACGAAATTGTGTTCGAATACAAGTTATTCACCTATATTGATCATAATTAGAGAACTGACTATATGCAAATGCATATTTTCATTATGCATATTATGCATGTGTTGGCCTTTTTCAGGTTAATAAATATTTTACCTGTAATGGACCTACTAATTGTGCATATTTGGGCAGGTTTTCTATAAAGTAAAAAAAGTAAAGTGTCGTGTTTATTAATAGATACTTACTTTTAAAAATTAAGACGTGTTTTTGACTTTTTTGGTTGGCAAACTGTCAGAAGAGCCATGATTGGTTGATACTTGCTAGGTTGGTAGTGTTTGTACCATCAGCCAATCATGGATGGTTCCGCTCGAAGAAAATTGAGTTTGCTGGGGAGTCCAGCCATTACGAAAATGTCGAAAAAGCAGTTAATTCCCGTTGAGCAGCAGTGGCGTCAAGACATATGACACTTACTAGTATTGGAAGTTTGTATAAGAAATAACAAATATACATAATGGAAGATGCAAGTTTCATTTCAAAAGTAAAGTAGAAAAATACGAGTGATGTGTTCATAAAACATTTTCAGCAAAAGCCTGGCTATAAATCTTTGTGCGAAATAAACAGTTTTATTGACTGACTAGCAGACCCGACCCGGTTAGTTAGTTTTACGCCCTAGCCCTGTCCAAAGGAAGAAAGAAATGGGAGAGGAAAAGCCTGAATGGAGGCAGGTGCGCCTCTGTTTACCATTATACATTCATCCTTTTCCCCTATCTTTTTCGCTCTCCCTTCCTCTCTCCTATAGCATAAAGGATAATATGGAGTGCCGTCAACTTTGTTGCTGACGATGTTTTATCGTAGTGTATGGATTACATCGCGCAGGTATAACTGTAACTACAAGGGCTGCACTGCCGAAGCTCGCCGTACTATCGTACACCATGAAATTACCGCTAGGATTAAAAATTTAGTAATCTTTTGGCAACATCTGACTCTAAGCCTATACTATAAATAATGCACACCAGCTCTAGGTCAACGTAAAGTAGGTAGGTACCCTATAAGTTGCATCTAATATGGACAGACAGATACACAACAAAATAATCCTATACGGGTTCCATTTTCATACTGAAACGGAGCAAATATAGCATTAATAGCGTGTAAGAGGATATATATATTTATGTCGTAATAGTTTTTTACAAATTCAAATAGGACTAACCCTGAGGGATGAAAAATAAAATGACATAAGTTATTAAATTTTGACTACCCTGTTACAAGATCGCGTAGCTTTTTGGTCATACAAAAAGTCACACCAACGTCAGATCTTTTTTTTGTCGGTTTCGGGTAATTTTCTTCACATGGCAATTCTTTAATCCGTCACACATGTTTAGGTGTCCGCCATTGCTGTACGTCAGTTCGATGTCAATCAAAACTCACTCCTGTTTTTTTTAATTCTATGACAAAAAAGGTAAAAATGCAACGCAAGCCGCGAAAGAAAATTGCGATGTTTGTGGACCTAGTGCAGTGTCTGTGAGAGTAGCACAAATTTTGTTTAAGCGTTTTCAATCCGGTTTTGATGTCAAAGATGCATCTCGCTCTGGTCGCCCTATTACGGATAAAATGGATGCCATTTTTTTTAAAAAGTGGAGCAACATCGGCATATCAGTAGTTACGACGTAGCTGAAGAACTGGGAATTGACCACAAAACAGTTTTGGCGCATTTGAAAAAAACTGGGTACACAAAAAAGCTCGATATTTGGGTCCCTCACGAGCTCACTGAAAGAAACCTAATGAGCCGTGTACTCATCTGTGATTATTTATTACGACGTAATGAAACCGAACCATTTTTGAAGAAGCTGATAACTGGTGATGGTAACACGTTCAATTTTATAGATCAATAAAATTGACGAGACCACTTAAGTCAATGTTTTCTCCATACTGTAAACCGAAGAACATTGACCAATACTAACCCTAAACGATCAATAAAATTGATCAATCACAAAGATTGATCAATAAAATGTAACGTGTATGGGGCCCAACGCTAATTTAGTTCGACTGGAACCCTACCCTGCCAAAAGAGTTTAAAATACCTATACTGACCTTCTGTGCTAACGATCTATTATTGTTCCAAATACTTTTACTGACATTAAAGTCACTAAGAACTAATCAAATGGCTCTAAAACCGACTTTTTCGTATAGTCAATACCTATTTATTGGCTGTTTAATTGATAATTTTCATACAAATAAGAAAAACATGTAAAATATTTTATAAAAAACAGCAGCGCGTCCACCCGTTGGCACATGCCGGGGCAGACTAATTCACGCCCCGCCAAGGGCCTCGCCCTTGGCTCGCCGCAAAATAACGCAAAATATTACAACAGACAAACAGACACTGCAAACAACACACAACAACAACAAAACAAAACACACAAACAGACAACAAACAGACTTAAACAGACTTAATTTTGGCTCTAAAAATAAAATGATCAATTGAGCTTGTATATTTTTAAATTTCCTATCCGAGGGTGTAAAAATATTTAATGACGCAATCTTCCTTTACGCGGCATTGTACACTGTGTGACTGGAAAGGCGTTCTAAAAGTATTTTTTTTATTCATAATGTACCAGTAATCGAATATTTTGTTCAATTGATAAGTACAGGTGCAGAATGATCTTATTGGTGATATTTTTTTCATATCTGTAGAATTCATAGGTTCTTCAGTATGATTAGTTAAAAAGACGCGTTTGGCCTATGTTAAAGGCTTAATCAAGTGCTTAGTTTTAAAGTTTTTAGGTATAGTTTAGTTTTTAGGTCTAGTTTAGTTTTTAGGTCTAGTTTAGTTTAGTATATACATGTTATTTAAGTTTTTATGTATATTTTAATAAAAAAGAATTAGACTATAAAAAAAAAGAAAAAAAAATCAAGTGCTACAGTAGAAAATTACAAAAAAAAACAATTATTACATGCAAGGTGAAAAAACTATTAAAAGTACCAAAATCATTCGTGTCGTCAACTACGTTAGGCGCCGCGGCAATATGACATAATATTCAACAAAAAATATTTTCATTGCACTTTTTACCCTTTAACGCAGCGTAGGCTGGCCTCCACACGATGAACCGACGACATGGAGAAAACCGTGGGGAGCCGATGGATGCAAGAGGCAAGCAGCAAGACGTCCATACGTTTGAACGGTTCATAGGACAACATTACCGTGTGGTCCTAGTTTGCGAATAGGACCACTCTTTCGAAACTTATACTCGTCACAGAATATTAAAGTTAAAACGGGTCTATTTACGCACAGTTTATCAAAACGTAATTTTAACTAACTTCGACGTTTCGACCAAGTTACATTGGCCGTGGTTACACGGGGAAGACTTTGTTTTATTTGTTTTATTGACCCTGTTTTTAGTGCACAATATTACAATTACGTACTGCTCCTATAGTACGCCCTGGTTCTATACTGTAATGTCCTGGTTTTTCTATCTGCATCTACTGAAATTCAAAATTTGGAGATGGCAACCCTAGAGTAGGTAGAGAGTGTTGTTTTTGGCGGGAACGCGAAAAAGTTCACGTCGTTGCATTGTATTATTTTTCAACACTTTTGTTTTATCCAGTGTTAATGTTTAAAATTGGTAGTGTTTTACGCATTAAGTACTGAATGTACGAGCATGAGTGTGGGCAAGTGATATAATGTGGTGAAACGTGGTTTTTCGTGTTGCTTGCAAAACTCCATAGAAGCCTCTAGTAAAGTTGCCACCACTTTACTGGGGCATGACTTTGACTGGACTATGACTACCTGACTTGGACTGGACTATGACTGTGACTATGACTAAGTGAAATATAATAAATATAATGCAGACTATGTAGACTTTTTAATATTGCGACTGAAGGACCTTGTATCCAGGTCAAGAACTAATTAAAAAAAAAAATAGAGAGTGTCAATAACGCGCAGGCCGGGCGTTATCTCCAGCAACCCGCATTTGGTATTGAAAATAATAATAAGCTATTAAGCTACTTGCCTGCTATTCAAAAATAACAAGTAAATATTATTTTCATAAAGTAGGTTAAAAATAAATACAATAATCAAAAAAATAAGTAAAATCGGTAAATAAATCATAGAGTAATAAGGTTTTAAAGTTTCTAGAGGCGGCATCACCTGTCTCTTTCTCGCAAAACAGAGATCGTCTGGAGCGTTTCTAATGACAACACACGTAACGTCACATGCCAAAGAGATTGTATGTAAAGCTACCACAGCTTAGTAATGAGGTAGGTACTAATGACAATGAAGTACCAAGAACTGACGTCACTGCATGTTTGGGCTGTCTCTTTCTATTCCTGTATATTAAAATGCTTGTGACTTTGTAATTTTTTTGAGATATTTGGTTTTTATTTTCCTGACTATTTATTTTACTATATTATTAATTTATATGCAATTAAATTAATATCAGCGAACTAGCACATTCTAATCTACCGTCAATGTCCCGACGTACAATACTAACAGTATCGGCAGTTTCACGCAAACACAAATCGTGACGCGACCAACTAAGTACATATCACCAGATTCCACAAAAAGGATAAAATAATATACCCTATGTTTTGATTAATTCCTATGCTCAAATAGACCCATTTTAACTTAAAAACTTAACTGTTTTGTTTTTTGTGCGTTTTCTAATAATTATTTTCTATGGAAGCTGGCACATGGGGATATGCCAGCTTTCAAAGAAATATATTCTAGTCAAAACCGCAGTAAGTAAGTAGGTTAAACAGCCGTTCAAGGTGGCGCGCTCTGGAAGAGGCCTATGTTCAGCAGTGGACGTCTTCAGGCTGTCGATGATGAGGTTAAACATGTTTTCGAGAAAAATGCGAAAACAAAAAGTTGCGAGTAGTCGAGAGTAGTCAAGTAGGATAGGAGTCAAGTTGCTGCATTCTTACTTCCTGAGAAAACGTGAGAAAAAACAGAATATGATATTTTTTGGCCATTCCGAATATGTCTCTAACTTAATTTTGCCAATAACGTTATAGTTACTGCGTTCTTCACTATGAGGGCAGAATACTACAATTATGTTCGTTTCTTAAGAAATTAGCATGATAGATTGTAGTGTTAAACAGCTCAATCACGAATTCGGGTCAGACACGAAATTCGATCGGAAACCGGTCGAGTTTTCATACTGAATCTCAAATCTCGTGAGTATTTAGCTGTGTAACTAGTTTCAATTATTAAACATTATTTAATTATGCGTATAATTTGCAATCGATATAAAAGAAGATCCGTACCTACAACCTAAATATTTAATTTAACACCTTTATGTAGACGTGTGCCTTCAGTTATGAGCTCGTATTTGATTTTACTCATAATAGTACCTGCAAGTATTCTAGCTTATACTTTAGAGTCGGGAGGATGTGAGAAAAATGAAATCCCTAAATTTGAGAATACGTGTTGGGGTCCAGATGAAAGCAAATGTATAAATGATACTACCGTGAGACCGTTTAAAGTGATATTTAGTTGAGAGGTGAGTTTTGTAGATTCTCGTTTGTTTAGTAAATTCCTCGAGAATATCTGAGAAATTTCACATAGCCGACAGCTGGGTGATACGGAAGATACCTATGGTTAGAACTGTAGTGGCGAGCATATAGATAATACACCGTATCCTTCAGCAAGCTATATCACAGCCATGACAGAGCGAGACAACTAAAAATACTCGGTTCCTTTGGCAATTCCTTTGGGCAACCTTAACTTAGTTTCCTTTTTTTGTATGCTATAATTGGCATACGTTTGACAACAACTCACCTGATGGTAAGTGACGAAGTTGCCTAAGGTGGAGCACGTTTGCCCATGAGATGCCCATTCACTTTTGACTTGAAAAGACCCAGGTTATACCCAGGAGGAAACACTTGCTGGAAGAGCATTCCATTCCTCGTCCGTTCGGACTATGAATGACTCAGCAAAACGCTTAGTGTAGACTTGTGGTACACTAATGGCGTAAGAATGTGAAGAATCACTAGGCCTTGCAGTTCTATGAACTGCAAGGCATACAAATGAGCCGACGAAGAAGCTCAGTCAGTTCAGAAGAAGAAGTTTAGTCAGATTTTAAGGTGGAAATAGCAAAGCTTCTGGACACATCGATGCTCTTGTTCTAGACAAGGCACGGCAAGATGGGGAAATATTATCTACTATCATTTTACACCGATACCGGTTTTTCCAAGGATAAATTAGTATCCATGTCTGTGGTCTGTGTGGTCCAGCATAACTGTTCTAAATGCAAGTCAAGTTTATTGATAATATTATTCAGTCGTGTCCTTGATAATGTATCAGTTCTAGTAGAGCATAGAGGAACCACCTTTTTTGATAACATTTAAATCGAACCTACTAATTAGTAGGTTTTTAGCGAAATCACACCAAAAATAGCATCAAATACATTATTACTAATTCTAGATGATAATGGACTTGAAATGCCGTCTGAGGATGTATCGACCACCAAAGCCAACATATCCGGGCGTAGGCTTCGATTATGGCTTTAACACTAGAGAAATACCTAGTTGGATCGAGTACTGGGCGAATGAGTATCCCTTCAAACAACGTGAGGCATTCCTGAACCAGTTCCCACAATTCAAGACTACTATCCAAGGTCTGGAAGTACACTTCATCAGGGTGATTCCAAAGGTAAGAAAATATGGTAATTATCAATCATTAATTAAACTCAAGTAAATTGCAAAAAAAAGTGTGATGATGGTCCATTAGGTACATATAATTTGAATGGAGAGCGATGGTGGCTGAGCGGTAGCATGTGCGCTTCGCAATCTTACGGCACCGGGTTCGATCCTCAGCCCTGCACCAATGACTTATCTAGTAAGTTATGTGCAGTTTGTGACGCCATCGCTCCGTACCTCGGAGAGCACGTTAAGCCGTCGGTCCCGGTTGTCATAAGAACATCTATGGCAATCGTTACGGGTAGTCAGACGCCTGGTAGAATCTGACACCTGATCTAACCGTCCCTGTTACTGGTCCCTTATGGGTTGCGAGGTCAGATGGCAGTCGCTCGTATAATTCTGGTAGCTCGCCGCTACAGGTTAGATTGGGAGCCGACCCTAGTAACAAATGGAAAAAGGAAAAGGAAGATGATGATGAATTTGGATAGAAGAGGGATATTTCCCACAACTCCGTCTCTTTTCGTGGGTCCGTAAAAGATGGCTGAGGGAATATACAGAGAATAGGAAGCTGCATTCTCTTCAGTACAAATCTTCTGCGATCACCAAGCTGCCTGCTGATTATGGCATACCTTCTATGATAGGCGTCCAAAACGGCGTTTTATGGGGAAGGCCTGTGTCCAGCAGTGGAAGTTTTCCACCTGTTGATGTGATGTGTGGTATGATTTACAGCCATCAAGTCTTTCTCTCAACGGCTGTATGAGCTACGTAGCTTACCCATTAGGAATTGAAAAACTGAATCACTCATCTCATCATCAGCCGGAAAACGTCCACTGCTGATACAGCCCTCATCACGGAAGTTTTGCATAAGCAGCATAAGCATAGGCGTTTTGGTGAACGCAAACGACAGCCGCAGGATAAATAGGGTACATCAATCGTACGAGCACCATAACCACACACACAAGCAGCATAGAAATCTTAACATGAGCTCATTCCAATTTCATTTCATCATTCCCCAGGTCCCAGACGGAGTAGAAGTGGTGCCGTTGCTGCTGCTACATGGATGGCCAGGGTCCGTCAGGGAGTTCTATGAAAGTATAAATTTTCTAACTGCTGTTAGCAGATACAGAAACTTTGCTATCGAGGTTGTGGCGCCAAGTTTACCAGGTTTTGGATTTTCTGATGTAAGTTAAAAGGTTTTTTGGACTTTTCTGCAAATATTCAGGTCTATCTTTAGTATGAGGCTAAAGATAGACGCGAATAATTTTAGTATTGTCCATGATGGGACAAAAGCCACTATTTTCAGTAGTCCCATTGGGATAAGTGGCACCAATTATATTTCAGACCCACTAGTCCCATTGCACTAATTTGACCCAGTAATTCCATTTCACAGATTAGAGAAAAAATCAATTGACTCTGTGTTCCATTTGTTTATATGTTATTCTTTTCTGTTTATGACAGGCTAACGTAGGTTCGTTTTCATCTATAATTTGGCGTGAGAATGGCCGTTGTTATTTGTTTTGTTTGTCTAACGTATTGGTCTACTCATGTTGGTGCTTGGCTTATGATTTTTTTGTTAGATCACAACAAATCTATTGACTTCCTCCAGCAGCTCTAAATTAGCTTTCGTAGGTCACGCCAGTTTGCAGCACACATCACACACTCAACACTTCAACAGCCAATAGACGTCCACTGCTGAATATAGGCCTCTATCATAAAATGACACGTTGGGCAATTTTTTTTTATTGGACTTATCTAGCATTTGACCACGCTCTCACCTGATGGAAAGTGACGATGCGATCAAAGGTGTAGCATGCTAGCTAAGTAAGTACCTATTCACTTTTTTCTTGAACACGCCTGGGTCATATTTTGCCGGAAACACAGACGCTGGTAGGGTATTCCATTCCTTAGCAGTTGTAATTAGGAATGAAGAATCAAACCTCTTGGTACGAATGGGTGGTATTTCGACCATGAAGGGATGGCGCCTAGCCGAGCGTCTGGAGGTCCGGTAGTGGAATGGTGACGGGGGAAAAGATCGTGCAGTTCTTGTGCACATTCACCATGGTGCAACCTGTAAAAAACTGACAGACTTGCCACTTTACGGCGATGAGATAGGCTCTGAAGCCTTTCACCTACCAAAGTATTGCCGTCAATGAGCTTTTTGGCATGCTTTTCTATTGAGTCGTTGGGCACTTATCATGGGAGAGGTTGCCATAATCCACACTTGGCAGGCATCTTGGTGACTTTGTAGCAACCTTTAGTTATTAGTTTATCTGTGACTAGTGATTATGAAAATATTGCAGGGGGCAGCTTATCCTGGACTAAACGCTGATACCATGGCAGTAGTTCTAAGAAACCTGATGCACAGACTCGGCCATAAGAAGTTTTACGTTCAAGGGGGAGATTGGGGGTCCATAATCGCCGCTAATATGGCGACTTTGTTCCAAAAAGTAATGTATCTAACATAATTATTCTTTAAAAAAGGGGTTCAATTGACTTCGATAGCCTTAGTTTTAATCGTGGACATACATGGCTGATATAATCATCTACAATATGTATATTATTTTCATTAAAACCCCAAGCCACTTAACCGATTTTGATGAAATTTCTATGGAACAAATGTAACAGTTGGTATATCAATTACTATAAAAAAAAAAATTCGAAATCAGTTAAGAAATGACACAGATAAAATATGTAAAATGTATTGTGAAATATTATAAAAAGAAAAATATTATATACAACTGAATTGAGACCCTCTTCCTTTTTTGAAGTCGGTTGAAAAGCTAACGCAACCATTTCGTTTTTTAGGAAGTTCTTGGGTACCACACTAATCTAGCCGTACCTTCCACAACAAGAAATTTTATTCTCAAAGAGAGTGGTTTGTACCCTCGAGTCGTGGCATTCAATGATACTGATGCTGTCCAGGAAACAGAAGACGAAGTAAAGCAAATACAGGAAGGATTTGGTTATTTGCATATACAAGCCACAAAGCCTGACACCATTGGTAAGGGACTAATGCCCGTCTAAGCTAAAAGTGGATAGCTCTTACGTTCGCACCAGTATATCCATTCTGGCCGTTTCGGCAACTGCGTTTCGCAATCTCTCTAAGACATACCCAAATGCGTTGCACTATGTCAGTAGGTACGTCATTAGAGAGATAATTGCGCACTTAGGAGCTGTTAAACTTTAAATAGATAATAAATAAATAAATAAATATGTGTGGGACATATCACGCAGCGCCATCTAGCCCCAAACTAAGCATAGCTTGTACTATGGGAACCAGATAACTGATACAATACTTTAGTGCAGATAAGCAAATAACGCAGCGTAGGCCAGCCCCTACGAGGTGGACCGATGACCTGGTGAAAACCGCGGGAAGCCTATAGATGCAGGAGGCAAGCAGGCTCTATGGGGGAAGCCTATGTTAGCAGTGGACTTCAGGCTGTTGATGATGATAATGATGAAGCAAAGGACGCGTGTTCTAGTATGTGCGCCATCAGCCCGTTCCTATAGCAGTACGTTCCTACTGTTAAGAAACGGGATTTTTCTCACAGGGGAAAGGCTATAAGGTATAATCCGCGCATGCTGGCCAGGTGTGGATCGGTAAATGACACATGTTCCTGAATTTTGTGATTCTTGAACATGCCGATTAGAATTAGCAAGTTGAAATGGCAATGGGCAGGCCACATCGTTCGTAGAACTTATAACCGATGGGGTAGAAAGGTTCTCGAGTGGCGACCACCAACTGAGCTAATCAGGTCTAAATGTACCGTTTCAGCCAGCTGCGTATTACCATATCATTGTCAAAGGCCCGCCGCCAACTGCTCTGGTTCGTTTCACACATTTGTTCTGATGTTAATTGAGACAACGAACACGCTCGCTTATAAGAAACCTGTTCACTCTCCTCTTGAAAATCTCAAGCTTATAGCCATATGGAAACAGACGCTGGTACAAAGTTCCAATCCTCAGCCGTTCATATTATAAAGCTCGAACCAAAACGCTTCATACGGATAGGATCCCTCCTATCCGTAGGCAACCATGTACGAGTACCTGTGTATGACGAGGTGTCGTACGTCTGGTCGTCTGGCTGATAATGCTTTGATTATCTACAATGATACTAATTCACAGGAACAAGTCTATCAAACTCGCCAGCAGGTCTACTAGCCTACATTTTCCAACTTTTATCCTCTGGCACTCGTCCTTACTACGTCACAAGGGAGAACGGAGGATTGAACCACTTTCCCAGAGATACTCTTATTGACAACCTGATGTTGTACTGGATCAGCAATTGCATTTCTTCCTCTTTCAAAATTTACTCTGAGACGCTGTTTAAAGGGTTCTACAGTGGTGTGAATGAGTAAGTCCGTGTTTTTATCACTATTAAGTACGAGAGATGATCCGTTATTTCATTGCAACTTGCTCATTTTCTCGTGAAACACTGACTGACTCACTGTTTTCCGGGATAAAAAATATGCTTTAGTAATACAGGCACTCAGTGTGCATAGTTTCATCAAAATTGGTAAAGCCGTTTTGTGCGTGAAAGCTATGCAAACAAATATACAAAAATCATTTTCTTTGAAGATGGAAAATGCATTCACAATTTACCATCACCACAGAAGAGGTGGTGGGACTCGAATCCATTAAAACCTTTAGAAAGAGGGGGGCTTCTTTCTAACTCTCATTTACATAATTATGATCTCAATAACGATTTATTAATTTGTTAATGAATAAATAATGTAATACAACAGCTGGAAGACGTTCACTTTTGGATATACGAGATTGGCCTTCCCCATCAGACGTTGCCATAATCACCACGCTTGGCTGGCTGACGTCTTGTAGATCGCAGTAGATTATACTGCAGAGCGAAGACAATGCTGCTGCGCATCTGGATATTCCCTTAGCCAGCTCTTATGGCACCCACGGGAAGAGATCCCAGCTCGAAGCCTTGAACTCCATTCAGAGACGAGCCAAAAGACTCATTGGTAATGAGTGTGGAGCTTAACTTGCACCAACGCAGGTGCAAATTAAGCTCCACAGTTTATAGCCGGTGCTCAAAGTTGCCAGTTTATCGGTTTTTTACATAAACTGCATTTTAGAGAGTGTGCGAAGGAATTACACGATCATATTCTTCCATCTCTTTTCTTCCACTGGACATCAAGGCGCACAAAAACACGGCACCCATATATGGTTGAAATTCCATCAACCTGCACTAAGCGTTTTACTATGCACTTTATAGTGCGAGCAGCCAGTGAGTGGAACACCTTGCCGGCGTCCTTGTTTCCAGCCATGATCTGGGAGTCTTCAAGACGAGAGTGAACAGGTATCTTCTAGGCAAGCATGCACCATCGTAGACTGCGTCATCACTTTCCATCAAGTGAGACACTGGTAAAATGCTTTGCCTATAAACAATAAAAAAAACAGCCATCATCATAATCAGCCTGAAGACGTTCACTGCTGAACAAAGGCCTGTGCCATAGAGCACCACTTTGAGTTGCTTTCTTGCTTGCGGGAAGAGATGAAGTGGTCCTATTTTCACATCACCGGGCATTTTTGATTATTAGGCTGTATTTTCTTTACAGTGCACAAACAAATGTCCCGACATGGGTTCTTCAAGCTGAATATGACATTATGTCTCAATCTCCAAGTGTCCTGAAGAGGAAGTATCTGAATCTGCTGCATGTCACCCAGGTGGAAAATGCTGGACATTTTATGGCACTGGAGCGGCCGAAACGCTTCTCTGAAGATGTGCTGGCTGCTATAGAATCATTCAGAAAGTTTACACACTATTAATCATAATGATTAAATCATCATCATCATCATCATCAACAGCCTGAAGACGTCCACTGCTGAACCTAGGCATCCTCCAAAGAGCGCTACTTTGAGCAGCTGCTTGCCTCTTGCATCCACCGGCTCCCCGCGGTTTGCACCAGGTCGTTGGTCCACCAAGTGGGGGGCTGCGTCTTCTGGTTCGTGGTCGCCACTCGAGATCCTTTCTTCCCCATCGGTTGTCAGTTCTACAGTTCTATTTTTTTTATTACTTTTTTTAAGGCGCACAGCTTCAGGTTGAATTTTTTTATGTTTTATGTCATCATCAACAGCCTGAAGTCGTCCACTGCTGAACATAGGCCTCCCCTAGCGAGCGCCACTTTGAGCGGCTGCTCGGCTCCTGCATCCATCGGCCCATCGGCATCGAAATTTTTTGAGTGAGTCCTATATTATGCTGGAAGCATTGCCCGGTTGAATTGCATTCGCAAGTTTTTAATTACTTATATAAAAACAATTTTCTTATTTTCTCAACAGAAACGAACAGAACCATCAGGTAATAATTTGAAAAATATTCCTAAATTATGATAATTTTGTGAGTGTCATTATTGTGTTGTTATGTCGTTGTTTTTAGCTTACGTTAAGTTACGAGAAATTAACCATAACTCTAAAAATAATTAGTAAAGTAATAAAAAAATATGAATATACAATTTTTAACAAAAATAAATTTTTACCTACAATTTTACATTAATTTTTGACTTTAAATCCAGCAGTGAACAAATCTGATGCTTTTAAAACAAAAAATTAACCTGAATTTCAAATTCATTTTCAGTTTTAAACTGAAGTGAGGTACACTTTGCAAGTTTTTCATATTTCGTCACACGAGCATCACCAGTTTGCAGACAAGCACCGCCACAGCCTGGCGGATGCTGCATGTAATGGCAGAGTAGACGATGGACAGAGACAACTTCTGAAAAAAAAAAACGTAGTACGCAAAACAAAACTGTTAGGTATTGCTAGTATTATTTTTAAGCTACATCTATCTCACCTTTTGTAGAGAAGAAAAAATTCAAAAGTTCAATAACGCATCAGACAGGTTACTCAAAATTAACGCCCACATGGCTTTTACAATTATTCGTTTTTGTCTATTTGTCCCTAAATTTACTTATATTTTACGATGTTGTCAACTGTGGAAACACAGTGAGCTCCTTATGGGCTTAGACAACATTGTAAAAAACACTCTGGTTTCGGTCTTGAATGTTGATATGGATGACAGGACGTGGTCGCAAGCCTCTCTACCTGTGCGCTTAGGAGGTTTAGGGATACGCAAAATTTCGAGTGTTGCATTACCGGCATTTTTGTCCTCTGTACATGGTACACATAAATTAATAGAAAAAATTCTTGCTCCATCTTTAGGTACTTTCGAAGTAGCCCATTTGTCTGAGGCCAAGAATGCCTGGGGGTTGGCTTGTCCCAATTCTGATTTCCCGGTGGTTCTTTCCTCACAGAGGCTGTGGGACCGACCGCTCTGCGAACTAGCACGGAAAAATCTTTTAGATACGTGTCCTAGCGTCGCTGATCGTGCTCGGCTTCTCGCAGTCTCTGTGTGGGAGTCAGGACTTTGGTTACAGACCATGCCTTCTTTCAACACTGGTAACCTTTTAGATCCGACTACTTTTCGTTTAGCTATCAGCTTACGTTTGGGCGCAAGATGCTGTGTGGCCCATCACTGCCAGTGCGGTACCGCAGTTGACCAGCTCGGTCATCACGGTCTCTCGTGTTCAAAAAGCGCTGGTCGAATTTCGCGCCACGCTAGTCTTAATGACATCATTCGCCGGGCTTTTACCACCGCCAATGTTGCAGCCATTCTCGAACCGAATGGTCTCATGCGTGACGATGGTAAAAGACCCGACGGAATGACTCTGGTTCCCTGGAAGATGGGGCGGCCTTTAGTGTGGGACGCTACTTGCGTCGATACTATGGCGCCGTCACACCTTCCCGAGACACACGTTAGGGCCGGCGCCGCGGCTAATTCTGCTGAGCAGCTAAAACGGCGCAAATATAGTAATCTCGGTAGCGGTTACATATTTGAGCCGTTTGGTGTTGAGACCCTGGGTCCGTGGGGACCGGGAGCTCATCGCGTTTTCCAAAGTCTATCAGAGCGCCTGGTCGATGCGACGCGTGACCAAAATGCTGGCACTTATTTGGCCCAACGCGTCAGCATTGCAATTCAACGTGGCAATGCGGCCAGCATGTTGGGTACGCTACCTACCGGTAGTGGGCTGGAGCACTTGGACTGTCTATAGGCCATCGCGGCTATTATACAGTCCAAAGTGTTCTTTGTAGTAGGTAGTGTAGCTAGTTTAGTTTAGTTTAGCTTAGTTTAGTTTAGTTTAGTTTAGTTTTTATTATTGTAGTAGTTAGCTTGAGTAATAAAGGCAATTTGCCCGTTAAAAAAAAAAGCTACATACGACCTACCTAGTATTTTATTTAAAAGTACCTTTATAACACATTATAATGATTGAATAATTAATATGAGACCTATAGGTGCAACAAAAAACAAAAAAACAACGGCCAATTTCAGAGGAGGTTGGTGGAGAGGACATGCGAATGCTGTCACCCGTCATCCGAAATGAAATGAACCGGTATATTACTACTAAAACCAACATAACATGCCTGCAGAGTGGTATTATGTAAACGATTTCCCAAAAAAACCCATGTAAACTAGTAAACGGCTAGCGTTCTACAGTAATTTCTATAATATCATGTAAATTGTAAACCATGTTCGATTCCAATGTGAATAATTTATGGAGATATATTTTAATGAGCAATAATAATCTGGGTCAGAATAAGCAAAGGATAAATGTTGAGAGAATTTGTAGCTATTAAAATACGCTAAGGCAGGAATGGAGCTGACTGAAGTAGCAAGGTTTGGCCCCACTGCACCGGCGCGTCTGCGAAGCGGCAGTGCCAGTGACGCGAAACTATACAGTACCCGTCGCTGCCCACAGCTATCGTGGCGCGGCCGTCTACAAACACGGGCAGTCATGGGTACCGAATAGCCGATTTTGACGCTTCACTGTTGCCACTTGACGCGCCAGTGTGGCTGAACCTTCACGTAAACAATACCCAAACATCAACCAAACTTAATTTCCATCAAGCCATGTAAACTTAGACATGAACTTGTTTGTACCACTTACTGAAGTCTCTGCATTCAAACTACTCTGCAAGCACTGCACCTTGTATAGTATCTAGCGTGATATAACCGTACGGTTGGCTTGTCAAGGTAAACGGTCAGCAAAAAAGCTGAAACTAAAAATAAATTGACGAACGGTTAAATTAAAAATATCCTTGGAATACTAATGCTCAATGTTAGTGACTAACAGCTGGTTTCTCGGTTTGTTAAAGTTAAACTCGTGTCAACTTAAAAATACTATATGCTCATTAGTTGAAGACAGCTGATGATTAACAGGCAACCAATTAGCGTTCCGCATTTTAAGTTGACATGAGTTTAACTTCGGGAAACCGGGGGTTATACTTTTAGTAGTAATGTTGTTTATTGTGTTATTGACGTCATTGTGGATCAGATGATGCTAAACAATACCCAGTGTAGAGAGCAGCACTTTGAACGGTTGCTTGCCTCTTCCATCCAACGGCTCCCTGCCGTCCTGACCAGGTCGTCGGTCCACCTAGTGGGGGACTGGAGCTGCATCTTCCGGTTCGTGGTCGCCACTCAAGAACCTTTCTTCCCCGTCGGTTGTCAGTTCTACCAGCGATGTGGCCTGCCCATTGCCACTTCAACTTACTAATTTTGAAAGCTATATCAGTGCCTTGTATAATTTAGGTTTTTCTCATCTCATTCTGAGTCATTACCTAAATAAACCATGTGAAAAGCCCTTGGGTAACATATACCCTCTAAACTAAATTCTATTAAAATACAACTTACTTAAGGGTGGGCTTATTGATTCATAGTTAAGGTAATGGTTAAAAATACTAACTTAAGACCGTTGGTTAGATTTTGTTAGAGTGTTTAACCATTGGTTACTTTAACATCGGATCAAAAAACTCACCCTTAGCAACACTTTCCTCCGGGTTTGCGTACGTTTGTTAAACTCGTGTCAACTTGGCATACTTAGGCCCGATTTCACCAAACTAGAATAAATTTTATTCCAGGTATAACTTTCCGAGAACAACCGAGTTACGCGAATATAGCCCTTATATCACCAATTTTGTGAAAGAATAAGACTTATTCCTTGGATACAATCAAAATGGCGTCTTTTTTGTGTAATTTCATTTGTCAATTAGCTGTATCCAGGAGTAACGAATAGCCGTATACTTGGAATAAACGTTGGTGAAATCGGGCCTAAGGCCGCTTGTCCACCGCACCGTCACCGAGCCGTCACCCGAGAACGAGATGTTGTTATCGAAGTACATTGCTAGTAATGTACGTATCGCCGAAGTAGCCAGACATACATTACTAGCAATGTATATCTCTCTCCCATCTCGTTACCGTTGTCGAGTCAGTATCGGCGGGCGGTGGACAAGCGGCGTGGTGAGTTTTTTTATCCGTATATAAGGTAACCAATGGTTAAAATCTCTAACAATTTTTGACCATCGATAAAGTTAAGCAACGTTCGCTGCGGTCACTATTTTAATGGCCGCTACAGCAAAAAGTGGTATTTACAACTGAGCGCTACCGTGCTTCGGAGGGCACGGTAAGCCGTCGTTGCGGCTGTTGTCGTAAGACAATAGTCGTTAAGCCAAGTCAGAAGCTTTTGGGTGGCATAAAAATTCTGACACCAGTAGGGTTTGCACGGCCGGTAGACAAAACTGTCTTTCCCCTGTTTACTCCAAGCAAGTATGAAGAAAGTGACGTAAAACGGGGAAAGACAATTTTGTCTACCATCTATGCTAACCCAGCAGGGCTGACCACTTGTCTACACGAGAAGAAGAAGACCATTGGTTAGAATTTGTTAGTTTTTTAACCATTGGTTACACTGACCACGGATCAAAAAACCTACCCTAAATACTAATAGTTGTTAAGTCAAGGTTATTAACGTGTACGTGTGAATGTGAGTTTATAACGCTAAATAGGGTCAACATAAACATGTTGTTTAAAGGTCCTCTAAAACAATAAAAAAAATACTAAATGCTTATTATTTACGTGCTGATCATCGGCTGTCTTCAACCAATGAGCATATGAAATGAAATGAAATGAAATGAAATTTATTTGCTTAAACATATGTCAATAGATAATGATGTTACAAAATTGATGTCCACTTATGTTTTACCTTAAAATAAGGCATGCAAATATTATTAATACAGGCATAGACTAGTATTACAAAATAAGTAAATAATAAAGATCAAAAGAATGCAAAGTTAACATAAATTAATATAAAAGGTACCCATAAATTTGTCAATCATTAAAATTAAACACTATTTTACTTATATTATAAGGTCATAATTACATTAGAAATCCTACAAAATCCAGGTCAGTCCATTTATCGCAGCTATTTAACAAAATCATTCAATGAGTAAAAACATTGTTCGAGTAGCCATTTGTGCAAATTGTATTTAAATGAGGAGGGGAGGGTACCACTGCGACACTGTCAACATCGTACTCGCTATTAAATAAGTTTTAAAATTATTTAAGTGTTCCAAAACAAAGTGTTACAATCAAAATATAAAACCAGTGCATAAACTACTTCGAACAATATATACAACATAGTGCATATACAATAAAATTTAGTTATTAAAAGTGCATAAAATCGTTCTATCAAATCTCGCTAGAAATTCGTTAAGATATTAAAGACATTATCATTATTCAAGTGCAAAATATTAGTGCAGCATGTGTACGACAAAACTGGAACTTGAATTACATTAAAACAGTGCGTAAACTAAAAGCATCAGAAACTATAACCTCAAAAGTGCTAAATAATCATAATAATATCTCCGTTCCTAAATCATCGATCAACGTATCTATCAGCGCCATCTATTATGATCCACCAGAACTTTCTAGCCAGTTCCTAGTTCGACGCGCACTCCGATGTGTCGCAACATTTAGGACACTTTTTAATACGCTAGACAACTCGATCGCCACTAAGCCAAGAAGTGCTTACCTGTTCTCAAAGAGGGCGCTAAGCGAACTATAAACAAATATGGATGAAATCAAAAATATGTTAATTAGCATGCAGCAAGATATCAAGCAGCAAAAACAAGACATGCTTGAGATGAAAGAAGATATTAAAGGTACAATAATCAACAGCATCAACGAGAAGTTCAATAACCTAGAACTGAAAAATGAGCTTTTGGAGAAAAAAATAGAAGAGCAATCAAATAAAATTAACAACCTAGAAAGACAGTGTAGACGCAGAAATCTGATCTTTTTTGGCGTAGAAGAGAGAGAAAAGTCGTACGATGAACTGGAAAAAATGGTAATAAATATAATAAATACATACATAAAAGTCTCATGTGACACTTACAACATTGAAGCTGTTAGAAGAGTGGGGAAAAAGGGTGATAAAGTTCGACCGATAGCAATAACATTCAACACTTTAGGTTTCAAATTAAAAATACAAAAAAATAAACATAACCTTCAAAATACTTCCTATTATTTAAAAGAAGACTACCCAATTGAAATCTTAATTAAGCGTAAAGAGCTACAAGTCCAACTACAGGAAGAAAAAGATGCAGGAAACACCGCTTTTATAAAATACGACAAAATTATTATACTGAACAACAAAAAACCCTCACAGAAACAATCAAGCAAAAAAAACCTATCAGAGTCCCCGGAGACGCTCCACCCTGTCAACCAAAATGTTCAACAGACTAGTAAACAACCACCTAAGAGAAATAAAGGGGACATGAAGAACTATATAATACAAAAGCCCAAATTAATTCTCGCTCAGACAGAATCAACTCAACGCCAATCGAAGAGATCAGACCACAACACAGCATAGCAATTAAAATTGGACCCTCTTCCAACCCATAATCTCCCAGTACGGCCGGTCACCGCGGGAGAGTTCGACCAAAACCCCCCAAGAACAATTATCAAAACGAGAAATACCACCTACATTTGCACCCTCAACGTAAGATCATTATCATCTGATCAAAAATATATTGAGCTCAAAGCTGCACTAGAAGATATTAAGCATGATATAATAGGTTTGTGCGAAGTTCGCCGCCTAGGAGAAAAGACAATAGAAGACGACGAATACATCTTCTACTACATTGGCCAAACAAAAGGACTCTACGGAGTAGGTTTTCTAGTAAGGAAGAAACACAAAGATAACATCATAAAATTTACTGGAATATCTGAAAGAGTATGCGTACTGGAAATTAAAATGGAAAACCTGTGTTTTGCAGTAATTCAAGCGTACGCCCCCACAGAAAACTCATCACAAGAAGAAATAGACAATTTTTACGAGGACGTAGCGAAAGCTCACGATACCACATCTACTGAGTACGTATTTTCTATAGGCGATTTTAATGCTCAAATCGGAATTCCAGAAAAGTACGAACGTTCCGCTACAGGAGAGTATGGTTACGGCATCAGAAGCGCTCGAGGCACGAGATTAATTCAATACGCGCAAGAGTACAACCTAAAAATTATAAATAAAATGTTCAAACTAAAACCAAAAAACCGCTGGACATGGATCTCTCCAGATAAAAACACAAGAAATGAAATTGATTATATCATGACCACGAAACACCACATGATCTCTAAATATGAAGTACTACCATCTTTCTGTTTTGGATCGGACCACAGACTATTACGAGCAACAATACACCTAAATTCAACAAAGAATAGTAGGCGCAATTTCTCCAATACACCCACTAAGCTAAAAACTCTAGCGGAACAGGAAACGTACCTTACAAAGCTCTGCAGCTTTATACCAGAACTTATAAAGAATCAAAATAAATATAACGTGGAGGAGTACTACCAACAAATCATGCACTACATAAATATAAGTCTAAAAAACATTAAAGGAACACATAAGAACAAAATCCTATCCGCGAAAGCGCTAGAGCTCATGAAAAAAAGAAGCGAGCTACAAAATAAGCCCAAATTAAGCGTGGCTGACAAAGAAAAACTAAAAACTTTGTATAAACTTACCAATAAAGAAATAAAAAGGTGCTACGTTACCTATAGAACAACAACTATACAAAGACACCTCAATAATACTAGATCTGCCAAAAAAGCTTATAAAGAGTTAAATCAAGCCAAAACATGGGTTCCTTTTCTCAAGTCTGGCAACAACAAATGCAATTCTCGCACTGAGATCATAAATGCCGCTACTGACTTTTACGCTAATCTATACAGACAATCAGACACACAAAATCAAAACATGGTTTCCTATAGCTACACAGATTCATCTCCAACACACCAGTTTACAGAAAATGAAATATTGAAACAAATAATGAGACTTAAGCCGGAAAAAAGCCCAGGACCGGATGGAATCACCAACGAATGTATCAAGGTTGCGAAGACTCTACTACTGACACCAATCACTATCTTATGGAATAAAATACTTGGTGAAAAAGCTGTGCCACATCAATGGATGACATCGGAAATTATACTAATATACAAAAAAGGTGACCCAGCTGATATAGGCAACTACCGTCCTATAAGCCTAATGCCTTGTTTTTATAAACTTTTTGCGTCCTGTTTACTTGAAAGGATAGCCCCAGTCATTGATGCTCACCAACCGATCGAACAAGCCGGTTTCAGAAGCGGTTTCAGCACGATGGATCATATCCAAGTGGTTGACCAGGTGGTAGAAAAATATTCAGAATTTAATAAACCCCTGTATTTAGCTTTCATAGACTACAAAAAAGCTTTTGATTCAATTTCACACGAGAGCATTTGGGAATCGCTGAAAGCACTAAACATAAATGAAAATTATATCAATATCCTAAAAAATATTTACTCTAACAGCACAAGTAGAGTTAAACTGGACAGAGTAGGCGAAGTAACCAACATAAAGAGAGGTGTCCGGCAAGGAGACCCGATCTCACCGAAATTATTCATAGCAGTCTTACAACACGTAATGGGAGAGCTGCCATGGTCCAATCAAGGTATTATTATAAATGGGAAATTTTTAAGTCATCTTAGATTTGCCGATGACATAATTTTATTTTCGGAATCCCCTTACCAATTAAACAAAATGGTAAATGACTAGGTGGTAGGACTTTCCTGCAAAGTTCGTCTAGGTAGGTACCACCGCTTTGCCAGTTATTCTGCCGCCAAGCAGTAGTGTGCAAGCACTACTGTGTTCCGGTTTGAAGGGCATTGTAGCTAGTGAAATTACTGGGCAAATGAGACTTTATGATCTGATCACTCAGTCTAGTAATCTGATTACTAGACTGTGTGATGTCTCAGGATGACGTGCGCAGTGCAGTGTCACGCGAAACTTTATTGTATTTAAAGTTCCGAGTGACACTGCAACTGTTATGGGCGGCCGTGTCGCTTAACATCTGGTGAACGACTAGCTCGTCACGTCATTCAATCGCATAAAAAAAAAAAAAAAAAAAAAAAATGAATTAAACCAGGCTAGTATAAAAACTGGTTTGGAAATGAATTTGGAAAAAAACTAAAATTATGTCTAACCGCAGTGCAACGCCCATCTCAATAAATAACACTGGCCTCGAGTTTGTCAACCACTACATATACTTAAGAAAACGAATCTCCTTTAGTAAGGAAAGAAACAAAGAAGAACTTAACCGAAGAGTGGCGATTGCCTGGAACAAGTTTTGGCATCATAAAGAAATTCTAAAATCGCAACTTCCGCTACCGACCAAGAAAATAGTCATGGATACAGGACTTCTACCGTGCCTCACCTATGGTTGCCAAACCTGGACCTTCGATCTCAAAACCAGGAACAAAATCCAGACTACCCAGAGAAGAATGGAAAGAAGTTGCCTAGGTATAAATCTAAAGGATAAGGTAAAGAACGTTGACATTCGTAAAAAGACAAAAGTATGCGATGCCTTAACTTTTGCAACGAAGGCTAAATGGAGGTGGGCGGGCCACGTAGCCCGTTACAAGGACGATAGATGGACAATACGGTCAATAAAGTGGTCTGGGCCAAAAGGTACCAGATCAAGAGGGCGACCAAGGGCCAGATGGGCAGACGAAATTGTAGCGTGCGCGGGTGGAAGTTGGCTAGACAGAGCCAATGACAGAGAAGGATGGCATTCCTTGGGGGAGGCTTTTACCCGAAAGGGGTCCATACATTAAATAAATAGGTACCTAATAATTTAAAAAAAAAAAAAAAAAAGTTAAACTAATTACAAAATAAAATTTTCAATTAGAAATCAAATTTATCTGAGTGTAATTAAATGTAATTGAATTATAGGTTAATAAGTTACCAATTGTTATAGTTTAATGGGTACTATGCATGGAATTAAATAAAGCTTTATTATTATTATTATTATTATAATTTTGAAAGCTATATCAGTGCCTTGTATAATTTAGGTTTTTCTCATCTCATTCTGAGTCATTACCTAAATAAACCATGTGAAAAGCCCTTGGGTAACATATACCCTCTAAACTAAATTCTATTAAAATACAACTTACTTAAGGGTGGGCTTATTGATTCATAGTTAAGGTAATGGTTAAAAATACTAACTTAAGACCGTTGGTTAGATTTTGTTAGAGTGTTTAACCATTGGTTACTTTAACATCGGATCAAAAAACTCACCCTTAGCAACACTTTCCTCCGGGTTTGCGTACGTTTGTTAAACTCGTGTCAACTTGGCATACTTAGGCCCGATTTCACCAAACTAGAATAAATTTTATTCCAGGTATAACTTTCCGAGAACAACCGAGTTACGCGAATATAGCCCTTATATCACCAATTTTGTGAAAGAATAAGACTTATTCCTTGGATACAATCAAAATGGCGTCTTTTTTGTGTAATTTCATTTGTCAATTAGCTGTATCCAGGAGTAACGAATAGCCGTATACTTGGAATAAACGTTGGTGAAATCGGGCCTAAGGCCGCTTGTCCACCGCACCGTCACCGAGCCGTCACCCGAGAACGAGATGTTGTTATCGAAGTACATTGCTAGTAATGTACGTATCGCCGAAGTAGCCAGACATACATTACTAGCAATGTATATCTCTCTCCCATCTCGTTACCGTTGTCGAGTCAGTATCGGCGGGCGGTGGACAAGCGGCGTGGTGAGTTTTTTTATCCGTATATAAGGTAACCAATGGTTAAAATCTCTAACAATTTTTGACCATCGATAAAGTTAAGCAACGTTCGCTGCGGTCACTATTTTAATGGCCGCTACAGCAAAAAGTGGTATTTACAACTGAGCGCTACCGTGCTTCGGAGGGCACGGTAAGCCGTCGTTGCGGCTGTTGTCGTAAGACAATAGTCGTTAAGCCAAGTCAGAAGCTTTTGGGTGGCATAAAAATTCTGACACCAGTAGGGTTTGCACGGCCGGTAGACAAAACTGTCTTTCCCCTGTTTACTCCAAGCAAGTATGAAGAAAGTGACGTAAAACGGGGAAAGACAATTTTGTCTACCATCTATGCTAACCCAGCAGGGCTGACCACTTGTCTACACGAGAAGAAGAAGACCATTGGTTAGAATTTGTTAGTTTTTTAACCATTGGTTACACTGACCACGGATCAAAAAACCTACCCTAAATACTAATAGTTGTTAAGTCAAGGTTATTAACGTGTACGTGTGAATGTGAGTTTATAACGCTAAATAGGGTCAACATAAACATGTTGTTTAAAGGTCCTCTAAAACAATAAAAAAAATACTAAATGCTTATTATTTACGTGCTGATCATCGGCTGTCTTCAACCAATGAGCATATGAAATGAAATGAAATGAAATGAAATTTATTTGCTTAAACATATGTCAATAGATAATGATGTTACAAAATTGATGTCCACTTATGTTTTACCTTAAAATAAGGCATGCAAATATTATTAATACAGGCATAGACTAGTATTACAAAATAAGTAAATAATAAAGATCAAAAGAATGCAAAGTTAACATAAATTAATATAAAAGGTACCCATAAATTTGTCAATCATTAAAATTAAACACTATTTTACTTATATTATAAGGTCATAATTACATTAGAAATCCTACAAAATCCAGCTAGGTCAGTCCATTTATCGCAGCTATTTAACAAAATCATTCAATGAGTAAAAACATTGTTCGAGTAGCCATTTGTGCAAATTGTATTTAAATCTAGATATAGTCATTGTCTTTAACTCGTCAGGAAGAGCATTATAAATTTTTATAGCCATGAAGAATGCATTTTTTTTGCTCAACGCTAGTCTACAATGTGGAATATATAATTGGCGACTAAATTGGCTTCTGAGTTGTCTGTCACGCAACTCTTGATTTGTTTTAAAGAACTCTGGGTATTTTTTCACAAATATGGACACATTTTTTATGTAAATACAAGGCATACCTACTAGGCATGGAAATGATTGCTACTTTTAATTTAATTTCAGACTGAGATTTTTCATTTGCCTACTGAATTACGATCAATGGTGATTGGCGTTGCTTTATGAAATAGAACAGATATATGATTTAGGAGCAACCTAGCGATGTTGTGATCTGCTACAAATGATTACAAAGAAATATAACGCTGCTGTCTTCAGTTGATCAAGATCAAAGTTGGTGAACTATATCACAGGCACAATTTGTTTATTATTATACTCTATAGGTCTCAGTTTGTTTACTGAAGCATAAACTAAATATAATATGTTTTGATATTCACCGCTTATGCTACTCTCGTACTAAGAAATCCGAAGCCACGACCCATTAAGTGTGATTATCATACTGTGATTTTGTAGCAGAGTATAAGACAAAAAGTAGCAGGTGTGAATTATGAAAAGAAAATCATATGATTTTTCACATGCTCCTTGTGAAATGAGCCATGCCTAATACCTACAGCATAAAGGGACTTATTATATGATATATTCTGGTGTGTTGACTTGACGCTAGGTTGACAGGCGTACGACAAACGTACGTGAGAGATAAGTGCGAATTAAGTTACTATTTCTACAGGCATTAAAAACTTACCAAACTGTATGAGAAATAAATTAAACAGCCTTAAAAAAATGAAACACTCCTGTGAGAGTCCATTATATATATTTAGTCTAATTTTGAATAGTAACTATAGCTAAGTTTATGTAATGCAAATAAATAAATAACTGTGCAAAAGAGAGAACTGTGTTAAAAAAGAGTAAAGTAGGTAAGTATAGTGCGATTAATGGCGGCTGTAAAATCGGCGCGGAACGCTGCGCAGTAGCAAAAATTAGATGTGTGCGGGCAGCGGTAAGCTGTGAGCGCAGCGTGCGGGGGGGCTTGCAATGCACTTCATAGCCGCCATCGAGTTTGAATCACATTCTAGGTACCTATAAAACATTTTTTTGCGCACCGTACCTACTCTTTTACGCATGCACGTTATAAGTGTGTGCATGTATAAATAGAAGAAGAGTTAACCGTGTGAAAACCCCCTTTTATAATACACTGAGTGGAGACTAAATGGGAGGTTTTACTCAAATTGCCGCTGTACGTACCATCTGTTTCTTTTTTCGCTGCGGACAGTACTTGGATGGGTGACCACTACGTGGAGTAATACATTATTTTGAGTGCTACCATGCTTCAAAGGACGAGCTAAGCCGTTATTCCCGGTTGGTTTCTTAAAATAAATAAATAAAATAAATAATAAATAAACAAATAAGTCTGTAAAGATATTATAGTTCCTAAAGCTTTATCAACCAGCGGGATTTGAACCTTGCGCCTTCCAACTCACCGGATTAGACGCTCTGCCAACTAAGCTATGATCACATGACCACTGACTGTGAAAATCTTAAGGACTATAATAATATGTTCACCGACTAAGCCGACTTGGCGACATCTATAGAACCTGTATAGAACAGGTAATCTATTCATTAGTAGTAGTGTGATTTACACCTTAAAATCAATCCATAATAAATATCAGATACGAAATTACATTTCACCACTGTTTCTTACACAAAATAGCTTTACCAAAATGACAAAATAACGTGTACATAGTAGAGTATTACGAAAGACTTTATTAGTTTACGATTGAAACTGCAACTGTTATAGACAGCAGTGTCGTTTAACACCAGGCGAACGACTAGCTCGCCACATTTTCTTTATGAAAATAACTGACGTGACGAGCTAGTCGTTCACCTGATGATTAGCGACACGGCCACCTATATTAGTTGCAGTGTCTCACGCTTTAAAATAATAAAGTTTCACGTGACACTGCACTGCGCACTGTTTGTTGTTGTGTTGTGTTTAACACCTGTGTTCGAGAACAGGGGTATGCTGAAAATCAGCCCTGCGTAGACCTTGCTGTTTACGCAGCACAGTGCGGAGCATACCCCCTGTTGCCAGCTAAGAATAGTGTACCTATCTATTACAAATTGTCGTAAGTCTGTTGTAGTTTTGGCAATAAATATTATTTATTCTTCTTATTCTTATTCTTAAAGGGTATCGATGGGAAGCCTTTTTTTAAAAAAACTATTATATGATTTACACGAATTGAATGTATACTTATTTTAATTTATACGAGATGTGGTTAGGTCAACGGTCTGTCGAAGACTGGCACTGCTCTCAGCCTTCTCCTTACTCTCTGACTATAGTATGCTGATAAGGCCCGTAAGGGCTGCTAGTCAGCACCATCTACTAGGATGGGGTATAACAGCATGTCATCCTGAGACATCACACAGTCTATTAATAAGTTTACTTTTTCTATGCACAGATCTATTCTTTGATCTTCCTGGAAAATTGTGGTCGATAGATATCCAACCAAGCGGAAGCTTTCAAACCCCGACTCAAAATCTTGGCAAAATATGCCAAGCTCGCGTCAGTCCCGCAGAAATTATACGCTCAGATAGAAATTCTGTGTAACATGAAGCCCGGAGGGACGGTGGTAGCTAGCTATTTTGTAAAGCCTATCAGTTTCTATGATGATGAGGTGCCTCTAGGGACATCTAAAAAGCACTTTTGATACTTACATCAAAGCAAACATAGCAACGGAATGGAACACCTTACCAGCATCATTGTTTCCTGACAAATATAATTTGGATTTACAGTACCTAATGAGTAAGGTGGAACGTTTCACTCGCGCGGCAAATTCAAATTTTCTTGCGTTCTTTTGCCAATAATAGCTTAATTACTCAACGTGATTACATGAAAGCTAATTTTGCGCAAATAAATAGAATCACACTAATCACACTAATATTATAAAGCTGAAAGTTTGTATGTGTGTATGTGTATTTGTGTGTATGTGTGTATGTGTGTTTGTGTGTATGTGTGTATGTTTGTTACTCCTTCACGCTCAAACCGCTGGACGGATTTGGATGAAACTTGGAATATAGATAGCTTATGTACTGGATTAACACATAGGCTACTTTTTATCCGTGGGTGAAACCGTGGGGCGCAGCTAGTGTATCAATAAACTACAATTAAAAGTATCACCTAGATTGGTTTAGCGACAAATGGCAATAGACTGAAAAACTAAGCCGAAAGTTTATTGCCGTTTGTCGCTAAACCAATCTAGGAGATACTTTAAGGGCCAATTTCACCGTTACAAATAAACGCGATCAGTTCAATCTAAACTCAGTTAAAGCTTGTAACCGAGTTTAGATCTACAATTTTCATTTCAACAACATAAACAGAACTCAGTTAGAGCCTAAGCGAGTTCAAACTCTGAACGCCCGATTTTCGGCGTTTAGCTCGTTGAACGAGTTTAGATGGTGTTGACTGATTGCCCCTGTCAAACATCACAAACATGACATTTGCCTTTAATTATAGACGATATTCTTTGATTTATAAAATGGTACTCTGTGATATTCTTGTTTTGCAGCCTTAAACTTGATTTCCACGAACGCAATCAAAATGTTTCTGGTGAAATCTGTATGATGTAAATCTAGATCAAAGCTATAGCAGCAACAGAAATACTGTGAAAATTTCAACTGTCTAACTATCACGGTTCATGAGATACAGCCTGGTGACAGACGGACAGACAGACAGACAGAAAAACAGACAGACAGCGGAGCCTTAGTAATAGGGTCCGTTTTCCCTTTGGTTACCCTAAAAATGGTTTTTCAAAATGCAATCCTTATGGAGGTTTAAATTGAAGTGTTCAAGATTGTATCTATGAAGAAACGTGGTTGGAACCACGGTAGTTTATAATATAATTAAGCATAATACGGCCACAATTCCCAGTTTAACCAGCTGGTTGGAAGCTGCTGTAGCTAGTTTTATCCAGATACTCCGCTATGAAACAGATTACCAGTCATAAGCTCCACTCGCCTGAAATCGGACAAAAGAACAGACTTGAAACAGGGTTGCCTCACAGAACGTTGTAGTGTAACACAAAACCTTGTCTATTGTGAAATGAGTAATTTTTCGCCATTTATTTATTTATTTATTTATTTATTTATGGACCTTCAACAGTACTACATGATATACAAATGTAATAAAAATTTTAGCTTACATGATTTACATGACAGGTTTTGAATTACATGTAGGCCTAATTACAGAATGGCCACATCATGCATTAAGAAGTGAGAATCCTATAGTAAACCCTACAGTAAAAATAAATACATATTAAAGACAAAGATTACAAAGAATAGATAAACAAAAAATAGGTACCTACACAGCAGCACAGACAACGCATTTTGCATGGACCATTGTTATAATACATTTCATCACCTAATTATTCTATGACTTTTAGCTCTAGCTACATATTACTGATCTGTGTTTTAGCTTAAAATGAATATAATATTATACTATATATTATTTATTTAAGAGAAGCATATAACCTTCCCCATCTTGTCCATAATATACTCTAAAGTAGTTGTAACCAGAACACGACACATATTTTCAAAAAAATCAAGACGTACAAGCATAGATTATAATCTATCCAAACGATTGACACCAAAATCAAAAGTTTTTGTAAAGTTTTAGAGGATGAAAACCGTTGGCGCCCGAAACGCTAAAATGTATGTAAAATGTAAAATGAAATTTACCTAAATTCACTCATGGGCTCTATTATCCCTATTATTCAGTCATGGGCTCTATTTTCTCTATCATAAGTGTGGAGTTATGGGCGGCCGTGACGCTTAACACTAGGCGAATGACTTGCTCGTCACTTCATTCGTTTAGGTAAAAAAAACTTTTTATCATTTTCACGTACCTAGATAATATAATTTTAACTTACTATGTGTAATATTATGTAAAGAACTTATTGGAATATTCTAAATGGAGTTTTCTTATTTATAATCTATATAAATTATTAAGGTTATCGCAAACCAACTGCAACTTCGGTGTTTTGGCGGGAACGCGGAAAAGTTCACGTCGGTGCATTGTATTATTTTACAAAACTGATGCTTTTTCCAGTGTTAATGTTTGAAATTGGTGGTGTTTTACGCATTAAGTGCTGAATTACGAGCATGAGTGTGGGCAAGTGATATAATGTAGTGAAATGTGGTTTTTCGTGTTGCTTCCAAAATTCCATAGAAGCCTCTAGTAAAGTTGCCACCACTTTACTAGGGCATGCCTTAGACTGGATTATGACTTAGACTAGACTATGACTACTGTGGCTGTGACTATGACTTGACTTTAAGTGAAAATTTCCATAATACGATGAAAAATTACAAAACTTGACACTGGCTAAATACACTATGTGTGGAGCCAAAATATAAGAAGAAAAAAACTGCAACTTCCCATCAAGTGAGATTGCCGTCAAAATTTAGTTATAAAAAAAAAACTAACTATATAGGCCCTTAGTTTATTACTAAATAGGCCCGCATCAGACATTATGTTAATATGAATATAATTGAATTACCTACCAATAGCCCTCTTAACCTTTAAACATATTATGCAAAGACACAACCCTAATAACCGCTTTTTATGAGCCTGATATATCGCTTTGGAAACTAATGTAGCGAGTGGAATTCAGTACTATCTGCCAGCTTTTGTTCCAGTTACTCTTACAATAAACCGGTACAAACTTCTACTATACATTTTGGTATGATTTATAGCAGTGTTGCCTGGTTAGCGTAATCAACAGATTAAATTTAATGTAAAGGAAAAACTGGAATCACGAGCTAGATTTGAACCCGCATCCATCCGCATCCATCCGTCCATTTACTAGGTGGCAGGACTTTTCTGCAAAGTTCGTCTAGGTCCGCTTTGCCAGTTATTCTGCCGCCAAGCAGTAGTGTGCTAGCACTACTGTGTTCCGGTTTGAAGGGCATTGTAACTAGAGAAATTACTGAGCGAATGAGACTTGTGAACTGATCTCACAGTCTAGAAATCTTTTTTAGACCGTGTGATGTCTCAATATGACGTGCGCACGTGAAACTTTAATAATTGAGTTCCGAGTGACACTGCATCCGTTACGGGCGGCCGGAACTACTAGCTTGTCACGTCATTCGTTTACATAAAAGAAAGAAAAAAGTCCCTTTAGCCGGGACATGTTTTACCGAACCAAAAAATATTCTTGGTCTGTGGTGACAAGTAGTGCTCTAGAAGTACCTACATTTTAGGTAGAAGGTCTATTTATAAAATGCGTCTTCAGACCGGAACACATTAGGTACAGTACATATTTTATTTTCACAGATTATAATAACACATAATCCTCGTTATTGCTCAGAGTAACACTCTGTAAAACGGAAATAACTTCTGGAGATAGCAGAATTAGTCGTGAGCGCTGTTGGAAATGAGATACGGAGATGGCTACTACATGTGTTTAGATCGTAATAACTTAATTATTTAGGTGACACTCCAAATATTACCCACTATTGGAATTATTATTATCACATTTCTTGGATAAATGATAGTGAGTTATATGAAATTACCGAAAACCTTTGGTCCCATGCTGAGTTGGGACCGATTCATTGCAACGGGCAACAAATGTTTATCATTGATTGTAGTACCTACTTAGCTTGTAACTTTGCGTTGTTTCTGTGCCTTTTGTCAGGAATAAATATTTTCTGTTCTATTACATTCTATTCCATTCTATTACATTCTATTACATTCTATTCCATTCGATTCCATTCTATTCCATTCGATTCCATTCTATTCCATTATATTCCAATCCATTCCATTCCATTCCATTCTCATCATCATCATCATCATCATCATCAGCCTGAAGACGTCCACTGCTGAACATAGGCCTCCCTCAGAGCGCGGCACCTTGAGCGGCTGCTCGCCTCCTGCATCCATCGACTCCCCGCGGCTTTCACCAGGTCGTCTTCCACCGAGTGGGTCGGCCTACGCTGCGTCTTCCGGTTCGTGGTCGCCACTCGAGAACCTTTCTTCTCCGTCGGTTGTCAGTTCTACGAGCGGTGTGGTCTGCCCATTGCCATTTCAACTTGCTAATTCTAAGAGCTATATTGGCCACTTTAATTCTCCTGCGGATCTCCTCATTCCGGAGCTTATCTCGCAGGGAAACACCGAGCATAGCTCGCTTCATAGCTCGCTGCGTGACTTTGAGCTTACTAATGAGGCCAACAGTAAGAGACCATGTCTCAGTTCCATAAGTCATCACTGGCATTCCGTTCTATTCTATTCTAAATATAACGTTGTAACGTTCTATAATAACGTTGTACTTATATGGTTTTCATGACATTACTTTGTTGAATTTTTAGTTCCATGGAGAAGTCAAACAATCGTTTCTCCTTCTCTATAACACTCCAATGAACTATCAAGTTAATCTGTTTTTCTCAAACATGCTTGGAAATGTGAGTATTATTTTGACAACCTTCTTCGGGATAAATCGAAATTGCTGTACTGGCGAGCAGCGGCCGGCAAAAGGTGTATGAAAATCCATATCGGTCGTGGTTTAGCGGCTAAATAAATTTCATACAAAACTCATATCTGTCGTGTAGTTTTAAAATTGAAAAAATCTTTCGAGCTGGCTTGCAAATAGAATAGATGAGAATTGATGAGAATTGAGGGTAATAAATGAGGATTGATGAAAACTGATGAGAATTAATGAGAATAGATGAGAACTGATGAGAATTGATGAGAATTGATGAAACTGATGAGAATTGGCGATAATTGATGATAATAGATGAGAATCGATGATAATTGATGAGAATGAACGAGAATTGATGAGAATCAATAATAGTTGATGAGAATTGGTGAAAATTGATGGGAATTGATGAAAATTGATGAGAATCGCTGATAATAGATGAGAATAGACGAGAATAGATGAGAATACAAGAGAATAGATGAGAATAGGTGAGAATAGGTGGAAATAGATGAGAATAGACGAAATAGATGATAGTTCACATTTCCGCGCATTATTTGAGAAAAGTACTATACAAGCCTTGGCCACAACTAGGCATTGATGGACTTACGTATATGTTCCTCGGCTTCGCATCGGCCCACTGTTACACGTTCGTCCATCAATGCCTCTGTTGCGGGCCGCTGCAGTAATGTACTAGATTTATCAAAGCCGGCTCACGCATATGATCATAACTAAATACCTGTGCCAGTCCATTGGCACCGGCTCTAGATCCGGTGCTCAAGCCGGGCGTACATCCGGATAGTCATGTATCCGGATCACTTTGTAGTATGTACTCTATGTACCTAAAATTGTTCACACGAAGCCAGTGCGCTGTGTCTAATACGCCAGCGGCGCACAGTTTAGTATGGAAACGTGTAGAAACCGTAATCGTGTGAATTTAGCTTTCCGATGTGAACCAATTACAGACAGCCTCTGTGGTGTGGTGGCTAAGCAGGTCGGCTCAAAGTTCAGAGGCGGTAGGTTTGATTCCCGCGACAGGACATGAATTTGGCGTAAGGAAAAAACGCAAATACTTGTTCTGTGCCTGGGTGTTGTGGGAGCATGGTCCTCGTAGTTCCTGGGCGCTTAGAAGCAGGAAATCCTAGGTAGGGTCTAGGATCTATCTGTGTGTTGTGTGTATTGGGTGTTATTTATATTTTAAACAATTCTAGATATCGTCGCATTTGAATACGCCCTTAGTTTTCCGATCTTGAAGTGTATTATAAACAATTCGGGGTTTCCTTATGTTTCGCTCGAGACAGAGCACACTTACGGCGCAATGCTTGGCAAAAGCGTATCCCTCCGACTCTTAGCTACAATGTGAAACCACAGTGAAACTATGTGATAACCCATCGCTACCCGGGGCGATTGCAGCGCAGCCGTCCACAAACACGAGTAGCGATGGTTACCGAACCACAGGTTAAAGAAAAAAACAATTCTATATCGAACATAGACCTATTGAGAGTAACGAAAATATCCTAGATCGTGCTTCGCCGACGCAATTTAACGCGCAGGTGGGCAGAAGCGTAATTAGAAATTGTTAACACTTTTCAACTCGACACCATCTCACATATTCATCCATTCACGTAGTAACACCCCAAACTTTACCACCCGTGTGAATCAGCCAGGTGGTGCAGAAATTAGACGGCGAACGTCATCTTAGAAGAATTATTATCTTATGGTAAGGACAATTTTCTTAGGGCCTTCGGTAAACACGTCTTAGTTTTTCTTTCTCTGGATTAGGTTTGTAAATACTGTCGCTCTTTTGCTGCGGGAAAATGGATCGGGCTAAGTGTTTTCTGTAGCAATTTTGTGTGGTTGAGTCTGAAAGTAAGGGATGTTATTTCCAGATTTGCGTTGAGTTGCGCTGCGCTGCGCGATCGGGTGTACACATTTGCGTAGTGCTCCTGCAAAATAATGCTAAATTGTAGTTAAAAGTGCAAGTCCATAAACAAAAGTTATACCAGCGATAAGAGTGATGCTCAAGGAATAAGGTACGCATCATAAAACAACTCTAATAATAAGACCGTAGCAGTTATAGCAGAATTAAAATCTTCGTTATCAATCGGTAATCGGCGGTACTCATCTTGCTGGCACGCGTATACTGGCATACAGTATATCACCTCGCGCGGCTCGCACACGCACCCTGCCACTGCTTTGAGTATTGCAGCTCGCATCTCTGTTTATAAGTTGTTTTTCAAAATGGAGTCAAATTGCGCGGCATGTACGCAAGCGATAACTACACCACGTTTGCTTGTATGCTCGAGCTGCGATATGCCTTACCACCCAATATGCGTCAATGCGGTAACGACTGACCTAGCAAAACTAGGCGACTGGCAGTGCCCTACATGCAGAGCCAAAGCACCAAAACACGGCAATGTCAACACACCAGTGCGCACCTCTAACCGCTCTGAAGTCTCTAACGCAAACGCCATGACACGCGCCCAAAAGCGAATGGCTCTCAGTTCACCTATACAGGTAACAGAGGATGATGACGCTAATGAGCTCGACCCCGTTGCCTCTGAACTTCGTTTGTTAAGACTGGATATGGCGGAAATTAAATCTAGTCTCAGATTACTAACTGAAGGTGTGGGCAAATGTAATGCCAGATTAGACAGCTTTGAAACTAGAATTAGGGCGCTTGAAGATAGGGATAAAACTATTTTATCGCTACGTGAGACGGCTCAGCAGTTGCAGGAACAACTGAACCAACAATCCCAAGCGGCACTTAAAAACGAACTGGAGATTATGGGCATTAATGAGACATCCAACGAAAACCTCGAGCATATCGTCATGATCGCTGCAACAAAAGTAGGAGTTAATCTTCCGGAGAGTGATATAGATTGGGTGGCACGTGCAGGTCCTAAAACCGCGAGGAACAACGACAGTGACAAAAACTTACCACGACCGATCATTGTAAGACTCACCAGGAAGGCGAAAAGGGACGAAGTGCTTAGAGCTTACAAAGTCCGCCGTCATACTGTTATTACGTCGGCTGACTTGGATTTGCTGGGCCCACCCCGTAAAATTTATATTAATGAACACCTAACCAGGGCAAACAGGATGTTGTTTCGGGACGCTAGAGTACGTGCTAAGGAGCTCGGTTTCCGGTTCTGCTGGGTCAACAACGGCAGAGTACATTTGCGAAAGGACGAAGGGAAACCGGCTGTTGCAGTTAAAACTTATGCTGATTTGGACCAGATTGTTCCGGTGGCTGGGCCCACCAGAGGGCCTAGTTCCAGCGAGCAGCTCCTGTAGAAGCACTTATCATTATAGTATTGTAACTAATTGGTTTTCAGAATGCTATTTGAGTTTAATTTACGGTCAACTACCTAAATTATATTATTTTAACAACTGTCGCTCCTGTTGTCCCATTATCTGTCAAAGTTTCCACACACACACAAAAATCCACTACATACAATCTCATACTTACGATATAATGAACGCCATATTCTTCACTCCCACACTCTCCACTAACACAACTACATTCACATTCAAACTCCGTAGACACACAGACGTCATCCTTACAGGCTTGAGATTGATAATCTCCGCGTTGTTCTGGTGTAGGTATAGTCATGAAACTGGTTACAAAAGTGCGACACTTTTCTCCAACAGCTATGTACGTTTATTTTATAATGGGTCTCAATTTAACAATGGGTAATCTTGATTTGTACACTGAAATAGATGAAACCCTTCTAATAAAGTGCCGCACTCTCGATAAACCAGAAAATTGTATAGACCTCATTAAGCCATTCAATTTCAAAGTCCTATCTCTTAATATTAGGAGCTTGCAACATAACTTCTTACCACTACTTACAACGCTGAAGCGTTTTGAAACGACATTCGATGCTCTGGTTCTTACTGAGTGCTGGTTACAGGAGACTTCGCAGATACCACAGTTACCCGGATATGACGTATTTCATACGAAAAATATTATAAACAAGTGTGGTGGAGTCACGGTTTATATAAGAAACTGCTGGTCTGCAAGTGCTCAAGAGCCCGACTTTGACGACGCTAATTGCCTTGCGGTGGATATTCCTAACCTTGCTAGAATAATAGGTATATACAGATCCCCTGCTGTTAGGAACTTAGAGAAATTTAATTCCTCTCTTGAAGTAGTATTAGATGTCTCAAAAAACCATCAGTCTGTTTTGGTCACCGGGGATATGAACATTGATTTACTAGAGGATCCACCCAGTTGTGACAATGCGTCGTATCAGTGTCTAATGTCAGAACACGGACTACTCCCAGCTATTATTAAACCAACCAGAGGCAACGCATGTATCGACCATGCGTTCTTGAAGTCAAAGGACAAAGCTCTAGGTGTGATCTGTAAAAGCTCTATAACAGATCATGATATAGTGATTATAGGCTTATCATCTGACCTGCCAAAAAATAGGAATAAGTCTAGAACCTCAACCAGAACAAATTTTCACGAAGTGTCTAAAGATTTAATGAAGGATGATTGGAATCAGGTACTCAATAAAGATAATGTTAATGATGCCGTGTTTGAATTCACTAATATAATCTCTGATAGTATACGTAGAAATACTCAAACTAAGAAAATCTCTCGCTCGACTTTTAATCTCAAGCCTTGGATAACCCCAGGTTTAATAAGATGTATGCGACATCGTGATAGTCTGCACCTGCAACTCAGGAATGACCCTAAAAATGAAATCATTAAAAATACGTATACTCGCTACAAAAATTTTTGTAACAACCTTTTACATAAACTTAAATCTGACTATGATAATGATCAACTAACGAAAAACCAAAAAAGCCCTAAAAACTTATGGAAGGTTATTAAAGACGTCTGTAATATTCCTCATACCAAAAAAGACTCTCATGAACTTCTGAGCAAGGATAGGAGCCCTCAATCCTCACTTGACATCTGTAACAACCATTTCGTGACCGCAGGGGCGGACCTGGCGGCAAATATCCTAAATAAGCTCAATACATCACAGGATTCTGAGAACGAGCAAATTGCTTTGGTAAGCCGCAGTGGGAACTCCCTGTTTTTCGCACCAACGGATACTCGAGAAATCAATGCACTCATACAAGACCTTAAATCGGATAGTGCACCAGGAATTGACGGCATAACTCCGCTCTTACTAAAATATGCACGGGCCGCTATACTTGACCCCCTAACTTACATCTGCAATTTAAGTTTGGTAACAGGAGTTTTCCCAGACTGCTGGAAGACAGCAGTAATTACCCCAGTGTACAAATCGGGATCAAAATCAAGCCCGGATAACTATAGACCAATCTCGCTGTTATGTATTTTATCAAAGATTCTGGAGAAGCTAGTTAACAAGAGGTTGGTTGGCTTTCTTGATAAATATAATCTTTTAAATGATCGACAATTTGGGTTCAGACGGGGTAAATCCACTGAAGATGCGGTTCAACTGTTAACCGAAATAGTTTCGTCACATCTGGATGGGGGACAGAGGTGCATGGGAGTCTTCCTCGATCTTACTAAGGCGTTTGACACCGTTTCAAAGCCAATCTTACTGCAGAAGCTCGAACGCTTTGGTATAAGAGGCTGCACTCTCAACTGGTTTACAAGCTACCTATCAAACCGGAAACAGTGTGTTCGAGTGGGAGAACACATGAGCAGTGTATTGGGTATTCCATTTGGTGTCCCACAAGGCAGCATTCTTGCTCCTTCTCTGTTCACCATCTACATGGACGATATTCTAAGGGTAAGCTTGCGAAATGCCGATGTCATCTGTTATGCGGATGATACAGTAGCAATATTTCACGAGAGGGACTGGCAATCTACAGCTAAGGCAGCGGAAGAAGGTATGGTGGAGCTAACCCGGTGGTTCGATGTCAATTTGCTTACTTTGAACCTTAAGAAAACTAGTTTCGTCCCATTTCACATCACACGAGCCACCGGGCCGGATCTGAATTACCTCAAAATCCACAGCACAGGTTGCCAACTCTCTCAGAAAAACTCAGACAGCTCTGGATCCTGTTCGTGCAACAAAATTGAAAGAACCTATCATGCAAAATATCTGGGAGTTATTATAGATCAAAATTTATCTTTCAAGAACCACATAGATTTCCTCTCAAAAAAAGTACGAAAATTGATTTATCTTATGAAAATTCTACGCCCGCCAGCCAAAATAGAAGTAAGAAAGCTCGTATATATCTCACTATGCCAGTCTCTTCTCCAATACTGTGTAGGAGTCTGGGGAGGGGCCGCTAAAACCCATATGTTGCAACTTGAGCGTGCACAAAGAGCGGTCCTAAAAGTTATGTTAGGCAAACCTCGTCGATATCCAACAGACAAGCTATATGAAGAAACTCAAGTGTTGAGAGTAAGACAGCTGTTTATTCTGCGGTCTATGGCTAAAAGACATTCCCATTCAACGCATAGCAATACCTTAAAGCGAAGGCGTCCTTTAAGACAGCCGCTGCCTAGGGTAAACACTGCGTTTGCCTGTCGCCTTCCTAAATACGTGCATATATTCACTTATAATGCAGTTTGCAGGCTAATTGATACAAAAGATCTCACATTTTCGAAATCGAAAACGAAAATAACAAAATGGTTATTTTCCCTCTCTTACGCACAAACAGAAAGACTCGTTAAGTCCAGTGATTCTTAGTTCACTACTTTTACCCAGTTCCTGATTTAATATTTATAAATATTTATACTGTAGGTACCGGGCTGGGTTGGTTGAGGTGTCCTAAGGATGTCATCACTTTACCTGAACCTTCGGGTTGGGCGGGGCCTGAGATCAGTACGCAGATTTCATCGGAATCCATTCAATCGTTTTTCTTAAAAATCACACAAATAAATAGGTAGTGGCACCTAATTGTGGTAGGAACACAGTAATATTTCACTTACAACTACATCTTACACGCTACACACACAAGCGCATTGTACGCACGCGCACGCACACACACACACACCACACACACACACACACACACACACACACACACACACACACACACACACACACACACACACACACACACACCCTCACAACTCACCAATCTGCCAGACGATCGTGTAATTTAGATTGAAACCGACAGAAACATAAAATTATGATTTAGATTGGACAGTTTAAACACGCAGCTTTGGTGCATAATTTACTACGGATATTTCTGAATTATGTCTCCTGTTGTATTGCAGTCAGAGTTGCACGATCCCTGAGCCATGGAATGGAACCATAAAGTGCCTTCGCAGCGACGCTATGGTCGGTTACAAGCATCATAGTAATGATACAGATAATATAATACCTAGTAGCATTGATAAGTTATATACTGCAAAATCACATGTGGTTTTTGGCTTTCCGATTTGCGATATTCGTTGTAATATTAGAGGAATTACGCTAGCGTTTTATTTTCATGGTTGTAGTAGAATATTAATGTAATGATGTGCCGAATAATAGCCGTGCAGTTGGTTTGCATCCTAATCTATTTATATACTGCAGCTTTGATTTTCTTCGTGTGATTCAAGTGTTACAAATGCAACAGGTACTATATTTTTTAATGGCTTTGTACCGTTCCGCTGACGAGACTCACTTCTATACATATAATCGATTGCATTTATCTTGAGGTGGTGTACTGCAGCTTACCTGTATTGTATTGTAGTTCAAAGTCTCCGGTGGAATCACAGTGAGGTACCCTCAATAATATAATAAATTAATTCTGTGTCTTGTTTCGTGCGACATTGAGAGACAAACCCAAAGAGTATAGTGTAAACATATTATTAATCATTGCCTTACTAATATTGTTATGCACACATTTACCTAGTCTTCTCAGTTTTGTGTTCTGTTCTTTTTTTTTTTTACGTTTATGATATAAAATTAGGTAGGTAAGTTAAAGAAATGCCATAAAAACCTAGATTATTATTATAATTATTATTTTTTATTATTATTGCATGTTTTCTTGCGTACGGTTGAATGTGTACATCTCATTACTCAGCGAATTTTGTTTTATTGTTAACTAGTGTTATTGGGTACCCAAGATACAGGCTTAGCCTAGTTTGGGGCCCGTTGTCATGCCTATCATATAGCATTATTTAACCTTTTATTCAAAATGTATACCTTGTAATTAATTGTAATGTTTCTGGAAAATAAATTTTCTTATTCTTATTCTTATTCTAGATAAAATACTTGTATTGGAATTGGCTGGATAAATATTAAGTTCTATTTTACAAATTACTATTAGGTACTAAACTACAAAGAATACATTTAGCATTATTTGTAATGTATTCCCACAATCACCCAGCTCATTATTGAAAAAATACTTGTAGGGATAGCAAATGAGACAACTGTTTCAAAAGCTCGGAGAAATAATAAATATATAGTTGTGGATAGAATACAAATATCCTTCGCTTTATCGATTCAGGGTCCAATTGGTGTACAATATTATGTCGAAACGTACAGCCAATTATTTATCGCAATCTGTTCTTTTCAGCCAGTTAATTTAAAGTCGGTCGAAATACCATAAGTCTTGTTCTCCCAACAATCTATCCAGCTTTTATTATGAGCGAACTGTACATAGCCAGTTTCTTATTTCAGTTTAATGGGCAATGAGTTATTATGGTGTCGTAATTAATTTCGAACGAGCGATGCGCCTGGTGGATTGTTTTTAGCACCGCGTTGGTTTATGTTTTGAGTTTTATTTTATGCGATTGAATGACGTGACGAGCTAGTCGCTCACCTGATGTTAAGCAACACGGCCGCCCATAACAGTTGCAGTCTCACTCGGAACTTTAAAACAATAAAGTTTCGCGTGACACTGCACTGCGCACGTCATCGTGAGACATCACACAGTCTAGTAATCAGATTACTAGACTGAGTGATCAGTTCATAAAGTCTCATTTGCCCAGTAATTTCACTAGCTACAATGCCAGTTTTGAGTGAAGTAGGTAATACGACCGGTTTGACACGATCAGTCTCCTCGGACCGAGTGGACTCGCAGAATTAAGCTTCGTACGAGTGTGTCCCGGAGGTCCTCCCTACCCTTGTTCCCGGTAGCTCAGTAGAGGGTGGACACTCACGGGAACACGATGATGTAGGGGGAAAATTCGGGAACTGGTGGTAATGAAACTGAAGGCTTCGGAAACGGGAGTTTATTCTTGCAAATGTAACGTACAATTTATAAGTTAAGGCCGGAAAATTCGCTGAAGGGTATATAAGTCAACTTGTTCCAACTTTTAGTGTGAACTTTTAGAATAGTTAACTGGTATAGTTCTTATGATGGTAGTATAACGCTTTAGCTGTTAATTAAGTAAAAATATATTAAAGCGAGGGAAGTACCTTTCCCCTTGGCGTCTATCGGTAGAATGACAAAAATGTGTGAAAAATGAAAAGAATGCGACTATTGTTCTAAACTTGAATTCGAATCTAAATTATGAATGGCCAATGTTTGATTCGAAAACTATAAAAGCAGGTGGATAGCTGGAATGACGATGAAGAGGATGATATCGTCACAAGTGTACTAGGATATCGGTTGACATTCATTCGGATCGTTTTCTTCATACTTTTCGTTGTAGCTCACAGTCAACGTCGAATTTTATTTTATTTATTTGATTTTGTATTGAACTTTCGCTACTCGTATACGAGCTAGCTCGGACAAGTAGAGCGCGGTCTGAGTCTACTTTGCTCGGATTATAGGTGTCAACGATACGAGTTGCCTCCGAGTAACTATCCGAGTCCACTCGGTCCGAGGAGACTCTGATCGTGTCACCGCTGTACTATTTCACATACATTTTAAATATTATTTGAACTAGTAATTTATTAGAGTTTGGACTAGGTTAAATTATAGTATTAAAAAACAGAATATTCAAAGTAATGGAAAAAGAAGAGCCGAAGACCGTGCCGAATTAGCATGATTTTTCCTAGGAGGAAATTGAATTCTTTTAATAAAAGGTCAATCAAACCAACCTTAATCGCCTCGATTCTTATTAACTTTTTTTTAAATAGGTTTTTTTTATATGTGTGGCCATTTAGCCCCAAACTAAGCATAGCTTGTAATATAGGAATATAACGCCCAGACAGAACAAACCTCGATGTTCATCACACAAATGAAACCCACAACCTTCAGAAAGTTCAGAGGGCAGAACTATTACCAACTGAGCTATTAAATGTTATCATGCCAGTCTGCCAGTCATTATCGTTTATCTTTATTTATAATTTATAGGCATAGCATTTGGCCACTGTCTCACCTGATGGTAGGCAAGTGAATAGAATAGAATAGAATATTTTTTATTGTTAAACTGTGTACAATATGGTCTTAGGGTAGTATTATGTTCCAACAGTTTTGTCCATTTCGAACGTACAATATTTTAACAACTAAAAAAGAAATTTATATTAGTGACAATATAATATAGGTACACTGACAGTACCAACACAAGAAAAATTACAATAATTATACACAATCGAAAACAAAGAACATGAAAGGTTTACATAAAAAATATCGGGAAATTTCGTATTGACTGGGGATGAGTTTTTTGATTACCACGTAGGTAACCTAGTGATAATGATCTCTGAAGGTTCTTCTACTAAACGAAAAAATCACGTATTGAAATCGGTCCAAACATCTCTGAGAAATCAATAAAGAAAATAATACACACCATAGAATCTTCCTTTTTTTGAAGTCGGTTATTAGTAAGTAAGTAGCTTGTGCAGCGCCTGTTAGATTCGTTATAGCAAAAACTCTCTGTTACTACATTGCGGTTAATTTCCAACCTCTTGGTGTAATTGAATTCACTAACATCCTTTGAAACTAGGCACTAACTCCTGACAAAGGTCACATGTGGAGCAAAATTTTTGAAATCAACTCAGTGATTTGGTATTGATAGTAATTTTCAAAAAATGGGATAACTTACTTAATTAACTGCTACAGTACAAACTTAATTAAAATTATTAATTACTATTTTCACTTATTACATACAAGTTAAAAAAACTTTAAACAGTGTTTCAAAATCATTCGTGTCAACTATATTAGGCATGGGCACCGCGGCAATCTTCATAATTTTCAATACAAAATATTTTCGTCTGCATTCTTTCTTTACTCCTTAATAACCATCAATATCAGTCATCAATAACAATCTCATGGAACTGAGACATGGTCTCTTACTGTTGGCCTCATTAGTAAGCTCAAAGTCGCGCAGCGAGCTATGGAGAGAGCTATGCTCGGTGTTTCCCTGCGAGATAAACTCCGGAACGAGGAGATCCGCAGGAGAACTAAAGTGACTGATATCTCTTAGAACTGACAACCGATGGGGAAGAAAGGTTCTCGAGTTTCGACCACGAACCGGAAGTGCAGCGTAGGCCGGCCCCCCACTCGGTGGACCGACGATCTGGTGAAAGCCGCGGGGAGCCGATGGATGCAGGAGGCGAGCAGCCGCTCAAAGTGGCGTGCTCTGGGGGAGGCCTATGTTCAGAAGTGGACGACTTCAGGCTGTAAATGATGAACCATCAATAAATGATGTAGGTACTAATTGATGTAGTAACTTAGTTCCTTCTAATCTACAGAGCCCAGGTCACTGCACGATACAAATCGATATGATAGAGCCCCGCGATAACGGTGTTAATTAACGTAGGTACGCCTATGTTAAACGATATCCTATCGAATACATGACGCTGGAATATACGGGCTCATATCACGAGGATGGTTTAATAAATGTTAATGCTTAACACCGGTGGTTAGGTGCCGTGTGATGTCGGTGTGTGAATAGGACCACCCCATCTCTTCCCGTGGGTACGTAGGAGCCAGCTAAGGGAATACACAGGGAATGGGCAGCAGCATTGTCCTCAGTCTTCATTATAATCTACTGAGATCACCAAGACGCCTGACAAGCGTGATGATTATAGCAAACCCATGATAAGCGTCCAAAGTGGCGTTTTATGGGGGAGGCCTATGTTCAGCAGTGGAAGTCTTCCGACTGTTGATGTATGATGAGTGAATGCTTATTATAATTAAGATAGTAATATAAATCAGTGCATTTATACGTAATGCAAGATTCTTCATCATCATCAACAATCTGAAGACGTCCACTGCTGAACATAGGCCTCCCCCAGAGAGCGCTACTTTGAGCAACTGCTCGCGTCCTGCATCCATCGGCTCTCCGCGGCTTTCACCAGATCGTCGGTCCAACGAGTGGGAGGCTGGCCTCTACGCTGCATCTTCCGGTTCGTGGTCGCCACTCGAGATTTTTAGATCATGCAAATATATTGAATTTAAGGCTAATAAACAGTATCCATGTGGCTCAAAGTCACAGATTACTGAATACGTTACTTCGTGTCTACATCGCGCAACGAGCTATGGAGAAGGCTATGCTCGGTGTTTCCCTGCGAGATAAAATCCGGAACGAGAAGATCCGCAGGAGAACTAAAATGACCGATATAGCTCTTAGAATTAGCAAGTTGAAATGGCAATGGGCAGGTCACATTGCTCGTATAGAGCTGACAACCGATGGGGAAGAAAGGTTCTCGATTGGCGAGCGGTGGTGGTTGGTGGTTGGTGGGGGTGGTGGTCTTGTTCCACATCTGTCACAGAGCATGAAAAAAAAATACTCTCTAGGTGTGAAGCATCATATTTTTTAATGCTTTGTGGTGACAGTCTCTAATCTGTAATGTTTGTTTCGGTCCATACTTTGTACTTTGCATCGTTAACTCCTGAGTGGCACCACACCGCATAATACGTCGCTCTGAGACATCGGCTGAAGTCTGATAGTCAATAATTCCACTGACTAATATCGCCCTTTAAACTAGGACACCAGTGTGTTGTTTGCACGCTACTTAGCCGTTTTTTTTTTTTATTTTGTTGTCTATAGGTAAAGCATTTGACCACTGTCTCACCTGATGGAAAGCGATGACGCAGTCTACGATGGTGCATGCTTGCCTAGAAGATACCTGTTCACTCTCGACTTGAAGACACCCAGATCATAGTTAGGTGGAAACAAGGACGCCGGCAAGGTGTTCCACTTCCATTGGCTGTTCGCACTATAAAGTGCATAGCAAAACGCTTAGTGCGGGTTGATGGAATTTCAACCATATATGGGTGCCGTGTTTTTGTGCACCTTGATGTCCGGTGAAAGAAGGGAAATGGAGGAATTAGATCGTGTAATTCCTTCGCACACTCTCCAACATGCAGTCTATAAAAAACCGATAAACTGGCAACTTTACGTCGGTGCTCTAAACTGTGGAGCCTAGCTTCCCCCAACGCATCATTACCAATGAGTTTTTTGGCTCGTCTCTGAATGGAGTCCTGAATGGAGGCTTCGAGCTGGTATTTAGCCGAACCATCCCAGTAATTAATTATTCAAAAATATTAATGTTTCGCTGATAAAATGAGCTGAGAGAGATAGAAGAGATGGTTTCTCCTCCATTTCCCAGTGTTCCCCAGTGCTACCTGCAGGGTTAGCGCGGAAGATAGACAAAATTGTCTTTCCCCGTTTTACGTCACTTTCTTCATACTTGCTTACTTGTCAAGTGGAGTAAAACAGGGGAAAGACAGTTTTGTCTACCGTCCGCGCTAACCCTGCTGGTAACACTGGGTAACACTGGGGAATGGAGGAGAAACCATCTCTTCTATCTCTCTCTCCCTAGGTCGCTTTAGAGTATAAGGATACATTATACGAAGCACTTAGGTATACCCGTCTACACCAAAGTCTACTAAAACACAGCTTAGCTAAGCAACACTATCCTAGGGGTTCTCGTACATTTGCGACTGGGCACACCAAATACTGAACGCTCATTGGTTGCCTGTGGATCTTTGGTTGTCATCAACCAATGAGTAGGTAAAGTTGGTGTGTTGACTTGGCACGAGTTTGACAAACGTAGATACGAAAAACCGGGGGTTACAGAGATAGGTTGCGAACTTAGGAACTGTCTACCTTTAGTGCAGACGGTGGGAGACTTATTAGATCTACTTTAAGTATGGCTTAAGATGTTTCTGGCAGTCCGTGATTATGACTGATATCGGGACACTATTAAAGCTGAATATCTTGGAAATGGATTAAATTTTCATCAGTCATAGTTTCAGCAAATACTAGCTTCCGGATAAAATACTGCAATCACCAAGACGCCTATATACCTACGAAATATGCTGATAATAGCACCTACCCCCAAATGTATGCACAGCAGTGACGTCTTCCAGCTGATGATGTGAATGCCACTACAAAGTGCTGAGTTTTCAAGCTACTCTTTGTAACTTTAGTTAGGTAATCATTTGATGTCTCGATTTTTCTTTCTTTTTTTATGCGATTGAATGACGTGACGAGCTAGTCGTTCACCAGATGTTAAGCGACACGGCCGCCCATATCAGTTACAGTGTCACTCGGAACTTTAAAACAATAAAGTTTCGCGTGAGATTGCACTGCGCACGTCATCCTGAGACATCACACAGTCAAGTAATCAGATTACTAGACTGAGTGATCAGATCATAAAGTCTCATTTGCCCAGTAATTTCACTAGCTATAATGCCCTTCGAACCGGAACACAGTAGTGCTTGCACACTACTGCTACTAGCCTGAGTGATCAGAGCATAAAGTCTCATTTGCCCAGTAATTTCACTAGCTACAATGCCTTTCGAACCGGAACACAGTAGTGCTTGCACACTACTGCTTGGCGGCAGAATAACTGGCAAAGCGGTGGTACCTACCTAGACGAACTTTGCAGAAAAGTCCTACCACCTGGTAAACGTCTCGATTTGATTATTTGATTCTATGTCGCAAAGAAATGTAGCATGCAAGCCTCGATTATCCCCCGTGTGTTTCGAACAGCGAGGCTGGTCCAACCGAGCATCTTAATTAGCTGATATATTGTGCGACAAGTAAACACATGCTGTAATATTATAATTATAATTTTACACTGTCATGGTTTCAATATTACGTTCATTTGCTGGTTCATCTTTTGATCTTTGCCGTTTAGAAATGGTTATTATGTCTGTACCTAGTTATTGACAATCTTTGAATTTCATCAAAATACCAGCGTCATTGTTTTCTGACAAATATAACCTGAGAGTTTTTAAGGCTAGAGTGAACCGGTATCTTCTAGACAAGCATGCTCCATCGTCGACCGCGTCGTCTCTTCCCATCAGGTGAGACCGTGGGCAAATGTTAGCCTACCGTTGATAAAAAAAACAAGTACCTAAGCCGTTTTGGCATAGCCACACAAATAAACAAAACACTGTTGTAAAAACAATTGTAACAACAATTTGTTGTTACAATGCGATGTCAGCTCAAAACAGCTAGCGGCAAAATCGAAATCAAAGTGTTTTATTGCAAATAGGCCATTCATAGCACTTTTACAAGTCAAATGAGATACCTACTTAAAATACTTAAATTAAATTATTGTAAATACTGAGCATATAAAATAACAAAGTGCGTTATGTCAAAAATTGTTTATAGCAAGCCCATTACAATAATGTTAGGCAGCTTATTATGGACGGTCCGGGGCGAGATAGTAAATGCTAGCGTGACCCTATCTCGCCCCATCCTTGCGGCGGACGGATCACGGGGGGGTTTTAGTGGGTTCGAGTCCCACATATCTCCTGCCATCACCCTCGTGGTGGCAGGGAATTGCGAGGATATTTCCCCCTCACAAAAGATTGCTTATTATAGACCGGTCGCACCCGCCACTTGGTTCCACTAGTTCCAGTCAGATTTCCAAGTATACCTCCATTTATTGACGTCAAATAGGTACTATATATTAGTCATTTTATCAAGTCTGCGCTTAAGGTGGAACGTTACACTAGCGCGGCAAATTCAAATTTTCTTGCGCTCTTTTGCCAATAATAGCTTAATTACTCAACGTGATTACATGAAAACTAATTTTGCGGAAATAAATAGAATGTATCAACAAATTGCAATTAAAAGTATCTCCTAGATATCATTGCTTTAGCGACAAATGGTAATAAACAATTTTCTTCTTAGTTTTTCAGTCTATTGCCATTTGTCGCTAAACCAATGATAAGTAGGTGATACTTTTAATTGTAATTTATTAATAGATTATATTTATTTGCGCAAAATCCTTTTTTATGTAACACGTTGAGTAATTAAGCTATTATTGGCAAAAGAACGCAAGAATATTTGAATTTGCTAGTGTAACGTTTTACCTTAAAATAACGTCAGTGTTACCGATTCTTGCTAGGTAAATAGTAGTAAATATTCCACAGACGTAACCGGTTATCTACTGTGTTATATAAGCCGTGATAGACATACACCCGCATATAAATAAATATTTATGCTAATGACTTCGATAAAATTTTACCTGTACTGCAATGGGTTTTTTGTTTACTGTCCATCGTTTGTTATTGAAGTGTTCCATGGAGGTTGTACGCGCTTGAACTGTTGGAAAACCATTTAGATGCCATGACTACGTAGGTACTAGGTAATAAAGTCGTATCGTGAATGGGACTATATAAAAAAAAACAATAATGAAATAGTCATATGGCAAAATGGATTCAGATTCAGATTCTTTATTTTGCCTGAAATGTGAGTCAAATATAGGTTCTTAACATAAATTTAAAAGTACATACACATTTCGCTTTTGTCTAAGCGTGCAAAAAATAATAGCTAGGTACTGTAGATACATAGCATAAAAATAATTTTATTAAATTCTACACATAATCGATCTTAATTACTTATGTAATTTCTAATTATAAATTTAGATTAAAATTTGTCATCGAAATACTCATTCACATCATAATAAGCCTTACCCAACAGAAACAGCTTCAACTTAAATTTAAATATGCTTATATTCATACAGTCTAATATATCTATTGGGAGATGATTATAAATCCGCGGTGCCATACAAAAAACACTTTTATGGACACTGTAAGAAATAGTCCAATAACGAATTACTCGTATCGCGAAATGGGCACTGTACGAAATAGTCCAATAGCGACATAGGTAAATATTAGGCCTGAATTTGAGGGCTTAATATATTCGTCTCTTATATTGCCGTGTATTTGACAAGAACAACAACAGTTTTAAGATCTGTCAACTAAAGCCTTTAAAATTGACCCCATTATCTGCTTAGTCCTATTCTATTCTATTCTCATCTTCGGCCGGAAGACTTCCACTGTTAATCATAGGTCTTCTCTGTTAGTGGGTTCATCATGATACGCGTAGTACGCGACTTGGTGATCGCAACAGATTATAATAATGAAGACCAAGAAAAATGCCGCTACTCATCATCAACAGCCTGAAGAGAGCCACTGCAGCTGAACATATATTATGCCTCGCCCACAGAGCGCCACAATGCTGCTGTTCATTCCCTGGACATTCCCTTAGCCGGCTCTTACCGCATGGGAACAGATGGGGTAGTCCTATTTTTACGCCGGCCACACGGATATAATAACATCTAAATATATAAGACGTCTTCAGGCTGATGATGGTGATGATCATAATGATAAAATATTCCTTTGTTTAAAAAACCTTCATGGAAAATGATATTGGAATACAATTAATACAAAACCAAACAATCTAATATACTTACCTACTTCCGATTCCGTCTTGGTCAAGGATATGGACAAAGAAATTAAACTGATGGCTAATAAAATTTTTGCAATATTATTCCTAAAATATACACAATTTTAAAATTGCCTTGTAAAAAAGCCTGGTAGTACTGATAACGAAAACGGGGAAATCTGATAAGGCACTAACACAATAACCATCTCCAATTACGATTCGCTCCAATCTCATGTCTTATCAAACACAATTTACAACTTTCTTAAAAAGACAAAGTACTAAATAATTTATCAAATGACACACAATTTTTTTCCTTGAAGGAAAACTCTGAGGAAAAGGAAGTCAGTAGAGGACGAGCACGTGTTAAGATTTATAAGATAGAGCGTTGATGACTTGATGCCGTAATTCAAGGCATTAGTGACCTTCCTCTTTGAATTAAGTGTTATTTTGCAGTGATCGTATAAGTATATCACTTGCTGCTATATATCTGTGTTTTTAATACAACCTCATACACTATGTTCCGAGGTCTCTAATCTGAACCTTGATAAAGAAGTTCTGGCTTTCATCTCCTCCATTTTAGCTCACGATAGTGACGCATGTAAAATTACCTTGATGAAAATTAGAAATAGAATAGGTGACAACACTGAACCCTGAAAGGTTTGTTATAAAAGGAGACATTTACAATAATAATTAAATATCAAAGCTCCCAATGTCACCTTGCGTTTTGCCTTGGATAGATCGTTAGATTCATTAGGTAGTTTTGATAGAGCTAGATCAGAGGATCAACCACATGCTGAGCCGACGCCCATTCAATACTTGGGGTATAATATTATGTAACGTGTTTAGTACGTAGTTATTTTAAGCAAGTATTGAATAAATGTTATTCTATTCTATTCTATTCTATTCTATTCTATTCTATTCTATTCTATTCTATTCTATTCTATTCTATTCTATTCTATTCTATTCTATTCTATTCTATTCTATTCTATTCTATTCTATTCTATTCTATTCTATTCTATTCTATTCTATTCTATTCTATTCTATTCTATTCTATTCTATTCTATTCTATTCTATTCTATTCTATTCTATTCTATTCTAACAGAGGAAAGGATAGGGGGAAGTTGATTAGAGATTCAACCCGGTCAAATGCCTTAGCAACACCTATTCAACCAGTCGATCAATAAATGAAGTCTTTTATCAGGTTCCTAGTTATGTCACAGAACAAATAATTACAATTAGTTATAAATAATAATTATATGGATTTATATAAATTTAACGCTCCTTTATAGTTTATTATTTTAATCTCACGGTCTACTGGTGATTTTCCAGCATTATCAACGTATCAACATACAATCATGACTCGAGGTTTTTTAGGAGCATGCATAATAATGAATTAGTTTTGTGCTCTGAAGTTGTTTTTACTTTTAATCTCTACAATTTTTGATATTCTAAGGTAGGTTACATCGACAAGTGTTCATTTTAAAATCTAGGTTGCAGATCAAAAGTGTCTTACAAACCTGATCTGGCCTTGACATATAAAATCCAGTCATGTGTTTTCTCGAGCAATGAACCGGAATTAACCACTTGTAGCAGTAGTTTAGTAAAGTTTATTGGTCGGTTCCATCAGGATGTTGCCCTTCACTGCTGGATCAAGCTTATTGCAAGACACCTTTTGTGAAGTAAGTCAAGTTTATTGATTGGTTCCAGGATTTCGTCATTTAGGATTTTTTACTAGGTGGTAGAAAGTTTGCAAAGTTCGTCTAGGTAGGTACCACCGCTTTGCCAGTTATTCTGCCGCCAAGCAGTAGTGTGCAAGCACTACTGTGTTCCGGTTTGAAGGGTACTGTAGCTAGTGAAATTACTGGGCAAATGAGACTTTATGATCTGATCACTTAGTCTAGTAATCTGATTACTAGACAGTGATATCTCAGGATGACGTGCGCAGTGCAGTGTCACGCGAAACTTTATTGTTTTAAAGATCCGAGTGATACTGCAACTGTTATGGGCGGCCGTGTTGCTTAACATCAGGTGAACGACTAGTTTGTCATGTCATTCAATCACATAAAAAAAAATACATTTTACGGTTAGTTCATTCGTTGGAGGGTTCTCTATAATCAATGATTTATTTATTTTGTATCAACGATAGGCCAACGTTTGACCACGGTCTCACCTGATGGTAAGTGACGACGCGGTCTACCATGGAGCATGCTGGCCTAGAAGATACCGGTGATGAAGCCAAAACTGTGTTTTTTTTTTCATTTTTCTTTGTCATCTGTCTGTTTGTATCTTGGCTGAGCATCACGCCGAAACTACTGAATGGATCCAAATGAAACTTGGTATGATTTAACTTCATATACAAGGTAGGTTATAGGATACTTTTCATCCCGCAATTCAGCACGGTTCTCTCGGGAGAAGGGATGAAAGTTAAAATCTTTACTTAATTTTAATTTATCAACACGTACAAGCCGATTTAATTCATTCATTTTTGTTAGAAAGTAGGTAGTTTAAATATTGTCCCGTAAATATTTTAAGGTCGTCGGTTTCGTAGTTCAGAAATTACAGACATCCAATCTTCCGCATTAGGTCCAATTACTTAAAACCTGGATTGTACAGGAACCTTTGAACGTACGGCTTATGTGCTTTGTTTTTTTATTGTATAGTTTTAATGGATTGGTCTATTTCCAAGTCAGACCACTCCAAAAGGGTCCAAAATTGAAGAAAAATTGACTAAGTTTAGTGATTTCATGGTGTAATATAATACGGCTGGCCTAGGCAGAGTGCATAGATACTATACATAGATGTACATATTATGCGAGACGTCATCCATACTGCTATCATGTACCTATTCAATTTTAAATGCTAATTAATTCAATTTCATCCTCTATATTTATTTTTACCTCACCCGTGAAAATTTTTAATCTAAGTAAAACACAAAACGCATCAAAAAACTTTTTTTGTACCGTAATTAATCACCAATCTCATACAATTAATGACAAAAATAAATTCCTATGTCTCTGATAATAACTAATAGTGAAAGTTGTATTGAATCTGGTGCCTACTTTGATTTCTATTATTAGATAATAATAAAAGTAAACATGGGTCAATTAATAAGTTACGCATGTTACAAGGTCTGAGCTGAGATAAAATATTTTATCAGGTTTGCTTAAATTTTTACCTTGCACTTTACATAAATGCAGTTTTGACACATTCCTCCGGAGACCTCTAATCAAAATTGACAAAGTGCGAATAAATAGGTGTGAGTTAGTGACTTGTAAATTCAAGTGATTTGAATTACGTATATTAGATTCCTGAATCTTAGACATTTTATGTAAACAAAGTAATGTCACGAAAAGTCACTGTCAAAGTGACATGCCAGTTGCCCAAAACATTTTTTACTTGTGAAACATATTTTTATTAAATGGAGTTCAAAGTATCAATCTTACTGATTAACAAGCAAAACTTTGCATACAAAATATTAGTAGGATATGAAGTAGGATTTAACAATTCCAAAGTTCTAAAGGTAAAATTTTAGGAAGACGTAAATAAAACATTAACATACATTACTTAAGTTTTTTAACTGACCAGAAACCTTATAAATTATTCTGACAATTCTGACAAACATTCTATAATTTTATATCGAGAGATTTATTCATGTTTGATCTATAAATATTCAGTTTGATCTATTTTTTTATATTTTACTTCATATCCCAAAAAGTGCACGAAAGTAGCACCATGTGTCTTTGAAGAAAGTATGTCATATAATGGTATGATACCATCATATAAATCCCGGAACGAATCGAAAAAAATGTTTAGATCCTCTACAGTCTTACCAGTATAATAAAATATTTTCTACCAAAAATCGATTTCTTTATCATAAAATTTTATATATCCGATATAACGTTATAATAGATAGTACTAAACGATTTTTATTTTATAATTAAGCAGATTTTGACTAAAAAATAATATTTGTAATTTTTTTGGTCAAACCTACCGTTATAAAAGATATTTTTTGCACTGTTGTCCCCTTCGTTTACATAAAATATCTAAGATTCAGGAACACGATATAGGTATGTAATTCACGTCACTTGTACAATTTTAAGACCGATTTAATTTAACTACAGTTAGGAGTAGGTTTTTTGAATAGGTCAGTATTATTGTTATATTCTTATTTATTGTAGCTATAGTGATTTTATGTATAATTATTTTCAATGACTTGTTAATTAATTAATCATCATGACTAAGATGCAATTCATTAAAACCCTTAAATAAAACTTTAAACACTTCCATTTAATTAAATAAATAATACTTTCTCTAAAAAGAAAACTTAAATAAAAATAAGGAAAGTAAATCCATTCCAAAAAATGTACAGAATTTGAATATGAAATGTTATTGAAATTTTTTTGTAAATAACATCTGTCACCTCAGAACTCCGTTATTTATTAACTGAATCGCAAAATCGGATCGAATCGTATTAGTCCCATAGAAATTTCACAAAAATTGGTTTAGTATTTTGGTTTTTAAAACAAAATAGCTGGAATATTCTAAAACTTCTAAATAGTCAAAACAAATAACCTTGAAATATTTTATCCGTTCAACACGTTACAAAAATCATAAGGGCTGACAAACTATTAAACTAACTTCACTAACTGTTGAATAAACACTCCTGAATTGGTCAGTTCATTTTTCCAGTTCGATAGAAATGTCTACCTATAGACTGCACGACGTTCGCTGCAATAGGTTTGACACAACATAATGACACACTTAAATAAAACCGCGGAAAACGATTCTCAAACAGTTAAAACAGAAACATTGTGAGTTGCGCACGTGAGAGAAACTAGTTCTATAAACGCGGTGTCTTCGCGCAAAATGTATAAAATTCTTACGTTTGTTTATTTCGTGAGTTACGCTCTCGCGGCGCCGGGTACCCTTGACTTTACTCCGCTCAACGAATTCTCTCTAAAGTTACTAGATCATACGTTTACGTTCCAAGAAAATTTCGGGACAAGCAACGTTGCTATATCACCGATATCCGTATGGAGTCTCTTCTCCCTGCTAGCTGAAGGATCATCGGGACAAACGTTCAAGGAGCTGATCACGGAGTTAAGATTGCCTGCAGATCTACGAGGGACACAAGCACTGCATTTAGCAACGAGCCAGTTGTTAAGAAACGACTACAAAGATGTGACCTTAAAAGGGCAATCAGCTATGTTTTCTGACTGCACGCTGCAAATCCATCCGGAATTCTGCCAAGCTGCTACGTCATATAATACGGATGTATACTCAGTCGATACTTCAAATACAGTAAAGCTGGCTGCTGATATAAATAGGTACATCTGCTTAGCCACTGAGGGAAGAATTTTGAATGCAGTTAAAGAAGAGAAACTAGAAAATCTACGCTTAATTCTCGTCGATGCACTGTACTTCAAAGCCAACTGGACTATTCCGTTTGACCCAACGGAGACCAAAGAAGAGGACTTCTATAATTACCAAGGCAAAACTATAGGAAGAATCAACATGATGCACCATAAAGGTCCTTACCATGTAACAGATGTGATCCAGCTCCAAGCACAAGTTCTTGAAATGACTTATGGTAAGAACAAAGAGTTCTCTATGCTGATTCTTTTGCCATTCGATGGGACGCCAATCAAACAAGTACTGCAAAATCTGGTGTCTCAACCTTTTACTTGGATAGATGATGTGAGACGCGATGAGGAATCCGATATAGATGTATATGTACCCCGTTTTAAAATTACGTCGCAAGTTGATTTGATTCCGCCATTGCAGTACACAGGGATCCAGTCTATCTTTGACGTTGAAAAGGCTGAACTACCAGGTGTCTCTGATAGTCCTCTTTACATTACTTCCGTGACTCAAAATGTAGATTTAGAGGTCACCGAAGAAGGTACTGAGGCTGCAGCTGCCACAGTCGTGGGCTTAGAAGACAGATTCTTAGGGAACAGGTTCGAAGCGAGCAGAAACTTTGTCTTCATGATCATGGAAAAGAAGTCTAACCAAATATTGTTTTCTGGTGTTTACCAAGAACCTTCTGTGGTGTAACTGTGGACTAATTTGTGATGTGATCAGTGAATAAACGATTATAAATGACGGTAATTTGTGTCAATTAGATGTATTGTGGAGTGAGATATGAGTGCTCATTATTATGTAATTGCGTGCGGTTAAGTTATTATACCTTTTGGTTTATCAATTTGAGGTTTCATTTTGTTGACGACAGGTAAGGAAGTATTCAAATACTGTGAAATTGGTATTATAATATGCTCGTGTAAGGTTATTCAACACAATAGCGTACAACTGACTCCCTATTTATACAAATGCCTGTTATTACTTTGATAATTTGCATAGAATTTTATTATTTTCGACGAATTCAGTTTTCATAAATATATTATACTAAAGTAAACTTAAAAGCTAATATAGATAAATCTAAACTACTACCAAACAAAAACTATTAAATTGTAATTATATTAAAAATAAATTAAAAACTATTATTACAATTTTTTTCGTTATTTTTTAGGTTTAAGTATTTCACTTTATTTTTACTTTTTTGTTGTTATCATATGTTTCTTTTTTGTTTTGTTATCTACGCGATATGCGTCATCAACCCGTTTCATTCGTACTACTGGGATACGGGCCTTTTCTCACAGGAAGAATAAATATGCCATATCCACTCAAATAGGTTCATGTACTATTAATAGAAGTCTTTGTACCCACTATGCATTTCTAACAGCGGATCACACATAAAATCTGCCCGAATTCTGTTTCCTCACGATGTTTTATTCCACGATGTCTCACGTAGTTATTCGTAGGTGATATTGCTTTATTATGTATAGTGCCATGGTCATATTATGATTTATTCTGTGGCCAAAGAGCGCCACATTGAGCGGCTCCTTGCTTCTTGCATCCATCAGCTCCCTGAGGTTCTGACCACCTAATGGGGGGGCAGCCTACGCTACGTCTTCTGGTTCGTAGTCGCCACTCGAAACCTTTCTTCCCCATCGGTTGTCAGTTCTACAAGCATATTCTGTGGCCATGGTGCGTATTACACTATTTAAATTACTAGAAATTTACAAATAAAATACAATACATTTACGAGCGATTAGAGAAAAAACCTTATGTAATCTGAAAAAATACTGTCTATTGTTTAGAAGCTATTTTCTATTGGCTGAATACAAACAGACTAAAAAGACATTACTTTTTCAGTATTCAGTTTATTTTTATTTTATCAAAAGAATACGTCCTCTTAACTGAATATTGAAAAATCACGCTTTAGATGTTAATGTATAACTTTTGTTAGCCAGAGAAGTCATTGAAAAATCACCTTCTTAGTAAAATAATGGACTAAAGATAATCCTAAACAGGTTTAAAAAAACATCTAGTGTTAACAACGTATTATTACAAATAACTGGCCAGGTGCGAGTCGGACTCGCGCACGAAGGGTTCCATACCATTATCTATAAAAACGAGCAAAAAAATCACGTTTGTTGTATCGGAGCCCCATTAAATATTTTTTTTTAGTATTTGTTGTTATAGTGGCAACAGAGATAGATCATCTGTGAAAATTTCAACTGTCTTAACTAACACGGTTTTAAGAGGTTTTAAGATACAGCCTGGTGACAGACAGACAGACAGCGGAGCTTTAGTATTAGGGTCCTTTGGGTACGAAACCCTAAAAATAACTCAGTACTGTGTCTAAGAAGTTTATAGTAGGTATACATATGTAAACACTTCAAATTCAAGTTTGTTAATAATAACTATACGCATCTAATGAGTTCCAACAGCTATTTGTATAATGTATGGCCATGACACTATCAAGTTTAATCGATGGACACGTCGCGTCGCCGTCGTTTACAATAGTGACCGGTTTAAAAAACTAAAGAACAAAGAATAATATTATCGATATAGCTAATTAACATGAATGCACGATGCATCCTATTAAGTTTCTTTTACCTGTGTTGCTTCTCTATCGAACTGGCTATGCGTGTTTTAAATGAAACATAAAACTATGCTATTATTTCGGTACTTACTTGGAGTTCTAAAAAACGACCTCTACTATTTACGTCATATACGATGATATACTGAGTGATGGTGGCCGAGCGGTAGCATGTGCGCTTCGTAATCTTACGGCACCAGGTTCGATTGTCGGCCCTGCACCAATGACTTATCTAGTAAGTTATGTGCAGTTTTGGATGCCATCGCTCCGTGTCTCGGGCCGTCGTCGTCGGTCCCGGTTGTCATAAGAACATCGATAGCGATCGTTAAGGATAGTCAGACGCCTGATCTAACCATACACAAAATTGTCTTTCTCCTGTTTTACTCCACTTGATAAGTAAGCAAGTATGAAGAAAGTGACATAAAACGGGGAAAGATAATTTTGTCTACCGTCCGTGCTAACCGGGCTGTTACTAGTTCCTTATGGGTTGCGAGGTCAGATGGCAGTCGCTCGTGTAATTCTGGTAGCTTGCCGCTACGGGTTAGATTGAGAGCCAACCCCAATAACAAATGGGAAAAGGCAAAGAGGATGATATTATTTACGTCATACACACGCCGGCAAAATTAGAGGAACAAAGATAAAAAGTTGAATTTTTGAAGTTTTTTTCTGTTATTTTCAATTTCGTATATTTATTAATTTAATATATTGATAACTGGTAAATAATTAACACGACATGAGTTTACAATCACTTTAATTTATGGAAAAATAAAATAAAATAACAAAATAACAGATTTGCGATTTTTGGCTTAACAAGTTTAGTAAAGTTTTTTTTATAAAGTTAACGAAACAAAAAAAAATTAATAGCGCGTATGGCTTCCACGGGCTCTTATCGCGGTGTAAGAACCAGATGAACGTAACTACCAAAAACTCAAAAATCGTTTTTTTTCAGAAATGGGTCTTAAATACGGTCCTTTACAATGTGCCAAAACGACGGAATTGTACAGTCAATATTTCACTAATTCGATAATGACGTAATGGTAAAAAAATGTTTTTCATCGAACTAGAAGAACGTAACTTGAATACCACTAAAAAAACTTTTAAATTAGTTGATAATAGGTAATGCAAAAAGAGCGTATAGGCAAAAGTCTTTAATTGAATCTTAAAGTATTGCTTGGTTGACGATTTTAACCGAGCCGTAACGACGTATATACTTATACGTTATTTTGGCCTTATAATATTCCATGTGGATGTTAACTATATGAATGAACCACATAAACGTATGTGTGTTAACATCTTTTGGGCACTTAAATATCATAATTTAGAGAAGTATTGAAAGACGTAATACTGCATACGTTACTGTGGCTATAATATTTTCGTAGTGATTTGCAATTTTCACTGAGGTTTTGTCGATCTTACGTTCGAACGCGTTGAGGTGGTCTTGATACAAGTTGAAATACACGGTGCAGGGAGACCCCTAATTTGAAGTTTCGAAGGGATCCATTTGTTTTTTTTTTTCATGTTATCTGCATTTTTATGTAAATATCGTTTGAACAGCCAACACAATGAAAAAAAAATAGTCGAAACTGGAACATTTTACAATCGATAAAAGAAGGAGAATCATCTCGGGATTACCGAGGTGCTGTGAATGTTTTGGAGCCGGTAAGTTGGTACTTTTAACTTTTGATTAATTTTTTTATTTTTGTTTGCCATAATATCATATTATGTTGATTAGCTAACGCAAACACAACTGACCTAACGTATGATGAACCAGTGTGGCTCAACGAACAAATAAAATTAATGATGAATGAATCACAAGTGGGTAGGTACCCCTATCCAAACAGATCTACCCTGTTTGTTAGTCTTTTGATACAGATAGGTACAGGTTTTTAAATATTTTTTTTTTAAGATCCATTAGAAACGTGTAATGAAAACATGTCTTATACTGATGAGGAGGCAATTGATTTCGAAATACCTTGCCTACAACCATCTACACATGTTCAGCAGAACCAACAGCAACAGCAGATTGCGGAAAATTACTGTTTGGAACAAGATAGTATTTTGGAAAACGTGTATTATCTCGAACCAACTTCTTTATTAACAACTTTAGAAAACGTGTCGCTCATTGAATTGAATGAAGATTTGCATCTGTTAGGTTCAAGCAGCAATTATGTACCCACACTTGATGAATGTATTTTATCCTCGACTGATTGTTCTGAACCAGAAGCATCAGAAAATAGGAGGAATGACAACAGCGCGTTGTCTGAAAGCATTCTCAATTCTGACACTAAAAATCCTGATGAAAACCTACAAATGAATACTACTGATTTATCTGGAGTTACATCTGTTATCTCTGAACATCTTGATGATTGTATTTTATCATCAACTGACTCTTCTAAATCAGAAGCATCAGAGAATAGGAGGAACGACAACAGCACGTTGTCTGAAAGCATTCTCAATTCTGAAAATAGAAATGCCCTTGATGAAAGCGTACAAATTAATACTACTGATATTTCCGGAGTTGAATCTGTTATTCCTGAGTATCCAAATAGCAAACGCAAACGCAGAGGCCAAGCTGATCCTAGTAAATGGAAGAAGAATATGAGGAAAAATGACAAGACGTAAAGGTGAACCTTAGGGTATTGGTAGGAAAGGAGCTGTTGAAATTGGATCATGCCTGTTAAAATATTTGAAGAGTAAAGCTGATGGAAAACCAATAACGACCGATTATACTCTTCGGTCTTCAATATAATCTGGCATCGCGTATGGATGTGGTCTATGGTGCTAAAGCCTTTTCGGAAACCAGCTTGTTCGGGAGGCTGGAATTCATCAAACCTGCGTGCAAGACGATTCGTAATGACTCTCGAAAACAGCTCGTACACATGGCTCAAGACCGAGATGGGCCTATAGTTCTTCAATAAGGTGTTATCAACTTTTTTGAAGAAGAGCACCACCACGATCTTGTGCCACGCCTCTGGCGTTGTACCCTCAAGGATGACAGAATTAAATAACTTCTGGAGGACTATAAGTGCCGGTCTACCACCCGCTCTCAGAAGTTCGGTCATAATTCCATCTTCACCTGGCGCCTTGTTGTTTTTAAGCTGTTTGAGGGCCATCCTAATCTCGTACAGGCTGACGTCCAGGATATCCTCGGTATAGTGTCTGACTAATTTGGCTCTGGCGTTCTGAGCTGTCTTAGTAACGGGCTTATGTGTCGAGGTGTATAACTGTCCATAGAAGTTCTCGACCTCTCTCAGAATCTCTGGCTTGAATGAAATTACACTGCCATTCTCGGTCTTCAGTTTTGTCTTTTGGCTTTGCCCAATAGACGAATCCTTTGCGAGCACTTTAGAGCCATAGTTCCGCTCAATTGCGGCCTCAATACGTGAAGGACTAAGAGCACGCAAGTCATGTCGCATGGAAATCCAAATTCGTCTATTGAGTTCAGCATAGGCTGACATATCAACTGAAGACTGCAGTTGGGTCTTGAAGAACTTGGCTTCAACAGCTTGAACAGTTTCCACCAGCCCGTCGTTTAACTCATCCACTGTGTTGCATTCGGCTAGGCAGTGGAAGCGATTTTGGAGTTCCAGCTGAAAGCCTTCAGGGTTTTGGATTTGGACAGGATTAGGACAGAGCGTAGACTTCACCAGACGTGACCTTTCGAGCTTAACATTGATATTCAATGTGCCTCTTACAATACGATGATTGCTACCGGTTTTCACCTTGCTGATCACAGAGACATCATTAAATATGTGCTTCTTGGTCGTTATGATGAAGCCTATCTCATTTTTGGTGGAACCGTCGGGGCTTATCCACGTCTACTTCCTGGATGGCCGCTTCTCGTAGAAGGAGTTCATCATAATTAAAAATTGTGCCTTAAAATTTATTAAGAGTTGAGATTTATATTTTGCTTTATGATTTAATTTTGTACTAATAAAAACTGCCCAAACAACGTAACAGTTAAACCAGTTAGGAATAAGTAAGAGCCAAAATAACGTATGTCAACCAATTTGTGGAAAAAAATTAATAAATTCTATAATAAGCGCACATTATAATTTTTTTTAGCTTAATTTTTTTCTCTAATAGTATGAGTTTATTTCTGTATACTTTTTTCATTGGTAAAATATATATTAACCGATATATAACCCTTCAAAGTGCAAAGAAGTGAAATATTCACAGTTTTTAGGCTCTCCTGTAAAATCGTAAAAATGTAGATACGTTTATCTGGATCTTACACCGCGTTATGAGAGCCTGAATACGATTTCCCATGCTTCCAATAATGCTATCAATAATTTCTTGTGGCAAATTCTCCCACTCTTCGACTAAGGCTAATTTTAACTCTTCGACGTTCCTGGGAGCTGGGTTTCTTTTATGTACTCTTCTTTTGAGTGCGCCTCAGACGTGTTCGATTGGATTCATGTCTGGAGATCGTGCTGGCCAATCCATCCACGCAATACCAACTTCATTAAGGTATTCGCGCACCACGCGCGCTGTGTGGGGCCGAGCATTATCGTGCATAAACACAAAGTCATCCCCAATATATGGGGCAAATGGCATTACATGGGGTTCTAAGATCTCTGAGATGTATCGCAGTGCAGTCAGAGATCCATTTTCGATAACGACCAGCTCTGTACGTGCTCCCAAACATATGCCACCCCACACCATAATGGAGCCCCCACCGTAAGCCACTGTTTCAGTAAAGCTCACAGGATTGTAGCGTTCTCCTTGATACCTCCACATCCTCTCCCTCCCATCAACGAAATTAACGCAACAACGGCTTTCATCTGTGAATAAAACTTGCCTCCACTCTTCTGTCCAATGACGGTGCTGACGAGCAAACGCTAATCTGGCTACTCGATGACTCACCTCAAGTTTTGGTGCTTTTGCTGGCATGCGTGACTTCAAACCAACTTCATTTAATCATCTTCTCACTGTTCGTTCACTAACACTCACGTTACGGACTTCTTCTAACGAACTTCGCGTCTGAACAGCAGTTTGACGACGGTTTCTCAGGGTTTGCACCCTTATAAAACGGTCATCTGAGGCATCAGTTGCCCGATTTCTGCCTTGTCCTGGCCTACGTACGTAAGACCCTGTCTGTCTGTATCGTTGAACATTGCGGTAGATCACAGATACCGACACACCCAACGCCCTACTCGCTGAACGGTAGGTGTGACCTTCCTCGATCATTGTTACAGCTCTAGCAACTTCAGTTGCAGCTAAATCACTCATTTTATATCCAAAACAATGTAAATTCTTCAAAAAATAACAGTAGGATGACCTAAAGTTACCTTAACAAAATTGCTGTTGAAAACACTTACGACCTCAAAAATGTCAACAAACACTTGAGACACTTAATACTTTTATAACTAAACGTCAAAACATTGAAGAACGCGATTTTTAATCTTAACATGTTTTCTAAGATGGTAGCAATAAAATAAAAATTTCACTTGAAGAAATACCCTACAATTAAAAAAACAAAACTAATTTTCCTTCGTGTTCCCCTAATTTTGCCGGCGTGTGTATTTTTGTTACTATAGTAGGCACAGAGCACGATATTCGCCCCCAGATAAAGATGAATTTTATGCCCAATTTTGAAGACTTCAGTTGACAGTCCTTAACTTACTAAAAATATATCCGTCTCTTACATTGCCGTCTATTTGACAAGAACAGCAACAGCTTTAGATCTGTCAACTAAAGCCTTTAAAATTGACCCCATTGGTAAGCGCATAGCGCATACTAATGTCATCTGCCATAGTCCTCTACTTAGAGTATAGACTAAAAGCAAAGAGGGATCATCAAAACGATATTATATTTGTACTGCTCACACGTATCGCTACGTCAGTGGCGAAGCAATGAAACAAACATATTGTAATTAGCTACGCTTGCGAAAAGTCACCGTACCATTTTTTCGACTCTAGTCAACTGTTTTTTCTATACAAATCTGTCAGACTCATTCACATGAATGTGTCCACTTCATATAAAAAGTGTCCAAAAAAGTGGTACGCTTGACAGATAATGAAGGTCTCTCTGCTTTTAGTCTATGCTCTAAGGTCCTCTATCTGGGTGCGAAGCGTCATTTTTTTAGTGCTCAGTGATAGTAGCCATAGTTTGTTATTCCCTTTTCAAAACTTTTACAGGTTTTTTTTTTTCTTATATTTTGGCTCCACACAAAGTGTATTTAGCCAGTGTCAAGTTTTATAATTTTTCATCGTGTTATGGAAATTTTCACTTAAAGTCAACTCATAGTCACAGTCAGAGTAGTCTTAGTCTAGTCTAAGTCATAATCCAGTCTAAGGCATGCCCTAGTAAAGTGGTGGCAACTTTACTAGAGGCTTCTATGGAGTTTTGGAAGCAACACGAAAAACCACGTTTCACTACATTATATCACTTGCCCACACTCATGCTCGTAATTCAGCACTTAATGCGTAAAACACCACCAATTTTAAACATTAACACTGGAAAAAGCATAAGTTTTGTAAAATAATACAATGCACCGACATGAACTTTTCCGGGTTGCCGCCAAAACTCCCATTTACAGGTTGTTTAGCATTTTAATTTATTTATTCACAGACTACATCTAAGTTATAGGTACTACGTATATATCTATGTACACTAAGCCTAAGAAAACAAAATAAGTGTAAAGTAATAAAAAATTATAAATAGAAAACAGAATTTAGGTCACTATCTGCGGGTAGCGTGCCCAAAAAGCTGGGGACATTCCCTCGTTGAATTGCTTGAATTGAATTGAAAACTCAAAACTGTTGTTAATTTAGTATTGGTTTTGATTTGGGTCTAAGCTTATGTACTTTGCATTCATTAAATACCTAACAACTTTCGCCTCGTTTTCGAGTGTTGACATTCTGACGTAAAATATTGCATCTCAACTTAGACTATGTAAATATATTGAATGTCTTTGCATCTCAAGTAATAATAGAAAAAGCGTTTATTCTTTAAACTAACTATGTACTACAATAAGAAAAACTAATAAACTAGCTTTAGTACAAAATATAGAAAAAATACATCAAGATATTATTATAAAAAGGCTTGGGTCCATTGGGTCCTGTCCTGACTCTTGAGTGAGCAACTGACTGACAGGCAAGTACCTAGACAACGTATGGCCGGACGGTACTCTTAGATTATATACTAAAAGCAAAGAGATATTATCAAAACCAGTCTCACTACTGATATTATATTTGTACTGTTCTCACGTATAGGTACGCTACGTCAGTGGCAAAGGAAAGAAAGAAACATAATTATTAAATAGTTTTACGCTTGCGAAAAGCAACCGTACCTATTTTTCGACTAGGTATATAGTCAATAGGTTTTTATAGACAAATCTTCCAAATCTCACAGGCACATACTTCAAAAAACGACACGCGATTAACCCGCTGAAATTATTTGGAGCATAGCATTACAACCATGAGGTTACTGAACAAAAGGAGTAAATGCTGCGAAAGTCAAAAACGGTCCTAGCGAGAGGCACCACCTCTAGCTCTAGTCCTTCATACCATAGAACATCCCTCAGTTTTTTCCAAACGGCGTAGCTTTGCAAAGAGGTAATTTTAAATGTGCCTATTGCCTGAGTATGGATTTTATTATCAAGACGCTGAGACAAAGTTTCCCCACAATTTTCTATTCATAAAAAGATTTACAAAATGGAAAAGGTAAGTCAAGGTATGTGTAAAACCTGTGTGATATATCCGCCCACCACACTGACCTCTACCACATATACTATAATGAGGAGTTTTATTTAAAAAAAAGAAATGGTGTTTTATGTATGACCCAATAGATGGCGCCAGTTGTGGTTTTACCAAAATGTGTCACTGTCACTGTTTCAAGCATAGACCACAGGTTATAGGAAATGTGTCACGATACTGACTGACAACTCTAACCTGTTTCGTTTGTTCTATTTCCGTTGCGCTATAGCTCGGCTTAATTTTGAATCATAATATTAACGTTTATCTGTCTCGCAGTTCTGCTGTACTTCAATTTACTTAAGAATAATGCACCACAGACTACTTAGGAGATACTACAGACAATGTACTCGTGGTCCACTCAACTGAATTTGACATTTCTTTGTAGGTAGTCTAAGCATTTTCTTATGTTTAAACTACTCTGTGGTTTGAAAAGTTTAAACTATGTACTCTCAGCGCCATCTAGAAAAGAAGCGGAACTAGTGTTTTTTTAAAAAATAAAAAGCCTCATACTTACAGTACCACCTCTACTATGTTATAGGTACTACAGTACTTTTGGACGATATCATGCATCCAGCGAACTAGTTTAATTAAATAGAGATTAGTGACCCACTGCCATTTTGTTTGTTTTTTTTTTTAAGTTTCCGAGCACTACGAATATTAGTCGATTGTTTTTCTCAAAGACTTCTATGTATACACTAGACAGGACATCTCTGACTTGCACTGTCAGCCACTGCAAATATGCCTATTAGCATCTTCTCGCTCATACGATGCTCAGCACTCAAAGCGACTGCACGTGCAGCAGTGAATAGCAGTAAAAATTATGATCCAAATGTGCCATTGGACTAGCGCTGCGTGTTGTGATCGTTGGTTAGACGATTTAATCTCGTAAAGCGCTGTAGCGCATTTTAGTTTAATTATACAAAAAATGACAACTATTTGTGCTTCGAATAGCTTCTCTAGTATGTAGTACACATACCTCTTTGGTTTTTCTCGAAAATTTAAGGCTCGAATTGGCGTCTTAAAGAGTGTATGAATTTATTGTATGGAGAAAAACGGATTAAACCATCATTCCATCTCTAGTTTATTTATAAAGCTTACTCAAGTAGTGTTGTACTTGCTGTGTTTACAAAAATATTTTTAGAAGGTACTCCATCTGACCTTTGACCGTTAAGCTTCCTTGTGGACATATTTTTCAAACCTTCTGGTATTCATTGAACTCTTTTGACCCCGAATTTAGAAGCTACTTTAAATGCACAATTTTTAATAAAATTACGTCTATCAAGGCTATGCAAATTTTATTACTTCTAACAAAAATTCTTTAATTCACTTCGTCCATTATATCGCTTCTCACGGTAATTGAGTTGTGTGACGTCATAGCGCAACAAAAAGTCGGGTGGCGTATCCAGTTTTTAGCTTAATTTTAACTTTGCTATCCGGTTTCAAATTAAGGCGTATTTACACTTTGAGCTAGTGTAATCACTGTGGTATTTCTAAATTCTTGTAATTATTGTCGTTTTTATAGGCATGTTTGTGGGTGATAAAAAATCGCATAATTACGATTATTTACTTCCTATTAAAATTTTTCATTACTTAATTCTAAATTAAGATCTATGTTTATTATTTTATCAATTTTGTTAAAATTACTTAACTTAATTGGTTGTAAAAACTTAAAAGAGAGAGAAGAAGAACAGAAAAAAAAAAAAAAAAAAAAAAAAAAAAAAACCTTAATTGGGTTTCATAATAATGAGTTACCTACAATATTTCTTTGAAACTAACATTCTGTCTCACTGCAGAATATTTCTCCATTTTTTATAATGTTAATCAAATTTTATTAGCTGTACAAGTGTACGCCTTGTTAAATATCATGGAAGCGGCAATAATATGCATAGAAAATAACATAACAATAGGTATATAACTAAACTAAATACCTATCGTAACAATTACATTTAGGCGCTACCTAAAAATTGTAACGTCCTGGAAATGTACTGTGATGGTTCTACAACTCTGTAAACAAATAAATAAACATCGTAACGTTATTTAAATGAAATCATTTTTTTCGTTTTCAGGCAAAAAATCCAGTTTATTACTCAAATAACATCTTTACAGACAACGCCTCTTTTATTGATATCAATTAAAACTATTTATACCTAATTAAATCAAAAAATACAAAAGTTATAACATGAATAGTTGCAAACAAACAGGAAAATTGACAATGAAAATTTTATTATGCCATTAAAATGTGTATGTACCGACCGAATACCAACGCATTAAATTAATTGCTGTCTTTATTAAACAACTTTATGGGTGCTGTAATCGTATGCTTCGGAAAATAACAGTGAATAATATAAATTATTATTGTTACGCATCAATAATAAAATGTGTATAATAGTAGGTATTAGTATGTTTACCTATGCATAATAAATTTTATAGGTTCAGGTATAGGTACGTATAAGAGTTATATCAAATACTTACTATTAGTTAGTCTGTGTCTATACATTAGGTATATACCAGGAAAACCGAGCTAAAGAGGAAGTTAATCATCATCCCAAGCTTATCTACTTTCAAAACATCATGATTCACCTGTCGCACACGCTTGGATTCCTGATTTGATTTCCGGATTCGTTTTCCGAATTCGGATACCCGCTATAGTGCTGCACTAGTGCAAAATACTTTAAAAATAACTTAGATACTTTATATTTTTTAAAATAATCTCCTCTTTCCGCGTTTTTCATTACTCTCCTTTTACAAAAGTACAAAAGAGAAACGACTGCAAAATATTTGAACTTACCGCTTCAAAGTGAACCATCCACCTTAAATATTTTCTGTTGTTACATTGAACATTTAATGAACATCCATCATTTACTTAATTGCCATTAATCATTACGACTAACAAACAGTAAAGGTTGAAAATAATACCAGCACAAAAAAGGGCAAATAAAAAAGTCGGATAAGTGTACCTTAGACTAGCAAATAAAGACGAGACACTCAGAACTGCAAAGTGGTTTTAAAAAGAATTTACTACATACTACTTCTATACACCACTACTCTCTACTACTCTCGAAGTTGTCGACGAAGGTTTTTTTTTTTTTTTAGATTTAGTTCTTGACCTGGATACAAAGTCCTTCAGTCGCAATATTAAAAAGTCTACAAAGTCTGCATTATAATATATTATATTTTACTTAGTCATAGTCACAGTCATAGTCCAGTCCAAGTCAGGTAGTCATAGTCCAGTCAAAGTCATGCCCCAGTAAAGTGGTGGCAACTTTACTAGAGGCTTCTATGGAGTTTTGGAAGCAACACGAAAAACCACGTTTCACCACATTATATCACTTGCCAACACTCATGCTCGTAATTCAGCACCGTAAGTAATGCGTAAAACACCACCAATTTTAAATATTAACACTGGAAAAAACACAAGTTTTGAAAAATAATACAATGCAACGACGTGAACTTTTTCGCGTTCCCGCCAAATATCCACGAAGGTTTTCAATCTGTGTGTGTTGCCAGCGATGACCTATGGAAGTGTCAAGTGAGACATGAGTGTCTGTCGGCCTCATTAGTAAGCTCAAAGTCGCGCAACGAGCTATGGAAAGAGTTAATATGCTCGGTGTTTGCCTGCGAGATGAGCTCTGGATCGAGGAGATCCGCAGGAGAACTAAAGTGACCGATATAGCTCTTAGAATTAGCAAGTTGAAATGGCAATGGGCAGGCCACATCACTCGTAGAACTGACAACCAATGGGGAGGAAAGTTTCTAGAGTGGCGACCACGAACCGGAAGACGCAGCGTAGACCGGCCCCCTACTCGGTGGACCGACGACCTGGTGAAAACCGCAGGAAGCCGATGGATGCAGGAGGCAAGCAGCCGCTCGAAGTGGCGCTCTGTGGGGGAGGCCTATGTTCAGCAGTGGACGTCTTTAGGCTGTTGTTGATGATGATGATGATGATGATGATGATGACTACATACTACTATATAATAATACTACTACATAAAGTTTGTGTGTATTGTGTGTGTTTATTCCCTTCACGCCACAAAAACTGAAGGTATTCTAATGAAATTTGAACTGGGGATAGCTTATAAATACGCTAGATATAGACTTTTATCTGTGGGTGAAGCCGCGGGGCGTAACTAGTAACTTGTAGTTTAACTTCGAAGTTGAATACCACAGAAATGAGGTCAATCAGACCCATGTTGATGGTGCAAAGGCCTAAGGTCAAGAAGGGAAAGGCAGTGCAGGTACCTACTTACCCTAATTTGCCTTTTGTACTCTCAATACAATAAACAATAGGTTTTCTACAGTGAAGGATGGGCATGTGTTTGTACCGATTGTAACTATGCGGATCGGATGCGTGGAACCAATGTTGCAACCCTGAGCTGTATGAAAACACAGGTTCCACACGATACGAAACCACGTCGTTATCGTTTCTTGTTTAAATCGTGTCACAGCATTGGAATTTAGAAATACCTTAACTTTACATTAAAGTTATTTTTATTTTGAACTAGCTCCGCCTCGCGGTTTCACTCGTGGATAAAAAGTAGCCTTTGTGTTAATCCAGTACATAAGCCATATAGTCCATAATTCCAAATTTCATCCAAATCCATCCAGCCGTTTGTCGTGAAGGAGTAACAAACATAGGTACACACATACACACTTACAAACTTTCGCCTTTATAATATTAGTGTGATAAATATTGACATAAGTGGTGGTAACTTTTGACTTGTTGATGTTTAGGAACGCGTCTCAGTGGAACATTATGATTTTTCAATGATATTCGATTTCTAGAGGCACCACGACTATAATTATTATGGAACAAGAAAACTTTGGTACGCACTTTGATAGGCTACCTCCACTTGGACCCACATGTGGGATCCGCGGATACTTTTAGCTCCTCTTAAATCCACACTGAGGGCATTGCTTGTGCATGCGCCATCTATGCATTTCCATTACAACTACTTTCTTTCGACCGCTCTAAAATTTTTACCAAGATTTTTTACCTTGGCTCTTCTTTGCTTTGAGGTAACATGATTGATAAACTTAGTATCTTACAAAGCCAAGAGATGGCGCTGTATTAAAAACCCAGCGGTTGATGGTTTTTCACTTTTCTTAGCGGAGGACGGTGGAATGCAAAACTACTTTGATGATATTTATAATAATGGATCTGTGCCTGCTCCAGAAGTGAATTTTTAGTCTGTGATTTATTAACCGGTTTTACTTATCTTTTTAACTATTACATTATATTTTGTTAACCTATTATAGAAAAGTAATAATACCGAATGGAACTTGCGTTACGCTGAGGATTCTGACAGGGCTACTGCCACAGTGGCAGTGACTGGTGCTGTGCGAGATTTTTTGCCAGGAACACCGGCCGCTCCGCTCGCCGCATTTTAGTAGTAGTCAAAGAGCCTATTAGTCGATGCTGCTGGGTTAGCATGGACGGTAGACAAAATTGTCTTTCCCCGTTTTACGTCACTTTCTTCATACTTGCTTAGAGTAAAACAGGGGAAATACAGTTTTGTCTACCGGCCGTGCTAACCCTACTGGTCGATGCAGAGACGCCACAGTGACGGCTTTGGTGACCGCGGCGCCGCTCTAACAGTGCAGATTTTTTTGAACGGGCTGAAATGTTGTTGGTTTCGATCGACCTTTACAGCGTCACCGGGCGGAGGAGTACAGAGTTTACATAGTTACAGGTAGATGATGCTCTATTTTGATAATACTGATTCGTGTTTTTTAATGCGTGCGAAGACCTTCCTAAAGGTAGTGAAATGTCGCCTAAGTATACGTATTAAGTTATAAAACAACACAGATATCATAAATCATACAGGCAAGAAAGAAAGAAAGAAAGAAAGAAAACACATTTATTCAGGACATCACACAACATTACATTCCTAACAAACAACATGAAAATAAAACAATAAAAAAACAAAAATAAAAGGTACCTATCGTACCTACAAAATGTAATGTTACGTGACGTCATAGCATACGCATAGCGTATAGCATGACGCTTCTAGTTCTATGTATAGCCAGTCACGCCCTAAATTACAGATGAGTAGAATTAGTGTACCTACAGCTAGAGTTCTAGGCTATAGAAACAATTACAATTTAGGTGCCTACTCAATGCGATGACTCAAAAGCATATCACAAAAAGTCCAAGTGCGTCGCTGACAGACATTTCCTTCTAAAGATCGTGAGGAGACGTCACGACGCGGACGCACGGTGGCGTCGCATCCCTATCACGTACATACTCAGGGTACATATTTAGTAATACCTATTCAATTCAATTAGCTTATGATGGGATTTCCCAATGAGGCGTTTCAATTTCTGCTGACTAGGTATTCATGACCCATAGATGCGTTAAGATTATGCTATTCCTTTTTCTGAGTATGCAGCCTACATGTTTTTGTAGGGGTCTTTTCTAGGCATAGACTTGACCTATGTGATAGGACGAATTTTGGTATCTACGTATCTGTTGATATAAATATCAGGGACGGTCTCATAGCTGTTGTAGTAAGCAATGACGCGGTCTAAAATGGTGCAGCTTGTCGTAACTTTTTAGGGTTGCTTATACCCAAAGGGTAAAACGGACCCTGTTACTAAGGCTCCGCTGTCTGTCTGTCTGTCTGTCTGTCTGTCTGTCTGTCTCTCTGTCTGTCTGTCTGTACGTCTGTCATGGTCACCAGGCTGTATCTCATGAACCGTGATAGTTAGACAGTTGAAATTTTCACAGATGATGTATTTTTGATGTGTTTTCGTTTGCTTGTATCTATAAGAACAAATACTAAAAAACAGAAAAAAAAATATTTAAGGGGATCCCATACAACAAACGTGATTTTTTTGCTCATTCACCAGATGAGTCAGAGATGGCGCTGCTTTAAATAGTACTGCTAGTCAACACTAGATGGCAGGGAAATGCTATGATGAATAAAAAATAAATAAATAAATAAATAAAGATAATAGTACGGAACCCTTCGTGTGCGAAGCCGCCCCGACTCGCACTTCGCCAGTTTATTTATTGTTTACCACTGTCTTAAAAATGGAAAGTGATTAGGTGCAGATCAGATGTAGGTGAGTTAGGTAGGCTGCATGTTACTTTGCTACTGCTGTTGCCTAGATGTTGCAAATTTTACGTAATTACCCCGTCCGGTGCCGTAAGATTGCGAAGCGCACAATACCCAACACATAAAAAACAGTAGCATGTGCCATGAGTTTATGTTGACGATGGTGACTCATTGTTTAATATATGTATGTGTACTGGACAATAATATAGGTGCTTAAGCTTTGTCCACAGAATTTGAGTACAATGCAAATGGGACGTTTACAACTTTACAGTTACATGGTTTCAAAAGAAAAGCATTCATAGCGTGCATGTATATATCTATTATAGGTGGATATGTCACAAATAACGTTTGCACAAAGAGATGTAGGTACCTATAGAAAATTCCTTTATTTATCCATTAAATAAATTCAAACGTCGTGATCTCTCATGTAGGTCATCATCATCATCATTAACAGCCTGAAGACATCCACTGCTGAACATAGGCCTCCCCCAGAGCACGCCACCTTGAGCGGCTGCTCGCCTCCTGCATCCATCGGCTCCCCGCGGCTTTCACCAGGTCGTCGGTCCACCGAGTGGGGGGCCGGCCTACGCTGCGTCATGTAGGTAGGTACCTAAAATTCAAATGTGGTTCTAAAGCGGTTCTACTCCATTGTTTTCTGTATAGATACAAGCAAATAAATCACAGCACATGTTATTTTTAAGCTGATGACTAAAGCGTCGTCGCCTGTTGTGCTTGGTGTTGTCCTCCTCTTGAAAGGTATGTTTGTTTATTTATCAAAAGAATAAATAATCGTTTTGTATATTGTAATGGGCAAGCTACACGCTCGTAGAACTGTCAACTGATGTGGAAGAAAGTTTTTCAAGTAGCGACCATGAACCGGAACTCGGAAGACGCAGCGTAGGCCCCCGCTAGGTGGACCGATGACCCGCGGGGAGCCGCGCCGATGGATGCAAGATGCAAGCAGCCGCTAATAGTGGTATTTTGTGGGAGAAGCCTATGTTCAGCGGTGGACGTCTTCAGGCTGTTGATGATGATGATGATGAGTAGCTTAACATGAATGAAACTACTAATAAATTTAGTAGCATTAGAAACTAGAAATAAATTAGAATTAAATAACATGATGAAGATGATGATGAATATGATGATGAATAAAATATGATGGGCAATATAACGACTCACATGTTGGGTCCATTATTTAGACTTATTTACAAACTGCTGAATTTTCCGCGCTAGCTTCGTTTTGCCATTAAATGTAGACAGATGCACCAAATAAGTTTTACAAAAATGCAGATTTTTATATCATTGAAAATTATTGGAAACTCGAGCAAACGCGTTAGTGAGTGCAGTTAGACCACTGTTACGTACTCCATTTTCCAGGATCATCTATAAGTACTTATAATAAAACTGTAACAGGTACAATTCTGTACATTGAAGACATTTTGAATTTTTTTTTGGGAGGGCTTATCGATGCTGAAGCCAAAACTATTTTTTTTTTTCATTTTTGTCTGTCTATGTCTGTATCGAGCATCACGCCGAAGCTACTGAATGGATTCAAATGAAACTTGGCATGATTTGAGTTCATATTACGAGGTAGGCTATAGGATACATCCCGATATTCAGCACGGTTCTCTCGGGAGGGGTAAAAGTGTGCACTTAGTTGTAATTTATTAACGCGTGGTCCGATTTCATTCATTCTTTTTCTGTTAGAAAGGAGGTACTTTAAATATTGTCCCGTAAATATTTCGGGGTCGTCGGTTTAGTGGTTCAGAAATTACAGACCTTCAGTATTAGGTTCATAAAGCCACTCCTATCCTGTACTATGGGAAAAAGAGAAGGGAGGGGTTCCTTCTCTCTTCCTTTAGACTGAGATAGGGCGTAAAACTAATTAAGGGCGCTATTACAGTTGGGCTCCGTGCAAAATTAGGTATTTTCGGCTGCCAGCTACTATTATTTATTCTGTGTAGAGACGAGGCGCGCGCCAGTGTACAGGGGGCGTACTGTGAGCTCTTAGCGCGATTCAAAACTGAGCCTATATTGGATCGCTTTTGTTTTTTTTGTATGGAGATTTTGACAAGCGATCCAGTATAGGCTCTGTTTTGAATCGTGCTAAGAGCTCACGGTACGCCCCCTGCTCAGGTAATGGCACGGCTTGACTGAACGGTCTTGGTCCGTATACTCTCTAGAGGAAACTTTGATTAATCCAAGTTAAGGTTTTTGTAAGCAATCATGACGTAAACTAGAATGAGTGATCTGCGGTATTTGCGCAAAGCCTCAGGTTTGTAAAATGTAGAGCTAACAATATTACCCAGTATATACAATACCTAGTAGTACGCTACCTACCGGTAGTGAGCTGGACTGTATATAGGCCATCGCGGCTATTATACAGACCATAAGTGTTCTTTGTAGTAGGTAGTGTAGCTAGTTTAGTTTAGTTTTTATTATTGTAGTAGTTAGCTTGAGTAAGGCAATTTGCACATTAACATATAGGTTGTAACTCTATCCAGCAGTAACAATAACGGCAACTAAATTCTACAAACCTAACAATTTTTTAACTATGTATTCCTAGTTTTCTGTAAATTAGTTGAACAGCTGTTAAATTCACTCGTATTCTATAATTATGCACGCAGTCTTTACCTGTAACTGTGCAACGATGACACTTAGCAATGTTTCCTCCGAATTGTGTAACCAAACTTAGCTACGGTGTACATTATGTTGGTAATCGTAATAAATAAATAAATAAATAAATAAACCTCTTATTATTTATATTGTAGTGGCCTTCTGCAACTACAATAGGTATTTTTATTTTGTAAGAACCCTTTCGATTTGCAATGTGGTTAAGTATATTTATAGGTAATAATTGTCTGTTGTATTTTGCACGCTGTGTTTCCTTTAAACAGACAATGCAATAAGCAAAAATGCATTATATACTAAGTAACGTTTAAATTCGGAAACCTTAATCAAATAAAATTGTACTAAAAACCTACTTTCTTTTCAGCTTTCCCTCGTATCATTTCACGAAGGTAATAAATACCCAGATGGTAAACCCAGAGACGCAATACACGCCGCGCCACGCATGGGTTTTCCTGCTACAAGATAGGGGCACCGAACTAATTATTCTGACAATTTGATTCGATTTGGATTGCACACTTGTCTTGCGACACACACACTGACACGACAGTACCTAACTACAACAGAAATAAACAAACAACAAATAATTGACTGGCCTGATAGCTCAGTTGGTAGTAGCTCTGCCTCTGAGCTATCTAGGTCGTAGGTTCGATTCTCACCCGGGACAAACATTTGTGTGATGAACATTGATGTTTGTTCTGTGTCTGGGTGTTATATTGTATTCTATGTATGTATTTACAAACAAAAATGTATCTAAGTATCAGTTATCTGGTTCCCGTAGTACAAGCATGCTTTATAGTTTGGGGCTATATGGCGTTGTGTGAAATGTCCACACATATTTATTTATTTATTAAAACAGCGATCTCATAGGTACATAGATCCTGGACCCTAACTAGGATTCCCTTTATCTAGAGACCTAGAAAAAAAGACCATAACCCCGCAACACCCAGATACAGAATAATATATTTGAGCTTTTTTGTGCACAAATATACTTGTCTGTGCCGGGAATCGAACCCGCCTCGGGCTCCAGCTATGAGACAATCTGCTAAACCACCACACCACCGAGATAGGGATTCTTGTTGCGACGCGCATGAAGAGTTGTTGACTGTAATGTAGTATTTTCCTAAGGGCGTATTTACTTTTAATATAACTTTATAATTTTACCTTAAAATATACCTAACAATTTTTTTTTCACCTCACTAACAGCTCGGAAAGATTCTCTTTGTCTTTCAAAATCTGGGCGCAAAAACTCATTTTGATCGCTAGCGTGGAAAGTGTTTTTAAAATTAGAACGATTCTATTCAATAATTTTCTCGTCAAGAATTGAGGATTTAATCACAGATCTGCCCGAATTTAACCTTCTTGATATTGCCAGTCCACTGAAAACTCATTAATACCACAGACTACCTCCTAAAAGATACCATCTTTTTCTCGTTCACCAACCTCATTTTTAGAATAATCGCACTGTCCAGCACCAAAGAGTATTATAACTAATATGCTATCCAGCACGGCGACTGCATGGAAAATGGATGAAAAACACTTTTTCTTTAATTTTCCATTAATCACATGGCGAGCTAGTCGTTTACCTGATGTTAAGCGTTACCGTCACCCGTAGCTAAATTAATAAGCTGAAAACTAATCTTTTCCTAGCCTTTTAGCTGTTTTTCTTGCATTTTCCTCGCTGTAGTGAGGCGAAAAGTTGTGTGTTGCACTCGGCAGCAAAGTTTTTCTGCGTCTCGTACTTTTGAAACCTTCGCTACGCTCAGGATTCTTCATTTGAACCACGAGCGTATCAATCCTACTACTTCGCTTGCTCAGGTTTCAATTCAAGTACTCGCGCCAAAAACCAACTTTGTAGCCTAGTATAACAAATAACTATTATTTACTTAGGATGGGTTTTTTTGGGTCCGTAGTTAAACCACTGGTCAAAAAACCCACCCCAAGTAGGTACAGATACCTAATCGGGTTAAAATTTTATTATGCTTGTTTTATTATGAAAATTCAATAATCACTGCAGCCTTGTTAATAAAATTAATAACAGCTCGCAAAACCTAACGTACGTTAACCCTTACCTATACGTACTTACCCGTATCTATACCTAATTTGTGTTTTATTTCATTACGAATATAGTGTAGGTGGTAATTTTCGAGGTGAAAAATTATTAATTTTGTGCTGTACCGTAATTAATTTTTGATTTTAACTAATATTACCTATTGTTATTAGTCCTGATTTAATTATTACGGTCAGGTTTTCCTTCCTTCTCGTGTAGACAAGTGGTTCTGTTTAATATTCGATATATCGCAAACATTATTAGGTACCCAATCTAACTACTACAGTAATAAAAGCTATACTATGTACTAAAAGCTGATGATGATGATGATGATGAGCAGCAGCATTCTCCTTGGTCTAATTGTTGCTTATCATTATCAGTGATACGTAGTTCCTGTTTGATAATACAAAATCTGGTTAGTTGCGAATCTGCTGATTTCAGAATCTGGTTAGTTGCGAATCTGCTGATTTCAGGATCTGGTTAGTTGCGAATCTGCTGATTTCAGAACCTGGTTAGTTGCTAATCTGCTGATTTCAGAATCTGGCGAGTTGAGAATTTGGTAAACTGCTCCGGAGCGGTATTTTAGCGGTAAACGTAATAATGCTGATGACGAGTTCGTTCAAGCAGTAGGTAATCCAACATTGATTACCCCCATAGAACATTAAAAAATTTGACGCTTCGAAGCGTAGGTATTTTTTTTTTCGTGCTGAGTGATTACCCCCTACAGATAACCCCTATTACCACGACCTTGATGGCATTACCAGAGTTTTTCCCGTGTGTATTTTATGAGCACAGCATTCTCAAGAAAGAAATAAGCTTTTGTATTTTGTAACGCTGAAATGGTTACTTAATAGGTAGGTAAACGTTAGAGAATTTATATCAGCCACTGTATGGCCAGCCTGTTGGCGGGGTAATCCAACCTCAAACCAAATATCTCCCATTACCAAGACCTTAATGGCATTACCCGAGTTTGTCCCGTGCACAGGTATATTTTATGGAGAAGACTTCTGCTTCTCCATAAAACGGAAGGCAGAAGGCTTTTATTGTACTTAATGCTAAAATTGTTAAATTTCCTTAGATAAGCCGCTTTAAGTATAGCTAGTTCATTGGAGGGGTAATCTAACCCCAAACCAAACACAAAGATTTCGTCCCGTTCGTATTTTATGGGACCGCCTTCTCAGGAACGAAGAAAGCTTGTATTGTATAATGCTGACTGTACGGTTTTAGTACTTCACGTAGGTATCTACGTTAAAAATCCTTCAAGCCGCAGAGAAGGTACAAGTATCAATGACAACATTAGCTAAATACCTAATTAAATACTCATTACCAAATGCCAAGACCTCGATGGCATCACCTCAGCTTGTCCTGCCGCTACAGCCATCTCGGGAAGAAAAGCATTAAAAAATGGGTTGTTTCCTCACTTCATTTATTTTTTATTTTATCGATACCTAGTCCTATTTTGTACCCGTTACGACTGTCAAGTATTGGTAATTGCAAACTAAATCAATAGGTAGCCTTGTAAGTTGATAGCGTGTGAAGCTGCGGGCATAAATGTATGTAGGCCTACCTATGTATATCCATGTCAAATGATGTCATCAGCGGCCTTCCAGTCTATTACAGACTATTTAAGGCGCATATAGGAGCTGATTGAAATTGAGATTTCGCGTTTTTAGCCACGCCTCATGCTAGCTCTCGATAAAGTGGCGCCCTAATAACATTGCGGGTAAGATAGGAAACAACTTTCGCGGCTGTGTTGCCAGCGCCATCGTGCGGTAATATAGTGAACTAAAACGTAAAATGATTCAACTCGATAAACTTTCTGCCGACTCGGTAAACTCTCGTAGATGGCGCTGTTTTCAAGCAATAACTACTCAGTAGTGACAAAAAATAATAAGCGTAAAAAAGATTTTTTAATGATAATGAATGACATGACGAGCTAGTCGTTCACCTGATGTTAAGTGACACGGCCGCCCATAACAGTTGCAGTGTTACTCGGAACTCTAAAATTTTTTTCTTTAAAATTTAGGAATTTCTATCGAGAAAACTTTTCGTAAACGTGTTTTGATTTCGGCAGTCGGAAAGAAGATACGACCAGTATTAACATGCATTTTTTTCAATTCTGTAAATGGTACACCTTTTGAGAAAATGACGTTCAAGTTAGGTCGATTTGGGAGCCTTCACCACCTTAAGCAGTGTGTTGGAAATTTGGAAGACACTTCTTTTGGTGGCTGTATAAGCCAATACGAGAGAGGCACATGCGTCCACACCTTGCGCAGGCATGTGTTGCGACAGATGGAGTAATGTCGCTGTCATGCCGTTTTGCTCTCTTTTCAGCTAGCCTGTCGAACCAGGCTCTATCGTGCAACTTTTGGCCTTCTCTAATGCAGGTTCTCCAGCGATTCCTATCCTCCGCGAGCTTCTCCCATTCAGTATGCTTGATGTTAAACGAGTTCAGATCACGCTTGATGCAGTCTTTAAAGCGAAGCAAAGGACGCCCAACACTCCTCTTTGCATCCGCTACTGCACCAAACATGACCAAATGATGTAAGCACAAGAAATTGAGTGGAACTTCCAAAGGTTAGGTATGCAATTGCATTGGAGAAGTCACAAGTGTAGATTTTCTGATAACTTAGGTACCTGTAATACTTTTAACACAAAACAGATAGGATACCTGTTTTATGTTTTTAATGTGGTACTTCTAAAGGTGGAATGGAAACATTGATAAAACTACCACAAGTTACGAATTTGCCGCCAAATATTGCGGCATTGGCAGCCCCAATTGAGGGCCAGCTTTAATTTTGATAGCCTCCGTGGTGTGGTGTTTGAGCAGGTCGGATCTCGGCCTATAACTCGGGCTTCTATTCCTGGGACAGGAAAGTATTTGTGTAAGTACAGGAAAAAAAGATCAAACACTGGGTGTTTTGGGACCATATTATAGTTCTCGTAGTTCCTAATGGGTCCCCTGATACAGGGAATCCTAGTTTGGGTCCAGGATTTATGTGGGTATGTAAAAAAAAAACCTATTGTAGAGTGTTACCTTTAGACATTTTAATATCCACCGCCTGCATTTGTCTTGCACCAATAAAACACTAAATATGTAGCAAGCTCGCCCTCTAATGGGTCCTATGACGTCTATGTTTAGCAGTGGACGTCTTCCGGCTTATTACGTCTGTAATGTGATGAAGGCATCCCAAGAAATAAGAGCATTGTTTTAATGCCTTATTGCCCTTGAGAAAAAATAGCTTTATTGTTTCGTTCTTCTTTTTTTATTAGTGGATTTTAGCTTTACTGTCATCATCATCATCACCAACAGCCTGAAAACGTCTACTCTGAACATAGGCATCCCCCACAGAGCGCCTCTTTGATCGCCTGCTTGCCTCCTGCATCCATCGGATCCCCGCGGTTTTAACTGAATTCGTCGGTCCACCTAGTGGGGGTCCGGCCAACGCTGCGTCTTCCGATTCGTACTCGACACATACCAAATAATACAATTTTACAAGATCCAAGTACAAAGATTCAAGTTTAAATAACTTTTTTTCGTATGTAACCTTGATATATGTCTTCTTTATGGCTTAGGTACGTTGCATCTAATATTTTGTTTTGCTTTTAAATCTAGCAGAGTTTAACGAAAAACATACAAATGCCTATTGCGATTATTCCAAACATCAGACCGCAATTATCCAGCGCAAACGTGTTCAATTTTTTTGGGTAAAACCTACAAGACTGCGAAGATTACTCCACGTGACTTTTAAATGTCATGCGATAAGAAAAACTGAATAAATCATAATAATGATAAGTAGTAATAATTAGCGTAACCATATTGTTAAGTTTGGTAACAATAATTGGCAAAAGGTAACATATATAACTGCTGTGTGATTCGGGCGCAGCGCCAGGATCCCATCCCAACCCATCTCATCCCGCGGGTGCCATATAAGATCAGACTTGTACATATACCTCTTTGTATAAGATCCGGCTAAAGGAATATCCAGGAAATGAACTATAATGCGGATATAATGCATTATAGTATATCAAATAACTTGGTCATCGCAGTAGATTATCAGACCTGCTTGGCAGGTGGCTTGGTGACACCAATACGCCTGCCAAGCTTGGTGATTATGGCAACTACGTAGGACTCCCTGAGTACTTAACACTTATTATTATTTTCATTATCATCCGGAAGACGTCCACTGCTAAACATAGGTCTTTCGTCTTCATAGTTTGCTATAATCACCACGTTTGGCAGAGACGTCTTGGTGGTCGCGGGAGATCGTATCGAGGAGAATGCTGATGCTGTCTATTGCCTGGATATTCCCATCTCGGGAAGACATAAGATGCAGGTTTTATTCTCACACCAGGACCGCACGGCTTAGCTATATAAGCTATAGCTTGTTGATTTTTATACAATTAAGAAAATAAGCTGTCACTGACTCTGATAAAAAATAACGACTCTTAGACGTCTGAAAGCCTGTGCCTTACATAATTCTCAATATCTACTTTCCAAAGCTTTCTCAACAGAGGGAAAGTATAAGAAGCGGCAAATTAAAGCACATTTTTGTTCAAGGTAAGTCCTTGATCTCGTGCTCACAGCAATAAAAAACGTATTTACCTGATAATAATAAATTCTAGCGAAATGACGTATGATTGAAATGACCGGGCCTGAGGCCTTCACAGCCTGCCTCTGTTTGATGCTATTAATAAGTAGGTACTTTGTCATAGTTCAAATCTCACAGTTTTGAAATACTTAGGTACTCCCGCGAACCGGAAGACGCAGCGTAGGCCGGCTCCCCATTAGGTGGACCGAGGATCAGGTGAAAACCGCGGGGAGCCGATGGATGCAGGAGGCGAGCAGCCACCCAAGGTAGCGCTCTCTGGGGGAGGACTATGGTCAACAATGGACGTCTTCTGGATGATGATGACCTACCTACTTTCCTTGCAGTAACCACCTGAAATTTACTGCGATATGGTATTAAGTAAGACGTATAGGGATTAATTCTGTTTACTTGATTTAGCTGTCAATGGGAATATCCTTAAACGTGTACGTGATGATACTCATGATTATGAATATTTGCATTCATTGGCAGCAGGAAAGTGTCATCGTAATAGGTTTATAGATAACAAGTTGGAAATTAAAATACCAGCCAAATTCTAATAATGTGCATCATAAAAGTCATGAATCATGACTGATGCATGTATGCAGGTAACTTTATGGTGTGATGGATGACAGTATAATGATACTTAAAGGTAATTATGAAAAGAAATAATACCCCAACTTCCAACCTATTTCTATTTTCGTAACGCAAAAAGAAAACAGGTGCATGCATATGATTCATGATTGAATAACTTTTTTTAGCTGTTACTGATGGGTCAGGTTGAGAGGAACATAGCTCCATTGGTAGTACCTACCTACCTAATTTTAAAGAAAACCAATATATGAGCAAAAAAGGTCATGAAGTTGTCAAGATAAATAAGGTCATGAGCTGTGAGTTCGGGGGGTTTCAGCCTTAGCATTCAGTTTTGATAATATTTGGCAGGAATATTTGGTATGTACCTAGTACGTACCTACCTACATTATGTCAAATTATTGCAAAAGAATTTGTGTGCTCGCTCGCGAAGTCTACAGTTTTGGAAAACTACTAGTAAAAGTATTGTATCTAAATTCTGTGATTACTTACCTACCTAAAGTATGTTTTGTCCGTATTCTGTAATTACAGCAGAGCTGAGGTTTGACGTAGAAAACCAGTTAACCCTGAGTCCTCGCTTAGTTTGTTTTATCACTTACCGTCATTATTACTAAAACGATTAAGTTTATTGTGTTTGTTCTTATCTTCGCGTGAGAGTCGTTCGGCAAGTTTTCGATTGTCTTGGCTCTCGCCTAGCTTCTCTCAGGCTCTTCAACCTGTTTCTCTAAAAATATCTATGCAAAACTACCTACGTCTTGAACGGGCACTACCCCTCAATGCCGGTAGGTATACCTAATTGTTATCCGAATCATTATCATCATACAGATTTTGTTAAGCTCGCATGCTTCAAAATATGACAAATACCGGTTCCCAGCTTAACCATTCATGCCTGATCCATCTCGATCACCTCAAGACCGTGACAATGTATTTTAATCAAATATAATAAGAATCATATTCGAATGGTACCACTCAATAACTGTACACTTGTATAAATTAGTCACATTCTCGTTTTGCATCGTTATTGTTCAGTACATTAAGAGACACGGTCGAGGACACAATGTTATCCATCGGTTTAGTTTTATTTTTGGCCAGTACGTGTTTGTGTGCGGTGGATTTTAATGAGCGACCACGGAATTTTAGTATTGAACTACTGTATCATACGCAGTCGGAGACTAATGGACATGTAGTGATATCACCTTTTGGGATATGGACTCTTATGACGGGAGTGGCCATAGGAGCGACTGGCGAGAGCTACAATCAACTTGCGCATGCGTTTATACTTCCCAAAAACACCAAATCTTTGATTAAGGGCTACAAGGACTTGACTAGTGAAGTGTTATCACCGCCATCATCAAGTGGAGTTAGTTTAACAAGTAAAAATTTTGTGTTTTTGGACCGCAGTTTTGAGGTTTATGCGCAGTTCAAGTTCACTATTCAAAATGACTTCGCTGCTTCGATTAAAGTTTTGGATTTCAAAGACCCAAATTCGGTGCGCATCGCAAATACCTACATTGAAAAATCTGGAGGTAGAGTCTCCAATGTACTTCGTTCGGACGACTTCCAAGAATCCAAGATGATATTGACCAACGTGATCTCCTTCAAAGGATTATGGGCTTCGCAATTCAATGTGTCTGATACAGTCCCAGAGCCTTTTTACAATGAACAGAAGGAGGTTATAGGAACTGTCAATATGATGTACCAGAAAGGACAGTTTCCTTTCTCCAACATAAAAAATCTTAAATCTTTCGTCCTGGAGCTACCTTATGGAACCAATAATAAATATTCCATGCTTGTTGTCCTACCATACGCGAACCAGAAAATTTCTGACATGTACAAGAACTTCGCTTCGTACTCTTTGCAAAGCGTGTTTGATAAACTGAACTCTGACGTGCGTGAATTCGGATTAGATGATATTGACGTGAAGTTTCCAAGGTTTCAGATCAGTACCAATATAGTTTTAAACAAGCCTTTGAACAAGATGGGTGTATTCGACATCTTCCAACCAGATTTGGCCAGTTTTCAGCGAGTTTCGCGGGACAATATCTTCGTGTCTGCCATAGTTCACAAAGCTGATATCGAGGTCACGGAATCTGGAACTATCGCATCGGCTGTGACTGAGGCTACGTTCCAGGATAGGATCTCAGCGCCTGCCTTCTACTGCAATCGTCCTTTCGTGTACTTTATCATGGAGAAATCGACAATGACTGTTCTCTTTAGTGGGATTTACTCTAGCCCTACAGTGTATTAAGTTTTATTTTAATTGTCGGATAAAAATGGATCAAAAAATATTTTTTTAGAAGTGTGAGTCAGATTTTAGTTTATGGGATTGTTTATCACAGACTATGTAGATAACAATGTACATCTTGCGTGCTGGTGCTAGTGCCACAATAGAAACTAATTTATTTTGGTGTACTTTTCCTACTGTGTTAATATTCAATTTGGAGTTCCTCAAGGGCGTAGCCCAAGTCCTTTTCCTTAAAGTCGTTATGACACATTGATGTATCTTACAAAGTAATTTACTGTTCTAATTGTAAATTGTAAATGATGATTCTAACGTGATGCAATGTGTTTTTTTTTTAATATATTCTTTATCTTTAGTTATACTCGCCTAGTTATTTATATTTTAATACTGATTCAAAATAGGCTATTTGACTATTATTAAAAATGAATAAGTTAATATTATTTTCATATAGTAGGTAAGTAAAATCGGTAAATAAATCACGGAGTAATACGCTTTTTAAGTTGCTGGAGGGGCATCACCTGCGTCTTTCTCGAATAACAGCACCTCTGGAGATCCCTCACAGCTACTATGAAGGCATAATTTGTGACCTCACATCATGGCAAAGAGATTGTATGTAGAGGTACCTACCACGGCTTAGTAATGAGGTACTATGAAGGACCAAGAACTGACGTCACTGCCTGTTTGAGCTGTCTCTTTTTATTCCTGTATTTTAAAATGCATGTAACTTCGTCATTTTTTGAGATATTATTTATTTTTTGTTTTCAAAACTGCTTATTTATTGAAGAACTTTATTTATTTCAGCAATAAAAAATAGCTGTAAAATAGCCTATCTTACCCACTTATTAGGGTTCCGTACCCAAAGGGTAAAATGGACCCTATTATATTATTAAGGCTCCATTGTCTGTCTGTCTGTCACCAGGCTGTATCTCATGAACCGTGATAGTCAGAGACCAGAGTTGAAATTTTCACAGATGATATATTTCTGTTGCCGCTATAACAACAAATACTAAAAAACAGAATAAAATAAAGGGGGAAAATAAAATATAATAAATAAATTAAGGGGTCTCCCATACAACAAACGTGATTTTTTTCCTCGTTTACCAGATGAGTTGTATAGATGACGCTGATTTAAATAGTACTGCTACTCAACACTAGATGGCAGGGGTAGCTAATGTTGCTCGTTTACCAGATGAGACATAGATGGCGCTGCTTTAAATAGTACTGCTACTGAACACTCGATGGCAGGGATAGACAATGGTACGGAAGCCTTCGTACGCGAGTTCGACTCGCACTTGGCCAGTTATTATTTCTCTAATCTGTGACTGGAACGCACCCTTTTTTAGGGAGGTTTGGATGTTCCAATACCAATAAAGTATCGATACCTATACATAATGAGTAATGTTGAAATCCTTACCTACCCTAAATGCTTTGAATATCTACGAGCTAAATGTTTCAATACCTACTCATATCAATATTTATTTTTATTACTCTATGCCGTGAAAATGACATATTCTACTTTACTTCCACAGATTAGAGAAAAAACAAACAATTTGGAAAGTTTTGTTGTTTCTTTGACTCAACTACGTTTCCAAGATGATAGAGTGTTTTGGCGAGGATATCAGACATTACGAGCGCTAAGATAAGACTAAGATGCATTCAGGATATTTTATTTGACATTATTCGATACAAGTACTACTGTCAAGTACGTAGGTACCTACTTTCTTACCGACACAAGTACCTAGTCCTATTTTCTTTCCGATAAAAGTCTTCGAGAATTTATGAAATTTATTTTCTTTATGATACCTACATAATGCCTACATATACTTCTTTCCGATACCGAGGAGGTATAGCGAGAATGATGTTTTTTTTTTTTTTTTAGTCGTTCTGATGATAAGCGATACGGCCCGCCCATACTGGCAAAGTGGTGGTACCTAACTAGACGAACTTTGCAGAAAAGTCCTACCACACACATTTATTTATTTTGACTTTATTTCACGCTTAGGATAAACTTTGCATTCGATTTCATAATGCTAAAATTAAAAATGTGGTTGTGGTTAGGCCTAAGTATAATATTTTAAATAGGAAGTTTTCTGGCAACCAAATTTAAAAAAAAAATAGTTTTTTAAATCCGTAAGATGGCGTTGACGAGGCATGGCCACGAATCACAGACCTATACTGAAGGTTTATGCCACAGATTAGAGAAAAAAACAATATTGTGATTTATGCATAGACCATAAACAGCTACTCTCTGCATCTATGTCCAGGCCACAGACTACTATACGCTAACGCTCCAGGCTGTGAAGCAAAATCAGGGAAGGCTGTGACAGTGTGACCATCTGTACATTGCAGAGTCTGCCCTAAATAGGCGAAAAATCTGCCCGCACTTTGAATTCTCCTAGAAATATGCCTCGTCTTGTAATATTAATAATACATGGGAAATAATAGAAATATTTTTCGGTAATTATTTTAAAATGTCAAGAAATTATTAAATAGGAACCCAAAATTCATGTAGAAATGATGAGAAAAGGAGGCAAATTATCATTAATCACCTAATAAACGTTATTTAAATTCCTCTTATTTCATCATACATGGAATTTACCATAGAGTCATTAAAAAAAAAGCAGGAATGAATCTTGATTGACATCGAACTGACGTACAGCAATGGCGGCCGCATAAATATGTGTGAATGATTAAAGGATTGCCATGTGAAGAAAATTACCCGAATCCGAAAAAAAAATATCTGTTGTTGGTGTGACTTTTCGTATGACCAAAAAGCTACGTGAGCTTATAACAGAGTAGTCAAAATTGAATGGTTTATTTTTTTTTAACTTTCGATAGGTTAGCGTTTGATTACATCTCACCTGATGGTAAGTGATGATGAGGTCGAAGGTGGAGCACGCCTACCTAGAATTAACCTATTTACTTTTGATTTGAAGACACTTAAGTTGTAAGTGAATGGAAATACCGACGCCGGGAGTGAGTTCCATTCCCTAGCCGCACGCACAATAAAGGAATCTGCAATCTCCCCTCCCCCACACTTGCCCCCACCTCCCCCCTCACTTAGTCTGCGTCTCCCCGCATTTGCCCCACCTCCCTAGCACTTGCCCCTCCCCCTCACTAGGCCACCCCCCGCACTATCCCCGCCTCCCCCGTACTTACCCTCCTCCCCCACACTTGCCCCCACCTCTCCCTCACCTCCCCCTCACTTTCCCCGCCACCCCCTGCACTTGCCGCCACCTCCCCCCTCACTTAGTCCGCCCCCCTACTTGCCCTGCCTCCCCCCGCACTTGCCCCCCTCCCCCCAAGAACCATGTATAGATTACATTTGGACAGTAACGAAGGGGTTGGCGATATACGCAGCAATGTACGGCGAATGAAGTGGGAGCAATAGCTTCCCAGTCTCCACCGGGTGGCAACTGGGAATTTACCCTGTACGCTATAGCGAAGAGAGAAGGGAGAGTGAAAAAGATAGGGAAAAAGGATGAATGTATGACGGTGAAGAGAGGCGCACCTGCCTCCATTCATTCTTTTCCCCTCCCAGTTCTTTCTTCCTTTGGACAGGGTTAGGGCGTAAAACTAACTAAGCGGCGGGGTAATTACGTAAAATTTGCAACAGCAATGCGACAGCAGTAGCAATGCGACAGCAGTAGCAATGCGACAGCAGTAGCGAAGCATACATTCTCGACACCTCTAATGATGTATGACAGCAATCACCGCGAGTTTTACGCCTGTCGCAAACCTGTTGCTAGTTAGGTAATTAGGGGGCGGGTCGGGTCAGCCAGTCTGTTAATAAACTGTTTATTTGGCACAAAGATTTATAGCCAGGGTGTTGCTTAAAATGTTTTATGAACACATAAATCGTATTTTTCTACGTTACTTTACTTTTTCTACATTATAGAAAACCTGCACAAATATGCACGTTTAGTAGGTACAATATTTATTAACCTACAAAGACCAGCACATGCATATGCATAATGGAAATATGCATTTGCATATAGACAGATCTCTAATTATGATCAATATAGGTGAATAAGTTGTATTCGAACATAATTTGATCATTCTCCCACACTTCCGGGTAATTTGCAAGTTTGATTGTTGGTAACACTAGCTGGTTTTGTGTATTGATTGCATCTCAATAGTTTTGTCGAAAAAGCAAGAAATTAGTGAAATATTAACAAGCTTACTTGTGAAAAGTGATCCCCTGACTTTTTTTTATCAAACCACTATGATTCCGACAACTTTTCACAACGCAAGACGGCATTTTATAATATTTTTTTTTTCTATGCGTCTTGGGCGAGGTTCGGAGCAGTAATGGCAGGCGATAGACTTCCTATGATGTGATTGTGTGCGTGTCCGCTCGTACTTATTAGCGTTCCGACTTCCTATGGGTACCTCGGTTCGGGATCACTTGGGACTCCATCCTTCTTTTTTTATTAGGTCTATGCGTAATACGATACGAAGTAACTCTATTAGTTTTTCATACTATAGACCGTTCACCGTTAGTTGTCCTCTGAGGTACTTATATTATTTAAAAATATGCAAGTAAAACTTATTAATCTGTGGTGGGTACATACAAGTTTAGATAATGCTTAATATGACTTTACATAATTCTTCTTCTTCTTCTTCTTCGTTTATGGCATTTTTAGCGATAATTCTGCCAATGTCAAGTAAGTAAAAATTTGTACGGTTATGTCACGTCAAAGTCCTATTTTGTCAGTCAAAATGCCAACAGTAAGATGGTGGATATTTTACTGAAGGCTCTAAAAAGCCGTTGAAGAGAAAACGAAAATGCATGGTTATATAAACTTGGAACCATTTTCCAACACTCGTGCACGAACACTTAACGAATAATAATCCACCCTTATTACACATTAAAATTCAAAAATACACAGGCTTTGGTAAAAAATTCAAAATTTACAACCGCCATTGTCGGATTTTCTTCAAAAGATCGACTTTACATAATGCTTACGTATTACTTTACATATACGATAATACTTGACAAATACATCAGGGGACATTTTACCACAGATCAGTAATATGTAGCTAGCTACATTTTACGGTGAACGGTCTGTAGCACAGAGTACCTTTTTATAAACAAGTCTGTAGTGAATGCGAGTACGTACAAGTACTCGTAGTACTCGATACTTTTCTTTCGATATCAAGTACCTACTGTGAGCAGAGGTGTACCAATTGCCTACGCAATTCTAAGATCAATTTTAGATCTTTTAACAAGTTCTAAAGTTGTTATTTTACAGTGGATTTCATCTCACGTAGGTATAGACGGCAATGAGACAGCTGATTTGCTAGCCAAGCAAGCGTGTAGTGATGGTGTTGACTTTCCTTTATTCCCCACTCATAATGACTGCCTGTATTTAATTAGAAATAAGTGTGTCGATCTTTGGAAGGAATACTTTGACCTACGATCTCGCGAGAAAGGGATTTGGTACATAACTATTCAGTCGCAGCCATTGAACTCACCATGGATTGACGACACTAGATTGGGTAGACAGGACCTGGTTCTATTACTTCACCTCCGCTCCGGACACATTCCATTGAATAAGTTTGCCTACCTCATGCGTAAAGTGAATTCGCCATTGTGCAACGCGTGTGGTTTAGAGGAGGACGCATACCATATTTTAATGGAATGTGTCCGAAATGAAGGACCTAGACGGCTTGTTTTCGACAATGATGACAGTTCCATTGGATTGTGTAATTCATATTTGGCCTACCCAATGTCGGAAAAAATCAATGTAATTTTAGCATTAGTTAAGTTTGGGCTAAAAAACCGACAGTAAGTTATATTTTTAATAGATGTATGTAATAAACTGTACCCTACAGAGCGGCATATTCGCATAAGCGAAAAAGCTCTTTAAATATAGAAAAAAATTAAGTACTGTGAGCATCATCGAGCGAATCATCATGCGATACCTACTTGGTATCGGAAAGAACGTACTAGAATCGTATCCACAGATTAGAAAAAAAACAATCGACTACAAATACTACACTACAATAGGAGATTTTCTGACCGCTGGGCGGCACGTAGTTCTACATCCAAAGGTAGATAGCGCTGACGAGACATGGCTTGTTTTTTTTGTGAGGTGGCCTTGCCCTCTTTCATAGACCAGTGTCACTTTCACTTCGCTCACCAGTGTGACCATTTGTGTCAGATTTCCGCCATTTTGGCAGATTTGCCCATAATGGATACTTAAAAATTTTGACAGATTTAGGAGTTTTTATTATTTTGAAGTAAAATTCAGAAATGTAGCTACGAAATCTTAATTCATTGACTTCAATATTTGGTGGGAATCGTTGCTACCACACAGATCCTCAGGAGAACTAAAGTGATCGATATAGCTCTTAGAATTAGCAATGGACAGGCACCATCGCTCATAGAACTGGCAACCGATGGGGTAGAAAGGTTATGTATATTATTTTGCATATAGTTGTTTTTTTTTTTTGCGTGGAGCAGATAATATTAGGAGATTTATACTCTATACCTTAACTTGACCCTAAGACTAAGAAGACCTTAATAGACTAGGTAAGACCGTAAGCAACTATAGGTCGCTGACCGTAAGGATAGGATAAAGAGTTCTGTGGCTAAAACGGAGTTAAATGACAGGCCGAAATATCATCTGTCAAAATAACTTCTAAATCTAATTCAGTTCCGTGGTTCCTGCAGTTCAAAAGAGCGGAACTATAATTTGCCACTACAACAATGCCACTTCTTTCAGTTCTAAATACTACCGCAATCAACTTTTTGGTTTGGTTCTAGCCCTCTGGCTCAGAATGCGAAATTTGTCCACGTCAATTAAAACATTAAAATTGACATTATTATTTATGTATAATTATATTTATTGTTTTCTTGCTTTGCATTTGCAATGACATTATTTATGGGGAAGAAAAATAATAATAATCGCTCATAAGTGTCTGATAACCGCGGCCTACGAGTCGAAAGGCTCGACAGCGAAGACGATTCTTATATTCTATAAATGATAACACTCACAGGTTTATTTTGTTAATTTTGCAATTTTTTATATAAATATATTGCATTTTACGCAGGGCACTGATTATTGTAAATAATGACCAGGCAAGAATTACAATTTTTAGGAAATGTTTAGGATATAAAAGAACGGAAAAGATCACTAAACTGAAATGAATCAATGAATTGTATCTTTTTTACTCAGCACTATTTACTTTTCATGAAAAAGTGGCAACACTCGTAATGTCATTGTAAATAGTTGGTGATAGGGATGTGCTCGTGCTGTGTGTTTTTATGCTCGATTCGATTTTGTGAATCGATATGGATCATAACGTCTCAATCCGATCTGCGAATCGGATCGCATCCATTTCATCCGATTTTCAAAAGATTTATCCAAAAAATCGCATGTAAATACAATATTTAAATACTTCCCTCCATCTGATGTTTTTGAAAAATTTGACTATACACTAGATTTTGCAGGCGGTGCCATTTTAGGGATTAGACTTGCTGCTTAAAGCAATGAATCGAACACTATATCTTAGAAATCATATCTACGCCCGCCGTCGCGAACAGTAATTAAAATACTGATATTTTGTTATATTTTATAGCATAATCAGATTAAGTTCCAGATCATATTTTGATTGACCGCCTAATAATGAAGTATATTATATCTACCTACATTGCATTGTGTTTGTGCACACCATAATGTTTGGATCGCGATCTGATATTTGAAAAGTTAAATCGATCCACAGTTGGGATCGCATGGTTTCGATCCGATCCGAAATGGATTGTATGCCCACGGTCCGATATTTGAAATGATCGGATCTTCGAAAAGATCGGATGGGGTCAGCGCAACACTGGTTGCCTGCGCGCGCGGTGTTTGATTGGGGGGGAATAACCAATAATAATTAATAATAAAAAGAAAATTACCTCAAAGCTAAATTGTACAAGGTAATTCCCAGAAAATGTTGGATAGAATTGAATCGACAGATCACCATTTTTAATTTCATTGAAATACATAGTTTGGCAAGAGGTTATAATTTAGCTATAAATCTAAACAAACAATGATATTACAAAGATGTTCGAGTTTGCGATCGTGTATATTAAAAAAGCATTTAATAAAGGACGTTGCGACCTGCAGTGTAGCATTCAGAATCCAGGGATACAGTGGTAAGTACTTAGAACCAATTTTTTTTTGTCCCAAAAGTAGGTACCTACTCTTTGTTTTGATGAGCATTCATAAAAAAAGAGCCTTATTCATAATCAATGGGAGGCTCCAGCTACACAGTTCAGTGAAGGATTAGCTGATCAGAAGGCACTGATCCCTTATAGGTAAAGTTGTTAGAAGTTGCCATAGAATCTACCATAAAATAAAAGTTGAACATCAATATTCAATCTACACTCTCCAGCCTCTAATGCCATTACATTATTATTATCCGTGCCGGTACATTACTCATTGCTGACTACTACCATAAGCAATTTAGGTCCTGCCCTGCTGTGTTGGTCTAAAAGTATAAATACCTACCAATATGTATTCAATGAGCTATCTAGAAGTAGGTAGGTACCTACTAAGTCAATCCCAACTAAAGCTTTCACAATATGTATAAAAGACCCATATTAACAGTTAAGAAAACATGATACACAACAAATATTTCTTATGAATATTAAAATTGAAACAATTTCTGTTTGTTTGTATGTTTACATGGCTTTCACATTGATATATAGTTAAACCGATTTGCATAAAATGTTGTGTATGGATTTCTTATACTACTTATATGTCCAGCTAGATGATCATGTAACTTCATTGTAACCGATAGAATCACAAAAATGTATGGATTTGACAGTTTTAATAACTCGGAATGAAATTGCTTCTGTTGCATTGCAATGAAAGTTCCATGATCACCCCACAAATATTCCAGATATTAATTAAAACACATTTTAATCAAGAGTTGTGTATTGAGCTCAGTAGCCAGTACAAGAAGTGGGTATGTCAATGAATATCCTCAAGCACCCACTTAATCCACATTGTTAATACAAATAAAGTAGACAAGTACCCTCTAACCACAAAATACTACAGAGGTCAATCACATGTATGTACTTCACTTTTTATACCTACGCTCGGCACTCGCGCTAGGGCCGTCAGCTTTGGCTTATGCACAAAAAACTATCGTGGTAGTAACACTTGTATCTAGTTGTTTGATTTATTGTTGAGAATGAAACGGGAAGAACGGAAATATAACAACTAAAATAATAACTAAAATATTTCAATTTTAATGTTAGTCGCGCAGCTCGGGCGCGGCTCGGCGCGGCGGCCGCGGCCGGCTCGCCAAGCAAAACCTACCCTACCTTTAATTACTTAACTACCTACCTGACTGTTCTGTGTTACGTTAAAACGAACCGTCGAAATACAAACAAATACCTTACTTCTCTGAAACAACTGGTAGCTTATAAAACGACAATTCACTGTTTAATGTTGAATTTAAACAACAGTTTTTTTTTTGCTGCTCCGTTTTTGCACAAGAAAGTTCACAGATGCGTGTCTCAAGCGGATGGCACTCACGCTCGCACTACTCCGAAAGACTCCGAGACATCGTGTCGGTTCGGTGAGCGGTGTCTATGTGTGCGTTGCTCGAGCGCACTTACTATGTTGATTGAGTTCTGTTCTATTTTGTGCTCTAACCAATCCTAAAATTCCATCTAACAAGTACATTTATATACATATGACAACTACTGAGATCAACATAGCTATACACAGTTGCACACAGTATCACATAGCTATAGCTGACAATAGCACAAGGACATTACACAGTACAAAGTAAACACAGTCATACATGCAACACTGTATCATGTCAGGAATAAGTCCCGGCTCTGTATACAACTCAGGCAGCAAAAAAACATATGGTACTTTTGAGTCCGCAAAGTTAAAAATTTCATGCAGAAGACTGGTAAATTGTAGGCCAAACTGTGGGTACTTCTCACAGGGCATGAAATGTGCCACCAGACAGAGATGAAATTCTACATGAATTTCGTGCCGACATTCAGCTTTTTTAGTGCTCTGTGGTACCTCTATTCATTATTAACGTAACATCTCCCTGTTTCAGGTTTTCCAATATGGATCCACCATTCAAATGTAACTAAATCCAGGTACGACATATCGGCACACCAAAATCTAAGGTTGCCATTATTGTTGCCTGCAAAATGGTATTCCAAAGGATTAGTAGATGGGGACGTCGCTGAATTACAGAAAGAAAATGGTGAGTGGTTAATATACCTAATACATGTATACTTTTTATACCAAGTAGTATCCACATGCAGACACGGTAAGTTTTTCCTACATATTGGAAAGTGCAATTGTAGCTTATTTGCTACACACAATTCAACCCCGCCAGTTTCGAAAATTATAATAATAATAAATGATTGAGATCATGAGGTAACAAACATAAAAAAAGAAAAAAAAAACTAAATTGAGAACCTCTTTTTTTGAAGTTGGTTTGATTTACTTACTGCTGATTACAGTCATCCCTTTATTGAATGGATTTTGTGATGAACATCAATTAATCAAAGCATCAATATTTATCATTCATTTTTTGTGTTTAGACACCAGGATAGGGCATGGCTATTTTACTATCTTCATTATCCAAGACTATAATTAATATGTCCAGCGGGGTGATCATGTAACTTTGATAGCAATGCAACAGGAGAAATTTCGTTCCAAATTTGAAAATTTCCATAGTAACTCTGTGTATAAACTGCGTACTGAAACTGTCAAATCCATACATTTTTGTGTTTCTATCCGTTGCAAACAAGTTACATGATCGCCTAGCTGATATTAATTAAAACACATTTTAATTACGAATTGTGTATTGCGCTAGGTAGCCAGTACAAGAAGTGGGTATGTCGCTGAATATTCTCAAGTACCCACTTAATCCACATTATTAATACAAACAAAGTAGAAAAGTACCCTCTAACTAATCTTAACATTCCATCAACTAACAAGTACATTAAATATAAATATGACATTACTGTACAAAAAATAAGTATTATTTACAGATGAAAGTCTTCAAAATGCAATTTATCTCAATATCAAAACAAGTCTGTCTTCCAATTCCAGAGTTAAAGAAAATCACAGAGCTGTTCCCCGAAGCCCGGGTGGCGCTCCACATCATCTCACAACGGAGTCTGGACAAAATCTATGAAGTTCACTTCAAGCAATATATGCCGGGGAAGAAAGCAATACGGAACCATGAGTGGACATGCAGCTATAAGTTTGTGTGGCCGGAAAAGATGAAATTTGATGGGTAATTCTTTTTTCTTTGGATAGATAAACTCTTTATTGAAACATTAAAAACGAATGCCCATCTGCAGTAATGTTTGACAGCTCTTAAGTTCACACTTATCACTATGACGTACCTACTGCAATACTAAATTTAAAATTATTAATGCGTTGGCATTTGGGTATGTCCTAGAGAGTTAAGAGCTGTCGAAAATTACTGCAGATGGGCATAAGGGTCATAAGCTCTTAAGCAAAGAAAATTCATATGCAGCTGCATTTTTTAAACTTTAAGGTGGAACGTTTCACACTAGCGCGGCAAATTCAAATTTTCTTGCGTGCTTTTGCCATAAATAGCTTAATTACTAAACGTGAAATGGCAATAAACAAATTTCGTCTTAGTTTTTCAGTCTATTGCCATTTGTCGCTAAACCAGTGATATGTAGGTGATACTTTTAATTGTAATTTATTGATACATTCTATTTATTTGCGTAAATTTAGTTTTCATGTAATTACGTTGAGTAATTAAGCTATTATTTTGACAAAAGAAGGCAAGAAAATTTGAATTTGCCGCGCTAGTGAAACGTTCCACCTTAAACTACAATTATTTTAAATTCTGACAATTCAAAATGTTTTCCATAAGCCAATCAAAGAGCAAAACTTCACAAATATGTAATAATGGGTGGTCTTATCACCAGAGTGATATCTTCCAGACAAACTGGTGTTGCTATTCCGCTACTGAAAGTTGACCTAAATCAGCTTGTTCAAACCTAACTTGAACAGGGTCTAACCATAACTTCTTAGCGAGATTCAATTGAAGATCTAGGTCTTAGCACTTTCTAGGGCTTTTCAGCAAAGTTTGTCTAGGTAGGTACCACCGCTTTGCCAGTTATTCTGCTGCCAAGTAGAATAGTGCAAGCATGACTGTGTTCCGGTTTGAAGGGCATTATAGCTAGTGTGTAGCCACAGTCTAGTAATCTTATTACTATACTGTGTGAAGTCTCAGGAGGATGTGTGCAGTGCAGTGTCACGCAAAACTATATTGATTTAGAGTTCCTAGTGATACTGCAATGTGTTATGGACAGCCGTGACGATTAACATCAGGCGAACGACTAAACTGAATAGGCGCACTTACAAATTGTATTGTAGCAATTCAATTCGCGATTCAAGCAAGAACAATTTTCTCACCTCAATTTTTGTCTCATTTTTAGTACAGCAATATCAAAACGGGTTGCAGCTGAAAAAGCAGCTATACAAGCTCTCCACTGGCTCTATACAAATAGACGGATAGACAGCAAAGGCCATCTGGTATATGATAAGAAAGTTCTGGAGGAAATCAAAACCAACTTAAATGAACCGATACATGCTAATATTAGTGAGAAATCTGTGGAGCGAATTCAGAAGATATGGACCGATTATGAGAATGGGATAAGTAGGTTTGTTTTCATTTTTAATTAGCTGTCCCTGATATATTCCGTTGCTCGTGGATTAGTCTTTTTTTTCTTTCTTCTTTAATTGTGTCTTTTTCTTCTGGTATAAGAAGAACCCCAGTGGTTGCCCTGCTTAATAAGAGTGTTTTTTGTATGGCACACCGCATTTATAACAATCTGCTAAAACAAATTTTAGAATGTATGGAGCTACAAATCTTTTGTTAAATAAGGCTGAGTATTTAAACGACAAGTTTAAATAATAATGAGGTAGGTACATGATAGTAAGTACATAATATGATAATATGTGTTGTCAATCATTGTATAAGATTTTTTTAATAACAATATTCTATCAAATTCAAGTAATTCAATACGATTTTCATTTTACCAGTTGACAATTAAATAATCATTAATTGGATTACTATTTTTATTTGGCACTAGCTGACCCGCCCCGGCTTCGCACGGGTTAATTAGTTTTGCACCTTATCTCAGTCTAAAGGAAGAGAAAAGGAAGAGGGATAAAGATAAGGGAAAAGGATGAATGCATGATACGGTGAAAGGAGGCAGGTGTAAATAGTCTTTATAGGCACGTACTTTCGTTTATTACTCGGTAAAGACGCAAAGACGCGGTTGGTGGTAGAGAGACGACTGAGGAGGGCAGGAGTGGTGCGGCTAACGTATGCAATTTTTGCTGCGCTTGCAGTCTGCGCCCACACAGGTGGTATCACTGTTATTACTAATTGTTCCTGTAATGTGGTGTTTCAATAAAGAGTTATCTATCTATCATCTATAACAGCAGGAGGTTTGCCATAATCACCACGCTTGGCAGGCGGCTTGGTGATTGCAGTAGATTGTAATGCACCGTGTAGAATGCTCATTCCCTGGATATTCCCTTAGCCGGCTCTTACGGCATAACGGCACCCATGGGAAAAGATGGGGATTTATGTCACTCATAAAGTTTTGAATGATGTTATCAATATAAATTATAAATCATCATCATCATTAACAGCTTGAAGACGTCGACTGCTGAACATAGGCCTCCCCCAGAGCACGCCACCTTGGGCGGCTGCTCGCCTTCTGCATCCATCGGCTCCCCGCGGCTTTCACCAGGTCGTCGATCCACCAAGTGGGGGGCCGGCCTACGCTGCGTCTTCCGGTTCGTGGTCGCCACTCGAGAACCTTTCTTCCCCATCGGCTGTCAGTTCTACGAGCGATGTGGCCTGCCCATTGCCACTTCAACTTACTAACTCTAAGAGCTATATCGGTCGCTTTAGTTCTCCTGCGGATCTCCTCGTTCCGGAGCTTATCTCGCAGGGAAACACCGAGCATAGCTCGCTCCATAGCTCGCTGCGCGACTTTGAGCTTACTAATGAGGCCAACAGTAAGAGAACATGTCTCAGTTCCATAAGTCATCACTGGCAACAAATTATAAATATTATGTGGAAATTTCACACAGCGCCATCTAGCCCCAAACTAAGCATAGCTTGTGTACTATAGGAACCAGATAACTGATAGAATACTTAGATACCTTTGTTGTTTTGTAAATACATACATAGAATACAATATAACACCCAGACACAGAACAAACATCAATGTTCATCACACAAATGTTTGTCCTGCTGGGTTAGCATGGACGGTAGACAAAATTGTCTTTCCCCGTTTTACGTCATTTGCTTGGAGTAAAACACGGGAAAGACAGTTTTGTCTACCGGCCGTGCTAACCCTACTGGATGGGAATTGCACCCACAACCTATAACCATTCAGAAGGCAAAGCTAAACTGAGCTATCAGGCCAGTCACAACCAGTTATGACTATGCTTAAACGCAATAGAACGAATTATAAGCGTAATATTAAATTTTACAGGTGAAATTTATGAGAACGCAGCTAAAAAGGCCAGACTAAAAGCGATAGAGGCACCAGCGCAATTAACCAAAGACTCCACTATTGACGATCAAGGTAATCTAGGGTATTTGACTGTTATAATATTGCATACTAGCTGACCCGCCCCGGCTTAGCACGGGTTAATTAGTTTTACACCTTATCTCAGTCTAAAGGAAGAGAGAAGCAAGAGAGGAAAAAGATAAGGGAAAAGGATGATGCCCATCCATTCGACCTCCATTTGCCTGCCTCCATTCGACTCCGTGAAGCTTTTCTGCAGAAAAACTGTGAGGTACTGCCGTCTTTATGAAAAATGCAGTAAATAGGTAAAACATGTTTTAGAAGAAAAACGCGATAACAATAGTTGCGAGTGGTCGAGATGTTACATTCTTACTTCCTGAGTTTTTGGGTTCCAGGTGGAATTTTAATACGTGGCAAAGAACAGAATATAGATTGTTTTTGGGAATTCCGAATATGTATCGTAACTCAATTTTGCTAAAAACGTTAGTTACTGCGTTCTTCACTATGAGGGTGATATATGATTATGAATTATTGTTTCAGATGAATACCCAGAGGAAATTAATGTGGATGAACAACTAGCTGTTACACCAGGTAAATTAAAACATCTCATCAAGTTATAATTATATTATACTACTCCCCTGTAGCTGTCGTAAGAGCCGGCTGAGGGAATATCCAGGGAATGGGTAGCAGGATGGACAAGACGAAAATCATGTCTAATGCCCATGTCTAATGCCTGGTAATATTTGGGAACAATACTCTTGATGAATATATGTATTATGTCTACCTAGGACATTATCCAATTAGGTAGGTCCAACTTCGACAAAGAGGTCGCACGAGGAATCCAACTCGGCTGGGCAGCGTTTGGGAAGCTTCGTCCTATCTTTTCGTCCAAAATACCGCAGAGACTGAAAACGAAATTTTTCAATCAGTGTTTGTTGCCAGTGATGACTTATGGAACTGAGACATGGTCTCTTACTGTTGGCCTCATTAGTAAGCTCTAAGTCGCGCAGCGAGCTATGGAGAGAGCTATGCTCGGTGTTTCCCTGTGTGATATGATCCAAATGTTCCATACGATCTCTGTTTTGCGAGAAAGTGACAGGTGATGCCCCCATTAGAAACTCTGAAAGCCTATTACCACAAAATACTAATAGAACGCAATCAACATAGTAAGTGCGCTCGAGCAACGCACACATAGACACCGCTCACCGACACGATGTCTCGGAGTCTGTCGGAGTAGTGCGAGCGCGAGCGCTACCCGCTTGAGACACGCGTCTGTGAACAATCTTGTAAAAAAATGGAGCAACTAAAAATAGTTATTATAACTGTAACAGTGGACGGTTTTTTAAATTCAACATTAAACGGTGACTTGTCGTTTTTTAAACTACCAGTTTTTTCAGAGAGGTAAGTATGTAGGGTTTGCTTGTTTCCAATAATCTAATGAGGAAGATGTAAATGTAACATAACCGCATTATTTAGCCATCAAAAAAACTTTATCTAATTATATTAATAACTGCGAAAAAATTATTTCGATATCAATGGAAGGGTTATGGTTTTAGCAGTCTATGTATGTATGTTTGTATTTACGTATGGATGATAAAAAAATACGGTCATCTTCCGCATTATAGTGACGATAAGTAGGCAGGTCCTACAGCTCGGCGCGGCGAGCCGGCCGCCCGCGCAGCCGCCGCCATCCCTAGCGCGAGCGCCGAGCGTAGGTATGAAAAGTGAAGTACATACATGTGATTGACTTCTGTAGTATTTTGTGCTATTACTCCGTAATTTATTTAGCTATTTGGTTTATTTTTTTTTCAGTTATTTTATCCTATTTTAACCTATTTCGTTTCTAATAGTAGTCAAATATCGTACTACTCTGGGAAATTATATAAGTTGTGTTATTCCTGAAACCCTAGACCTCGTACTAAAAAAGAATGAAATGGTACAGATGTCAAAAGCCCCGTCCACCCGGTGTATGGCAGAGTAATAACACCGCCCACACAACAAACCCTGAAGAGACGAGCGGAGTCTTTGGCCAGGGTGTTTGAAGAGTACGATGGGAATATCATCCCCCTGCCTATCGACCAGTACTCGTGAGTATTTACTAGACTAGCTGACACCCGCGGCTTTTTAGGTTATTAAATACAGTTCATCAGCTCATCAGTAAGCTCAAAGTTGCGCAACGAGCTATGGAGAGAGCTATGCTTGGTGTTTCCCTGCGAGGTAAGATCCGGAACGAGGAGATCCGCGGGAGAACTAAAGTGACCGATATAGCTCCTAGAATTAGCAAGTTAAAATGGCAATAGGCAGGCCACATCGCTCGTAGTACTGACAACCGATGGGGAAGAAAGGTTCTCGAGTGGCGACCACGAACTGGAAGACGCAGCGTAGGCCGGCCCCCCACTCGGTGGACCGACGATCTGGTGAAAGCCGCGGGGAGCCGATGGATGCAGGAAGCGAGCAGCCGCTCAAGGTGGCGCGATCTAGGGGAGGCCTATGTTCAGTAGTGGACGTCTTCAGGCTGTTGATGATGATGATTTCATCAGCCGGAAGCCGTGCACTGCTGAAAATAGGCCTCCCCATTAAACTCTGCTTTGGATGCTTATAGGGGGGTTTGCCATAATCACCACGCTTGGCAGGCGGCTTGGTGATCGCAGATGATTTTAATGTACCTCAGAGAATGCTGTTGCCCATTCCCTGGGTATTCCCTTAGCCGGCTCTTACGGCACCCACGGGAAGAGATGGGGTGATCATATTCACGCACCGCGCTGGGATCACACGGCCTATCACCATAAACAAATGTATCATACACAACCCACACATTCATAGCAGACATGGCACACCGCTACACAGATTAAATATTTTATAGTTATTCCGAAAACCACACACGCACTTCAACGCAATGAAACTTTCTTTTATCAAATACGCTCACGTTAGACCACATTTAGGCATCATTAAAAATCCTTGACATTCTATGACTGTCCTAAAAAACCCAAATAACCTAAATACTAACAAAACGATCCAGTAACCCAGTTTTCCTGTCCCCATTCCTATGTTAACGTGACCTTCAGACCCAGAAATGGTAACTCGACCTACAAAACGGGACGAATCTGACCTTGCGTAGCATCCCGTAACCTTGAGTGGGAGTGTTCTGACCTTAAAAGCTCGGTATTGACATTGACATTGCTTCTGCTCTAGATTTCCAGGGCCATTTATTAAATTATAGAGGTTTTGTCATATATTTGTTTTACACAGTGTCTACTTCGAAGCAAGAAGTTTTAGCAGTTTTTTATCGCTGCTACCTATAGTATAGAAAATAGCGGAATGTATAGATAATTATTTACGTGATATCTAATATTTTTTTTATATTAATGAATGACGTGACTTCTAGTCATTCACCTAACGTTAAGCGTGACGGCCACATATAACAGTTGCAGTGTCATTCGGAACTCTAAAGTATAAAGTTTCGCGTGATACTGCACTGCGCACGTCATCCTGAGACATCAGCACAGTTTAGTAATAAGATTACTAGACTCTGGATGGGTTACCAAACCGTTTTTCAAATAAATATATACCTGTTGTTTAGAAACCAATGTGCGGTATCGGTTGCATTTTCATTGGATACTTATAATATTTATAATGTTTTAAAGAATAATGTCCTGCCAGCGAACGTAATTAACTGGTTCTAATGTTAACCGATGACAACCGATGGGGAAGAAAGGTTCTCGCGCGGCGACCACGAACCGGAAGACGCAGCGTAGGCCGGCCCCCCACTAGGTGGACCGCGACGATCTGGTCAGAACCGCGGGGAGCCGATGAATGCAGGAGCTACGCAGCCACTCAAAGTGGCGCTCTTTGAGGGAGGCGTAAGTTCAGCAGTGGACGTCTTCAGGCTGTTGATGATGATGATGGATGTTAACCGGGTCAGCTACAAAAAAGTAAAAAAGTTGACAAAGCTTTGGATTTCCCGCTTTAGTATGTACAGAGCCTTAAGGTTGGTCATTTAGATCTAGATTAGAGACTGTTACACCGGCACGAAGAAAGCAATACGCTAGTGTCCTGCTATTAAAAACTAACAAGTTAATATTATTTTCATAAAGTAAATTAAAACTAAATGCAATAATTGAAAAAAATAGTAAATTCGGTAAATAAATCACAGAGTAATAAGCTGTTTAAGTCTCTTTTTAAGTTCCTTTCTCGGAAAACAGAGCTTTCCCACAGTTATTATGAAAACGCACGTTGTGAAGTCACATGAAAAAAGATATAGTTTTGGCTTTAGTAGAGAGCCCTCCAACAAAATTTATCAAAATATCTTTAATGTACAGAATTTACCCTGTTACAGTTTTATTATAAGTATAGATGGAAAGATCGGGCTCATTAATTTAAGATTTTTTTTGCTTCAGTGCGGGTTTCATGATTTGAATAGTGAATCACTAAACTGACTTAATTCATTATTCCTCATTATATAAAATACACGCGGGTCAAAATACATTGATTCCTAATACCTAATGACTAATTGTATTTTGATCAAATATCACTTTTCCTGGAATAAAGTTTGATCATTGCGGAAAATTACTGTGGTCGGAGTTACCACGTGGTCTTTTGGAGGTTTTTCCGCCTACGTTGGCGCCGTCGTTTTAACCGCCTTAGGCAAAGGGGACGGGGTACTTATTTTACTGTAGCATGAGCTGCAGAAATCGCCCACGGCTGTAGCCAGGTTTTAGTAATATATAAATATATGCAGCAATCCAATTATAAAGATCAGCAATGATAGTATTAAAGCGTGAGCGAAGCGAGCTCCAATATTTTGCACATTTATTAGCACAAAATTTTGCAAGTTTTTAAGCAATTCAAAACTTAAATTTTCGTACATTTATAATTTAATCTAAAATTTCAGCTGTTTTCTAAATTAGATCTCCAATCTTTATAAAATTACCCGCCATGAAAACGCTTGTAATGCCAGCGTAAAAGCTTCAGTTGTTCATAAATAGATGTAGGAATCCGATTACAACGAATGGTACAGTCGAAACCTAAGCGCAATGATGTATCACAGAATTATTTGCACTATTTACATGGATCAATAGTCATATCTCTTATCTCGAGAAGCGTTTGAGCGTCCAGAGGGCCTAGCAGGTCGCGGTGCGCATGCTAGCCGGGCAGGACCTATGCATAGTATGCATGTGACCGTTGACCGTTATTTATTTATGCCCAAAAACGCAACCCAGCGATCCAAATTAACAATTTACTACGAAAAGGGGGTCGTCGTAGAATGTCGCGGATCGAGGTCACTTCGCCGCTCACCAGTGACACTTGGCGTGCAGCAACTATGCAACGATCAGATATGAAAGCTAATATGCGGTAAAAAGTGCAGTTTGGGGTTATAAGGGCTGCCCTTTTATTATGTTGTGTTTAAAAACGTCTTTTTTTGTAACTTATAAATTAGTTTTCGTTGCGTATACCTATACCTAGCTCTTTTTAAATGTATATCTAACAGTGGTATTCATAGTCAACGGGTGAACAAACCCCTAAAATCCATCATTCAACTTTCACGTAGAGGTTAAATGTTGAATCGTTCTTCTTACACTTTCATAAACAATCGCTGGAGAGACCCCTAACTAAATGGCAGTTCAACACATATTTTTTCTCTAATCTGTGCATGTCAAATTTTCTCGGGTGTCATTTTGACATGATTTTGACGCGGCTTTTGAATTTTGATAGATAATTGTAGATAATATAACGCGGGAACAGGCCTCTCGTAACCATGGTCCGAGATGGGACGATCGGTTGCCATGGTTACGAGAGGCCCGTTCCCGCGTTATATCCATAATTTAATTCACTTTCATTACCTTGCACTATTATTATTACTATTTATAGAAAAGTGAATATGATTAAAAAAAACTTTATTAGTTCACACAGGTTGTAAGGGGATTACATCAACTTGTAGTGTAGTAAAAAAAAATTGGTTTGTATTAAGTTAAGGTTATTGTGTACATTACGAATATATCGCTTCGGCACTGATATAATTTGCATTTCATTCAAGGCTTCATCGGCCATTCATCATTTATGAGATCCAAGTCACCATCTACTTTCATATTTATGAAAATCAAACACAAATAATAAAAAATAGCACGTTAGCACGTTATCAAAGCAAGGGGACCGTTTGGTTGACGAAATTCGGACAATCAGCATCCAGCCCCTGACAATGTCAAATTAGGGGTTACTTTTGTTTATGAAATGCATAAAACTAGAATTCGCTACATAGCGCCTGAATCATCCCCTAGAGGAGCCCCCAACTTGACTATGAATTCCAGTGTAATTCAGTTCTAACACTGGAATTCATAGTCAAGTCGGGGGCTCCTCTAGGGGATGATTCAGGCGCTGAGTAGCGAATTCTAGTTTTATGCATTTCATAAACAAAAGTAACCTCTAATTTGACATTGTCAGGGGCTGGATGCTGATTGTCCGAATTTCGTCAACCAAACGGTCCCCTTGCTTGATAACATGCTACTTTTTATTATTTTGTGAGTGTTGTGTTGTGATTTTCATAAATATGGGAGTAGATGGTGACTTGGATCTCATAAATGATGAATGGCCGATGAAGCCTTGAATGAAATGCGAATTATATCAGTGCCGAAGCGATATATTCGTAATGTAAATACACAATAACTTTAACTTAATACAAACCAATTTTTTTTACTACACTTAACACTACAAGTTGATGTCCCTTACAACCTGTGTGAACTAATAAAGTTTTTTTTAAATCTTATTAACTTTTCTATAAATAATAATTATAGTGTAAGATAATGAAAGTGAATTAAATTATGGATATAACGCGGGAACGGGCCTCTCGTAACCATGGCAACCGATCGTTCCACCTCGGACCATGGTTACGAGAGGCCCGTTCCCGCGTTATATTATCTATCAAAATTCAAAAGCCGCGTCAAAATCATGTCAAAATGACACCCGAGAAAATTTTCATAGATTGAAATGCACAGATTAGAGAAAAAATATGTATTGAACTGCCATTTAGTTAGGGGTCTCTCCAGCTTGTTTATGAAAGTGTAAGAAGAACGATTCAACATTTAACCTCTACGTGAAAGTTGAATGATGGATTTTGGGGGTTTGTTCACCCGTTGACTATGAATACCACTGTAAAAGTAGTGTATTAGTCCTTGTTGTTTCCACCAATGAAAGGGACAGCAACATTTGTAGATCTGCCAAATTAGTTTTTAGTATTTATATTATTCTTGCAATCTATTAATTTGTTTGAATATCTATCTATCTGTCTCGCTCTTTCTAGCCTACTCGTGTTAACTTTGAATATGTACGAGTAGAACCGTAGTATATGACGTCATTCGTGGACAACAAGGAGAGCGTTATACACTCGGTACTAAGCAAAAAAAAGACGAACGTAATATCTTTGGTCCTTGTCACCGTTACCGGGTTTTTTATTTGGCTTCGTTTGATCTAAGCCAAACAGATTAACAATTTTTTGAAATTGTTGTTTTTTGTGAAATAATCCTATTTAAATGGTGATCTACGCAATAAATATTTGAGAAATATTGTGTGTGCAGTGGGTGGTTGCAGCATTTTAAGCAACAGAAGTCGCACTGAGGCGTAAATATGAAGGAATAACATTTCATAAGTAAGTAGCCATTATTTTCTCTATTTTCCCTTTTTAGAAGTGTTTATTATGAAAAATATAAATACAGCGTTACATTTCATGTAATAACAAGTCCTCAGCTTAACAGAAAAACAGCTAAATGATTAATTAATGAATAAAATAACCAAATATAACCAAAAAATTTCATTGTCAAGGTACTGCCAGTTTATGCTTTTTAATTTCCCATAAAACCAGCTAGGTACCATGTTGATTTGCAAATAGTTTATAAGTCGGAAAAAATCCTGTTGTAGGTATAGTAGCTAATTATTTGCTTGATTTCACTTAGCAAAATTTATCATTTTATATTTAGGGTCAGAGGGGGTAAGTGAAACATACTTGCACATCTGTCCACTTTGTGAATTCTGTTAGGACGCTAATTTTTTTTACACATAGAAAGCCTAAATCTGAAATGGCAAATGACGGCAATAAATACTTTTCAAGAAAATATTTTTTGAAAATTCAATTTGCATGAATGAAACATCACTTCAAAAATGGTTCACGATTATTACAGAAACGTTCCGATTCAATATTCTGACGGTAGGTTGATATTGACGTTTGATTATTTTGTAGTTGACTATATCGACAGTTTTGTTTTTATTATCTGTTATCCGCAATCATTATAGGTACCTACTTATATAATAATAGCTGCCTAGTATCTTTATAGCACTTTATAAACGCAGAATCTCCATCTCTTTCTGTGGGTGCCGTTAAGAGCAGACTAAGGGGCTATCCAGAGAATGGGCAGTAGCATTCTCCTTGGAACATTATAATCTTCTGCGATGACAAGCCACTTTCCAAGCGAGGTGATTATGGCAAACTTCTCTATAATCAGCGTCTAAAATGGCGTTTTATGGGCACGCCTGTGTTCAGCACTAGACGTCTTCCAGCTGTTGATGTGAAATACGTGATTTTCGCCCATCGGACATTTACAATGACATTTGTAATGTAGTAGGTATTTGATTGATTTTATTACCTGTGTCGTCTGTGACTGCAAATACTAACCCCATATTACGCGCCGTTTTATGCATTACTTTCGTGTAAAAATGTACATAAACACTATTAAATTGCTTCATGACATCAGCCGGCTTGTGTTTTGTAAACTTAAAGATTTCTTTTTATTTTATGACCTGGCAGAAAGATTGTGTGACGCGTGTGCTAGAGCATTGAAACCATTTCGCCACATAGCATAGAAGCTAAATTGCGTGATTTATTGATTACGATAGGGTTTCACTTAGGTACTCCTTCGTTTCACTTACACCTGACCTTACATTTTAGTTTTTACAATAAATTTGAAACAATGAACACTGGTAAAACATAATTTCTAGGTATCAAGGTAAATTACTCTATAGATAGAGCTAACGAAATCGCCCATTATTTACCCAAAATTTTGGGAGACGTTCTTATTCAGGCAGCACCTCGTGTGGGAGCAAGAAACAACTAGGCGGGCACGCGCTGTAGAATTCTACTAGTGGGAATTCTGTGCGTGTTAATATGAACTACTTACCACAGAATCATAACAGTACTGCGTAGAACTACTTTAAACAAAGTACGCTCACTTTACGTAAAAGACGTCACTATGACGCGATTTACGTCATGAACGAAATCAAGAGTTGTTTACAACGAAAGTAAAAGTGGCTCTCACTTTCAAACGGCTTACACGAGCTCTCACAACTGTAGCTGTGCGTTGGACTGTTGACGTCATAATGACGTATGAAGACGATAAATAAGCCGACCGACGACCGAGGTGTCTGTCTATGTAATAGACCCGGTAGGTTGTTGAATTGAATTGAATCTTAGTTAGTGGCTTCTCCGGCAATTTCACCACAATTTCGCCAATGTCGTGTCTTAGGATAGACCATCAAACGAAGGAAAAAGGAAGGAGATGTTATGAGCAGTTTTCTTTTAGGCATTGTAAGCTTAGTTCTCTCATCATGAAGACATGGTGCTCGCGTGTATTTTGGCATTTACTTTTTAATGCCTATTCAAACCGATGCGGTATTCGTTGAAACTTGTAGACTTGTTTCGCTGAATTGCGTGAAAATGACTAGCAAAACTAAATGGTCTTGATTATCATGTTGCAAGGGCGTACGGTGCACTTACCCATGCGGGTGTAGGAATGTATTGTAGTTGCAGATCTGTGGTCTTTGCTAGGTCTGCTAATAGTGAAATAGCCTGATAAACTAGTTGGGCTTTGTGTTGGCATCGTTACCGCGTCGATTGTACCACATTGAATTTCCTACGTTCAATCGAAAGTAAAATTAACTCTCACTTTCGCAGTTGTGTCTGCATCAACGTCATTATGACGTAGGGTACACAACCGACGCTGCAGTTCTCACTCGTCCATGCTAGGACAAATCGTATGGAGTGGATCCGATCGTAGTTGCATGACGCGCATTGAGGTAGGGATACACAGGGTCATGTGAATAAATGCCCGCACCAAAACTCTGCGCACGGTGGCACCATACCTCTATGGTGGAACATTATGATTTTTGACAGTTCAGATCGCGCCAAGACCCTAATTCGGTATGACTAATTTACGATTCCTTGCTTCGAAACCACGCGAATTTCTTGTCTTACATAAGAAATCTGCAAAAATCTATTCTCTATGAAATGAGAACGAAACCGCGCGAAATGAATGTGGAATCAACTGGAGTTGGCGCGAATTGAACTGTCAATAATCATATGTTCGACTAAGACGCGTTCCGAAACATCAACACGTCAAAAGTTACCATAATTATTCAAAATAAAAATACCTAATTGTAATGTAACGTGAAGGTATTTCGAAAGGTTTTCTGTTAATCCCTACATATAATAAATGTGAAGTTCTGGTATGCTACGGAACACACACATAGTTATACCAAATGTAATTTATCCCATAGGTTCAATTGTTAAAAAAATATCGCTTGCGCGATGCAGGCCACCCGGCTTTTGCCCTTTTTCCATACATTATCAAGTTTTATTTGTATCAGCGCCATCTAGGGACAATGATGTGTCGTTGTTTGTTTGTTATGACTGAACTCCTAAAATACCGAACAGATTTTCATGCAGATTTCACTAATATGCTTAAAAATAACCGGCGCTTAAAATAGGATATATTAAAATTGAAATATCATTTATTTTTTGGTCAAAATTATTAAGTTTTCATTACGAAACGAAACGGAGTTATAAACAACATGGCCGCTTCATGGTGAGTATATTTTTGGCTACTGACATAAACTTTATGTCATTATCTGGAGGCACAGAGTAAAGAAAAAAAAGTCTGTGTAGGATATGCCCAAAGAGTAATATAACCGCTACTCTAGGAGGTAAGTAGGAACATTCTTTGCTATTTATCTATTTTATAGTTTTTCTGTTTATGCCTTTACAGGTTGTTTGGCATTTTAAGAGTAAAGAGGTTCTGGCTTTTGGACTTACTTCCTGCATGTGATTTTACAAGCAGCAAAACTAAGTGTGGAAACCCTTTTCCGGCGTTTACCAAACGGAGTCAAGTTCTAAAATGAGGTTTCAAAAAGCAGTTTTTAAAAATAAAGCCGTTTTCTCATTCCTATGCAATGCAGGTAGGAAATATACTATGCAGAACAAAGACTAGAGTTCGATATAAATCACAATGGAAAAACAAAGGTAACGCGATCCTTAATGCTATGACTATTCGACAGTTTTTACATTTTCTGTATAGACTTAGAAGTAAATAGGGCTAATTTTGTGGTACAGGCATCTTTTCAGGATGGGACACAAGTGATATCTGCTGGCTGGCTGGCTCTGCAAAATTTAACAAAACACCTCAGAACTTAGATGTACGTTAAATAGATTTGTACCAAACAACATTAATGAATGAATTAATTAAACTTCATTATGATCGATTCAGCAGTGTTCAGTTATAAAAAGGAATCAAACAGAGATAAAAAGACGAGCTGTATCTACGCATTTACAATATTTCCTACGTATTTTTATTGATGGAAGTATAAGTTTAGTATGGTTTAGTCACGGCCCAAATAGGCCACCGACCACAGCCACTGAAAGACAGCGACAAACTGTTCACACGCTTTTCCTTACATTTTGAGGAACTCGCCATAATATGTGTGGTCGGTGGCGGCCACACGCTATAGCTGTGTCCACGAGTCACCCCTTGTGGCCGTTACGGGCCAGATACGACGCCAATACTCGCCAATGACACACGTAACCTATTCAGAAGCATGAGACTGCACAGTATAATATGTGGCAGCTTCCAAATACCGGTGGCTGTCGCGCGTAACCGCTGCTGCTGCGAAAGTAGCGGTGGTGCATGGCAGCCATCGGTGGTTGTGGACAGTGGCCGGTCTGCATCGGGGCTAAGTACCTATAACTATTACTATCGGTAATTTAGTCCACGCGTGGCAACGCCGCGGGCAGCAGCTAGTTTTTAATAATTACCCATAGCTTCGTTATATCACAACATAAATATAAGCCATTCCTTTATTTTAATTTTTGCCGGTTTTAGGATGAGAAATCTTTTAGTCTAATTCGGAATGCACTCGAGGGATCCAAAATATGTCATAGATAATTTCTCTTAGATAATACAGAATACAAAAATTGACGATTCCTTGCTGTGACACGATTTGAACAAGACATGATAACGACGTGGTTTCTGTATCGTGTGGAATCTGTGTTTTCATACAGAATTATGGCCCAGTTCTACATTCATTTCGCGCGGTTTCGTTTTCATTTCATAGAGAATAGATTTTTGCAGATTTTTTATGTAAGACAAGGAATTTGCGTGGTTTCGAAGTAAGGAATCGTAGTGGTCATACAGAATTAGGCCTGGCCGCGTTCTATATTTCCGGTTTGTTCTGTTCTATGTTTTTACTTTCGGTTTCTCATGATGACGTAGTATGTTCGTGTAGAGATGTTAATGACGTCGCAGGCTTCGCTTTCGGGTCCTCATCATGACATCACAAGGCGTCAAAGCGTGTTTCACTTTTTGGTTACTGTCGATTTCGTTTGTAGTCAGACTTTCACAGTGAAAACGTCTTGTAAAAGTAGATTGATGGGTCGCATAGGTTTTCGTAGCGTGAATGTGAGTCAGTTATAGCTTGTGACATTCTTTCTGTTAAGCGACATAAGCACAGAGTAGGAAAAAGCATTAATATTGTTATTACATTCGCCTCTATCGGCGTAATTTGTTTTCCTACTCTGTGGAAATATGATTCGATTCTGCTTGGGCGGTGAGATACGATGTTTATTTATTATTAATGTTTCATTTTTTAGAAGCTTCTGTATCAAGTCACCTTTGCACTTACAATTAATGAACAAAAAATTGTGATATCGTTAAACTGATACCTACATCAACTGCTAAAAATAGGCTATTTGCAATAAAAAAAATTGATTTTGATTTTGAACTTATATTTTATGTTTTATTCCTTAACATAATAAAATTATCTTTGTATAGAATTTATTTTTTAATGTCAAACGTGTCATGTGATTAGATGAATGTCTATGTTTGTTTTGTGTTTAACATGAAACGCTTCGGGTAACTATGCGGAGACTTTTTTAACGGTGCTGTTGGTCTCTACCTACCTTTACAGCATCACTGGGCGGGACAACATGCAGGCATACATCATTCGTACATGCCATCCGTCTATCCGTTACTAGACCTTACACACAACAGCCTGAAGACGTCCACTGCTGAACATAGGCATAATTATCTTCTTCGCTTGGCGGCTTGGTGATCGCAGAATATTTTAATGGGTACTATTAGGAGAATGCTGCTGTCCGTTCTCTGGATATTCCGTTAGCCAACTCTTACGGCACCCACGGGAAAAGATGGGGTGGTCCGCATACGAAGGGTTCCGAACCATTATCTATAAAAATGAGCAAAAAAAACATGTTTGTTGTTGGGAACCCTCCTCCCCCCTGGTGATGTTTTGGGATTTTTGAGTTTTTCATTTGTATATTTGTTGATTAATTAAAGATATTTATTTATTTCTATAGGGAGCAGATAATATCGTCTCTACAAGAAAGCCGGGTATCCGTGATAGTAGGAGCGGCAGGGTGCGGTAAATCGACACGGGTGCCGGCGGCAATCCTCCGGCATGGCCGCGTCGGGGCCTCCGTTATAGTGGCCGAGCCTAGAAGGGTGGCCGCCATGGGGCTTGCCGAGAGGGTGGCCGAGGAATTTGGTGAACAGGTATGCATAACGCGTTTCAATAAAGGTGATTATGAATGGTTTTTTGACAGCTCATGCCCATGAAGTTTCGTATTGTTTACGTTAAAATTACATACAAATAATATTGTACTTCATGGAATACATCAAAACTTAATCAAAATGTACATTTATCGTATCGATTATTACGTTTACGTGCCTAATTCGATTAATGATAATAGTACTACAATCGAAATGGTATCATATTATTCACAATCTTTAGAACATCCCTAACTTGTCAGTCGTTCAGCTGTCAAAAAACCATTAATAAAGTAAACGCAGGAGGCTAGGTACCATAATAGTTATGTAACCTCGAGCGACGTACTCTGAATCCGTCGCTACGCTTAGTATTCTACTCTAGAATCCTTCGATTCGCTCGAGATGCAAACAATCGCTTGCGCTATACATTTCTTTGGTCCCTTGTCGGACTATTGGAGATTTGATATATAATCTATAAAAACCTCTTCAGTTACCTAAGATGTCCTCATCCATATTTTTTGTGTTGCAATATTCATGTATAGTATATGAAAAATATCTTACTTCATCGATTTTTTGGAACATCGATGTAGGCATCGTTCTCATAATACCCACTAATCAGACACTTGAAACATGTTATTTATTACTTGTTTCGCCACATTTAAAATAATTTATTGATTCACATTTTGTTTTGCTCTGCACGTTATCTAAGTAAACATACTGCGTTTTTATCTCTTAAATGGGATAATTTTAATTTAACTGTGTATTGGTTTCGTTGATGTTACTTCACTTATCTTCGCCAATTTATTGTTATCCGATTGTCATATTCTGTTATTTTAAAGACTAATATCTATCATACGTCCAAAATACCGCAGAGCCTGAAAACGAAAGTTTTTAATCAGTGTGCGTTGCCAGTGATAAATTATGGAGCTGAGACATGGTCTCTTACTGTTGGCTTCATTAGTAAGCTCAAAGTCGCACAACGAGCTATGGAGAGAGTTATGCTCGGTGTTTCCCTGCGAGACAAGATCCGGAACGAGGAGATCCGCAGGAGAACTAAAGTGACCGATATAGCTGTTAGAATTATCAACTTGAAATGGCAATGGGCAGGCCACATCGCTCGTAGAACTGATAACCGATGGGGAAGAAAGGTTCTCGAGTGGCGACCACGAACCGGAAGACGCAGCGTAGGCCGGCCCCCCACTTGGTGGACCGACGACCTGGTGAAAGCCGCGGGGAGCCGATGGATGCAAGAGGCGAGCAGCCGCTCAAGGTGGCGCGTTCTGAGGGAGGCCTATGTTCAGCAGTGCACGTCTTCAGGCTGTGCATGATGATGATGATGATCTATCATGCGTAAGTCTGCTAAAATAAATAAATAAAATAGGTATGATAATATTATAAAATTAAATTAAATTTACTCTGGGCGTGCCTTCGTCATAGTTCATCTTAAATACAAAGCGATTAGCACCATAGACCACATCCATACGCTGCGCCAGATTATACAGAAGACCGAAGAGTATAATCGGCCGTTATGCCTAGCGTTTGTGGACTATGAGAAAGCCTTCGATTCAATCGAGACTTGGGCGGTGCTGCAGTCCTTGCAGCGATGCCAAATTGACTATAGGTATATCGAAGTTTTGAAGTGTTTGTACAGTAAGGCCACTATGTCAGTCCGACTACAGGACCAGAGTACGGAACAAATTCCATTGCAAAGAGGCGTGAGACAGGGAGACGTTATTTCTCCGAAACTGTTCACAAACGCATTGGAGGATGTTTTCAAGCTCTTGGAGTGGAAAAGATCTGGCATCAACATAAATGGCGAGTACATCACTAACCTTCGTTTTGCCGATGATATAGTCATAATGGCGGAATCGCTCGAGGACCTTAGCACCATGCTCAACGACCTCAGTAGAGTCTCCCAGCAGGTTGGTCTTAAGATGAATATGGACAAGACAAAGATCATGTCTAATGCTCATGTTCCACCTATACCGGTAATTGTTGGGAACGATACTCTCGAAGTTGTCGACAAGTATGTCTACCTAGGACAGATTGTCCAATTAGGTAGGTCCAACTTCGACAAAGAGGTGGCGCGAAGAATCCAACTCGGCTGGGCAGCGTTCGGGAAGCTTCGTCCTATCTTTTCGTCCAAAATACCGCAGAGCCTGAAAACGAAAGTTTTCAATCAGTGTGTGTTGCCAGTGATGACTTATGGAACTGAGACATGGTCTCTTACTGTTGGCCTCATTAGTAAGCTCAAAGTCGCGCAGCGAGCTATGGAGCGAGCTATGCTCGGTGTTTCCCTGCGAGATAAGCTCCGGAACGGGGAGATCCGCAGGAGAACTAAAGTGACCGATATAGCTCTTAGAGTTAGTAAGTTGAAGTGGCAATGGGCAGGCCACATCGCTCGTAGAACTGACAACCGATGGGGAAGAAAGGTTCTCGAGTGGCGACCACGAACCGGAAGACGCAGCGTAGGCCGGCCCCCCACTCGGTGGACCGACGACCTGGTGAAAGCCGCGGGGAGCCAATGGATGCAGGAGGCGAGCAGCCGCTCAAGGTGGCGTGCTCTGGGGGAGGCCTATGTTCAGCAGTGGACGTCTTCAGGCTGTTGATGATGATGATGATGACAAAGCGATTACAAGAACATGTAGTTATATACCGTTCAATTTTTTGATATTACAAAAAAAATCGTTCGGTTTTGAGTGATTCTGTGTGGTGTAATTACCAGCCAAATATAGAGAAGTGATTTTGTTAATTGTTTTTAGCGAAATTATACTAATTATTTATGGATCATTTTGGACCTATATTGTAGGCTTTGCGTTTTAGGATATTGCTGTTCTTGTTGTTGAATAATAAAAGAAAATGTTGTAATATTTTAATTACCTCTTTTTATTTCATTTAAACTACCCAAATTAGTCTAACACACGGGGCAAAGTTCCATGTACTTAAATGTAAATTAAAAATATTAAACGCGAAGAGTTTTATATAAAAGTCCATGTGTCACAAATTTTTTCGCTATAACCCTTTTGTGTACATAATCGAGTTAATACCATTAACATAAATATCAAATTGACGACGTAGTACCTTAAAGTTCCATTCCAGTAACCTGTCCATTGACTACTAAAGTCTACTGGTCCGTTTACTTGGCTTGGCCTTTACACAGATCCTATAATTCACAGTATTTCTACCTCAGTAAAGTCACGGCCACACTATGCTTTCTATCCAAGGAACGTATGGGCTAACACGCGTATATATTCCAGCAGATCCAGGGATCCCACAACCGTGCCCATATGATGTCACGCCAATCACGGTCTTCTGACATTTTGATGCTTGTCCGTCAATATGAAGCGGACCCCCGCTGTCGCCTCTGCACGTATCTCCTACATTAATTTCGTTGTCGCTGCCATAACACATCTGAATTGAGTGGTTGTACCCTGTTTTCAGGTTGTGTTGAGCTCTGTACAACTGTAAGCATTTTTGTTCGTTGAATTTCTTAAGACTCACCACTTGTAAAGTGTCCGCAATACCTCCCTTGTAATCTAAAGCTCCCCAACCGGTAGCCTCGGCGTCACTATCCGAAGCATCTCTGCCCAATTGAGGAAGACACGCTGGCAAAATGTACTCATTAAATCTTATAAGTCGGTCTGTCTCTAACAGCGCAATGTCGTTGTACTTAAAAGGTAAGGAATACTCTGGGTGAGGTGTGATTGTTTTAATCCTGTAAATTTGCCACCACTTTTTGGGTTCTGATCGCTTTAGGGTGCCTAAGGCGGCGTATTTTGGACCGGTTTTTACGGCAATGCAATGTCCAGCTGTCAATATGAACCGGTCGCTGATGATGATTCCACCGCACTTCCAATCTTTTGGTTCTGTTATGTTGCCGTACCCGAGCAACGCCATGTGAGGATACTCTTTCTGCATAGCGTCTTTACCATTTGTTACGAAACTGCCTGAAATTTCTTCATCGGAATACCTTTCAAATTCTATTCCAAAACATTCCGCACTGGCGTTCCATTCCTTACGTATACGACTCTTTTTGAGATTTTTGCAAGTATACGGAGCACTTATGAAGTAGTCTATGCATTGGTTCCAAGATTTCTGATTGGTCTTCCAAAGGATTGCGCCTGTTGGATCCACCTCAGCTTTTCTTATGTCTTCTACGGTATCGCAGCTTGTGCAGCAGATTATCGGATCATTTCCATTGAAGGAGCACACTGGAGGGAACTGGTTGTTGTCGTGGTCTACGATCAAAGTGTAGCACTGCTTCCAAACCCTACAGGTTCCCGGATAGCCGTCAACCTTACACGGTGCACCCTCTGGCAAATTCAAGTGAGCGATATTAACATTGAATATCGCCGCAAACAAAATCCCTATTGTTATTAATGCCGCCATTAATTTTTTATTGCTTATGCTTTCACAAACTGTTCCCTGGTGAATGGTTTGTATGCTCAGCTTCGACTGGCAAGTATCACAAAACTTTTGTTTTATATAAATAATAAAGAGCCTACATAAAGAAAAAAACCCACTGATAGGATACGACTTATTATTGGTTTTGTACCGTGTAAGATGATTTAATTAACTTTTTTTATTTTGATGTCTTCTGTTATCTATGTAAACCTACTATGTATATTTATTATACAATGAGGATTGCTAGCGGTCACTGATCTGTTAGATCAGTATGCTGGATAGGCTGTCTCATTTAAAATTGCAGTTGTTTTAGTGCTGATTGAAATCGCGTCTCCGAAATAAGTGATAGACTCTTGGCAGTTGCTTATGAGCATATAATAATGAAATGGCAATAAGCAGGCCACATCACTCGTAGAACTGACAACCGATGGGGAAGAAAAGTTCTCGAGTGGCGACCACGAACCGGAAGACGCAGCGTAAGCCGGCCCCCCACTCGGTGGACCGACGATCTGGTGAAAGCCGCGGGAAGTCGATGGATGCAGGAGGCGAGCAGCCGCTCAAGGTGGCGCGCTCTTGGGGAGGCCTATGTTCAGCAGTGGACGTTTTCAGGCTGTTGATGATGATGATGATGCTGATGATGATACAATAATGGTCTTTTCATATTTTTACGTATGAATTTGAAATATAATTTCATTGATCGTACTATTTGTACCTGACTAGTTTGTAGAGAGTGTAAAGTGATTTAGGGTCTAAATAGTTCATAATTATGTCAAAATGTTTGGACATTTTGACATAATTATGAACTACTTAGACCTTGGAATGTGTAAGCGACAAAACGTCCAAACGTTAAATCTTCCAAAACATCATGATCACAATGTTTTAGTGACAAATTGTGTAAATGTCAAAATGCGTGTGGGACTAAATGTATTATTGACAATATTACCAAAAATGCCAGATATTTACGTGGGACTGAAGAATAAAAAATGAATCGTGGTTATGCTCCAGCATAACCACGGTTAACGGCGCCAGCACCTGCCTCCATTAGCCGTTTCATCAATATCCATTCATCCTTTTCTTTTATCTTTTATCTTCCTTCTCTTTTCCCTTACTGATATAAGACGTAAAACTAATAAACCCGTGCGAAGCCGGGGCGGGTCAGCTAGTCATGCAATGTATTTATAATACTTATAGGTATTCAAAAGTAGAAAATATTATTCGCCCATTTTTTCGTCTTTGAAAATGAGTGAAAGTAACTGAATCAACCGGCGGGGTAATTACGTAAAATTTGCAACAGCAATGCGACAGCAGTAGCAATGCGACAGCAGTAGAGAAGCATACATTCTCGACACCACTAATGATGTATGACAGCAATCACCGCGAGATTTACGCCTGTCGCAAACCTGTTGCGAGTTAGGTAATTAGGGGGCGGTGTTATTGTTTTGTTTTCCACAAAATAAACTATCAACGTTGGTTGAAGCGTTTCCAGACTAGACAATTTTAATGTCAAAAATGCAGCTACATATCAGAGCCATAATTATTATTCAACACGCAATACTTACTAACATTGCACTGACAGTTTCTTTTTTTTTTTTTCTTATATTTTCGCTCCACACATAGTGTATTTAGCCAGTGTCAAGTTTTGTAATTTTTCATTGTATTATGGAAATTTTCACTTAAAGTCAAGTCATAGTCACAGTCAGAGTAGTCATAGTCTAGTCTAAGTCATAATCCAGTCTAAGGCATGCCCTAGTAAAGTGGTGGCAACTTTACTAGAGGCTTCTATGGAATTTTGGAAGCAACACGAAAAACCACGTTTCACTACATTATATCACTTGCCCACACTCATGCTCGTAATTCAGCACTTAATGCGTAAAACACCACCAATTTTAAACATTAACACTGGAAAAAGCATAAGTTTTGTAAAATAATACAATGCACCGACGTGAACTTTTCCGCGTTCCCGCCAAAACTCCACTGACAGTTGAATCAGCTGCTTTTTTAGGGTTGTAGGGCCACGAAATGGTTGAGCGATATTAGAATTACGATAATTTTACCTATAAATTCAATCAGATTTGTCACAATTTTTAATAGTTACGCCAATGCTATGAAAAACCTAAGTACTTGAATTTAGAAATCTTCAATATGTGATCAAAAAGGAAGATTTAAATCACCAAATATTTATGAGTGCCAACCATAAGGAATCTCAGTTTTGACGTAGAAGAAACAACAATGAAACCATCAGAATCGCTTAGTACGTAAGTACTAAAAGTACTTATTAGAATTAATTAGGCTAGCAATAACACGTTCAGATACGCTTAAACATCTTTTTCATTAGGTACTAGCATTATGTTTCACACACATACAAACTTTCGCTTTTATAATATTAGTGTGATATTATTGGGCATTTTTTGTAATTATGTTCTCATCGCTGAGGTGAAAAGTTGTATGTGCCGCTCGTGAGCAAAGTTTTATGCATCTCGTGCCTTTGAATCCACCTCAACATCAGCACTCGAAGCAAAAATCAACTTTGCTCTCTTGCTGCACAAATAACTATTTTTACTAAAAGTATTTTTACGAAAAGTGGCTAATTCACCCTTTCTACAAATCACCGACGATAATTATATCACTTTAATTCGCTGCGGTGAAAGAATATTTTTTTACGAACACAAGTAAAAAAATATTGATAAGCCATCCTGGGACCATAGTCATAACAATTTTATCGATAAAACCCTTGTAATCATTGAAACGGTACAACACTATGGGCTGCGAAAATAAGCACAGATCAGAGAAAAAACAATTGACTATAGTCGAAAAAATGGTACGGTGACTTTTCGCAAGCGTAGCTAATTACTATATGTTTGTTTCTTTCCTTCGCCGCTGACGTAGCGATACGTGTGAGCAGTACAAATATACTATCGTTTTGATGATCCCTCATTGCTTTTAGTCTATACTCTAAGGAATAATTGGTTACTTTTTGACTATGCTCCGTTGCCCCTAGCAACCAAGAGGTTCTCTATAAAGCTGATATCGCTGGTATGAAAACTTTTTCATGGGCGAGTACGCCACACCCCTGAATATGTTTGTAATCTCTGCTATCAGCTAATTCTACTGTCAGTGCAATGTTAGTAAATATTGCATCTTGAATTTGGCAGATATATAGTGCCGTACATTGACTGGCCTGATAGCTCAGTTGGTAGTAGCCCTGCCTTCTGAACTGTAGGTTGTGGGATCGATTCCCACCCAGGACAAACATTTGTGTGATAAACATCGGGGTTTGTTCTGCGTGTGCTATGGATGTCATATTGTATTCAATGTAAGTATTTACAAAACAAAAAGTAATCTAAAGTATTCTATCAGAACTGGTTTCCATAGTACAAGCTATGCTTAGTTACGAGCAGGTCTTTATTTACTTATTCTATATTATACAAATGAACAAAATACGAAGAAACCTTATCCCAAACCGGTGTTTCCAAAAATGTGGTTTTCATTAATTAAGGTAGACTGCATGTCTCCACAGGTGGGCGAATCAATAGGCTACCAGGTTCGTCTGAACTCGAAGCCGCCGCGGCCGCCGGCCGGCTCGATCCTTTACTGCACTTCCGGAGTTTTGCTGAACAGATTGCATGGTAACCCTGGTAAGTAGAGGTTTTTTGTGCTAAATGCATACGGGCTGCGTGGTGGAAAGCGGCAATACCTTAAAGAATAGAAGAATACTGTATTGCACTCCAAAATACACATAAAAAGATCCATGAGTAGGACTTAGAAACCCTAATGATACAAAACATTGATGATATGTTAGTAAAATGGACAGTCTTTATATCGGTTAGAGCGTTTTTTTTTTACTAGGTGGTAGGACTTTTCTGCAAAGTCCGTCTAGGTAGGTACCACCGCTTTGCCAGTTATTCTGCCGCCAAGCAGTAGTGTGCAAGCACTACTGTGTTCCGGTTTGAAGGGCATTGTAGTTACTGACATTACTAGGCAAATGAGACTTTATGACTGGTCTCAGGATGACGTGCGCTGTGCAGTGTCACGCAAAACTTTATATTTTAGAGTTCCGAGTGTCACTACAATCTGTTATGGGCAGCCGTGACGCTTAACATCAGGCGAATGACTTGCTCGTCACATCATTTATTCACATTTGAGAAAAAGATAGCCTTTGGGTATGGTGGAATGGATAGTATGGGTAGAAATTGATCGATAAATTAGAAGGGTCGGTGGTGTATAGTAAATATTTAAAACCTAGGGAATATGGTGCTTAATACTATCGGGCTCATATCGGGATCTTTACCTCCAAATATATCGGGAACTTTAGGGTACCACATTACTCAACATTGTTTTTGTTTGTATGAATGTCCTCTATCCATATAATATGCTACTTTTCTCAAACATGCTTTGAAACTTAAGCATTATTTTGACAACCTTCTTCGAGATAAATCGAAATTGCTGTACTGGCGAGCAGCGGCCGGCAAAAGTTGTATGAAAATCCATATCTGTCGTGGTTTAGCGGCCAAATAAACTACATAGTAAACTCTAATTTAAAAATGGAACGATCTTTTACTCCGAAACATGGCAACCAAAGAGGTAACTTGTCAAAGGTCTTATTTAAATTTCGAACTGGCTTGCAAATACAAAACTGTTTATTGAAAAAAAAAAAATAACACCGTATCGTGCGAAAAATTACTTTCAAATAAAAAGTTCTGCCTAGTTTAGTTCTACTTAGTTTTAATTTCCGCGCATTATTTGAGAAAAGTACTATACAAGGCTTGGCCACAACTAGGCATTAATGGACTTACGTATGTGTGTGCCCACATTTACACGTTCGTCCATCAATGCCTCTGTTGCTGGCCGCTGCAGTAATGTACTATTACTATAATACTTTCATTACGTGCGGAAACTTAAAAAAATGGTGGCAGCTGGATATGCCACAAAGGTTCTGTACCTCTTGAATCATAAACAGCATTCAAAAACATATTAGGCCCAATTTTGAAGGCCTTAGTTAACACTCCTTAACTTACTAATAAATAGCCTTCTTTAGCATTGCCGTCTATTTGACAAAAACAGCAACAGTTTTAGTAGTTTTAGATCTGTCTGTGTTGTGTGTGTTTAGGTCTGTCTGTCTGTCTGTCTCTGTGTGTGTGTTTTACATCCTTTAAAATTGGCCCTGTCTAAAAACTACCTTGTATATAATTATCTATTATATTAGTCAATTCTTAAAACCAGTTAAGGGAATATCGAGGGAATGGGCAGCAGCAACCTCTTCGTTACGTTAAAATCTGCGATCACCAAGCCGCCTGCTAAGCGTGGTGTTTTTTTAAATGTAAATGAATGACGTGACGAGCTAAACGTTCGCCGCGTCATGGCCGCCCAGAACCCTACGATAAGCTTCCAAAGTGGCGTTTTATGGGGAGGCCTGTGTTCAGCAGTGGACGTCTTCCGGCTATTGATGTGATATATCATTTCGCCCACAGGTCTGGTCGGATGTTCCCACGTAATAATCGACGAGGCCCACGAGCGTGACGTGAACACTGATGTCACTATGTTGCTATTGAAACGAGCGATGAACCTGAACGCTGATCTTAAGCTACTCATTATGAGTGCCACACTCGACACCAAGGTTTTTACTGAGTAAATACTTATCTATGTATCTTCTACTTTTTTTTTAACAGGTAATGTGCCTTTATTATTTAAACTAGCTACACTATCTGCTACAAAGAACCTTTGCACTATATACTAGCCGCGATGGCCTTGCCCTATGGACAGTGCAAATGCTTCAGCCCACTACCGGTAGGTAGCGTACTCAACATGTTGGCAGCATTGCCTCGCTGAATTGCAATGCTGATTCGTTGAGCCAAATAAGTGCCAGCATTTTCTTCTAACTAATATGTCGGAAAAACCAGCCTCTGTGGTGTGGTGGTTGAGCAGGGTCGGCTCGGCTCATAACCGGGCTCATGTATTGAGTACAATACAAATTTATTTAATCTTTGAGGAAAAAGTTTACTAATTTATAATAGGCGGTATATTTATACCTATAACTTTTAGGTACAAGCTTTGAATTTAGTGTATAGGTACTAATATTTTTGGGTAATTTCCAGCTGTTTTTTTTTATAAACACGATTTTTTCTATCTCCTAGAGTAAGTACCCATTAAAATAAGCACTCTACTAGTATTACAATCTAGCCATCTTTAGGCTATTAAGCAATTTAAAGGACAGGACTTTTTTTGTATGGTCCTTGGGTGTTTATTCAGAGTGCCATTAATCAGCGTGCAGTGAATCTAAAATTAAAGATTAATAACGATGATGGATTCATAGTAAAGTTATAATTTTTTTATTCACTCCTCTAAAATATTTATATTTGGCTTCAAACAAAACGAATAATATTCAATGCTTGCAACTCTGGAGTTGACAAATTGAATGTTTTACATTATCTTTAGCTGGTGTTGAGGCAGGAATGCACCACCCAATCACCACAGTCCGTATTGTATGACCAGCAGGAATTTATGGCTCATAATAATTGGTGTGCATGGCTTCCAAATATCGGGCTGTACAATATCTTATTCTTAATATTGCATGTGCAAAAATGCAACAGGCAGTAATGCACGACCCGGAATGTACAGCAGGAATCCGTGTACAAAGTGTGTTATATAATTGATTTAAGTGTAAGAATAAAAAAGTTATTCTTTCCAGATATTTCGACTCATGTCCGGTCATAGAAGTTCCAGGCCGTACGTATCCTGTTGATATCTCTTATTTAGAAGACATACAGAAGAAGTTCTGTCTACAACTGCCTAATACTCTGGCTAGCACTACGAGGGAAGATGGAAGACCACATTTGAACATTACTGAGGTATGTATGATTTTTACAGGCTAGCTGCCTGCAATTAAAATTGAACAAGTAAATATTATTTTCATAAAGTAGGTTAAAATTAATGCAATATTTGAAAAAATAATGTAAAATCGGTAAATAAATCACGCGGTTATAAGCTTTTAAAGTTACTGGAAGGGACATCGCCTGTCTCTTTCTCGCAGAACAGATCGTGTGGAGCTTTCCTACATCTATTATGAAAACACACGTTGTGACGTCACATGCCAAAGAGATTCTATGTAAAGCTACCACAGCTTAGTAATGAGGTACTATGCAGGACCGAGAAGTGAAGTCACTGCATGTTTGGGCTGTCTCTTTCTATTCCTGTATTTTAAAATGCTTGTAACTTTGTGTTTTTTTTGAGATATTTAATTTTTGTTTTCACAAATATTTTTTTTGAGGGTTATTATTAATATTATGCAATAAAAATTAGCAGGCAACTAGCCTATTGTCTTGTATGACAAAATATGATACTAAAATGTTAAATACGGGCTTGCACATAGAAAGCTGTTTATGGCAATAAAATACCTTGCACCTTACAAGCCTTGGCCAGAACTAGGCATTGATGGACTTACGTATGTGTGCCTCGGCACACGTTCGTCCATCAATGCCCCTGTTGCTGGCCGCTGCAGTAATGCACTATAAATTTTAGTGTAATTTAACTTAAAAAAGGGGATATCCGGGGAATGGGCAGTAGCATTTTCCTCGGACTGCATTATAATCTACTGCGATCACCAAGCCGCCTGCCAAGCGTGGTGATTATGGCAAACCTTCCCCTAATGGGGGAGGCATATGTTCGGCAGTGGATTTCTTCCGGCTGATCAAATGCATTAAGTTTCTTTCATATCGTGTCGTATGATTCTGTGCGTATGTCTGGTTGTTAATCATTAATGTCATTGTTTTTTCGATTGGGTTTTTCTTAATATTGTACTAGGTATTATATTGTCTGTGATATTGCGCAGTGACTCCTGTATATCAATTTAGAGATTCCAAGTTTTGTACATATCATAAAAATGTTATTCAAAATATTTTCTTATCATTTAACATTCGTCGTACCTACACCAACGAGTAATTGCATTCGACCCAATATGAGTATCACGGGTCACGGGGGCAGGAAAAACATTACGCCCGCGCCCCGTTAGAGACGAAAGTTACGAAGTTACATATTCAGTAATCTGTGACGAATCTTCAGTCTACCCGTCTTCTTCTTGTCGTGTAGGCAAGTGGTCAGCCCTGTTGTCAGAAGTTTTAGGCCGCCCAAAGGCTTCTGACTTGGCTTAACGAATATTGTCAAACGATAACAGCCGGGACCGATGGCTTAACGTGCTCTCCGAAGCACGGTAGCGCTCAGTTGCAAATACACTTTTTGTAGCGGTCATCCCTCAAAGGAGTGACTTGACGGCACGAAAAATATCGGTAGATTACGAACTGTTTTTCCCGCTAGGCAGGAGGTATGCAAAATACCCTTGTTATCTTTTTATGAGTTATAACTAATAAAATTATCGAACTCTGCGTTAATTTTATTGAAATGATCGTTCTCTATTTTACTGTATTGGTCGTTATTTAAACGTAAATTTTAATTGAATTGAACATGAGCTAATGTAGCGTTAATAAAAGTGTTTGATGTGAAAATATAACAAGGCTATTATAATAAAAGCGGGGAGCTGATGGATGCAGGAGGCAAGCACCTTCTTAAAGTGGCGCTCTGTGGGGGAGGCCTATGTTCAGCAGTGGACGTATTCACGCTGTTGATGATTAGGTATAAAAAATGAGTTTGAAAAAGAAGTTAAATTTCCCACCATAACACAGAAAATTGTTAAACTCTTATGGGTGGCCTCTTAACTCTTAACAATAAACAAACGACTACTTAGAAAAAAAGAAAACTCCGGAGCTTCGATTACACCTCTAAAGAAGAAGCAACAAGAAGAAGTGTCACAGTTTTCTGGTTATTCCTTTTCTCTCCATCAGCTCTGTTCCAACACTGAGGAGAAAGTGAAAAATAAAAAATGTATTGCCCTTGTCCCCACTACGGAATATATAATTTGACAGTGGTGATTCCATAGCCGGGAGAAAGGGTATACAATTTTTTTATTTTTTACTTTCTCCTCACTTGTGGGAGTCGATGGGACAAAACTGGTGAGGAAAAGGGTACAACTTCAGTTTTCTAGTCTTTATTCAATTGTACATTTATTTCAGGTAACAGAAGTGATAAAAGTGGTGGACAAACGTGAAAAGGAAGGCGCCATACTTGTGTTTCTCCCAGGTTGGGCCGAGATTAAATACGCGAAACAGTTGCTAGACGCACACTATGCTGGTTCTACGTTACATCTTATACTGCCGGTACATTCTAGGTAAGAGTTATGCGACACTAGATCTCAACATCAACTTAAGAGCCTACTGAACGCCAAAATGCTTAAAATGGCTTGTATGTATGTGTTTACAAACAAAAAGTATCTAAGTATTGTATCAGTTATCTGGTTCCCATAGTACAAGCTATGCTTAGTTTGGGGCTAGATGGCGCTGTGTGAAATGTCAAAAAAAAAAGAAAAAATGCTTTAACACCGAGGACAACTAGCAGACATATAATAACATTTCACAGAGTTGCCACTCTGAAAAAACTAAAAAAATACAGACAACTAATCATCATCATCATTAACAGCCTGAAGACGTCCTGCACTGCTGAACATAGGCCTCCCCCAGAGCACGCCACCTTGAGTGGCTGCTCGCCTCCTGCATCCATCGGCTCCACGCGGCTTTCACCAGTTCGTCGGTCCACCTAGTGGGGGGCCTACGCTGCGTCTTCCGGTTCGTGGTCGCCACTCGAGAACCTTTCTTCCCCACCGGTTGTCAGTTCTACGAGCGATGTGGCCTGACCATTGCCACTTCAACTTACTAACTCTAAGAGCTATATCGGTCACTTTAGTTCTCCTGCGGATCTCCTCGTTCCGGAGCTTATCTCGCAGGGAAACACCGAGCATAGCTCGCTCCATAGCTCGTTGCGCGACTTTGAGCTTACTAATGAGGCCAACAGTAAGAGACCATGTCTCAGTTCCATAAGTCATCACTGGCAACACACACTGATTGAAACCTTTCGTTTTCAGGCTCTGCGGTATTTTGGACGAAAAAAAAAACCACTAATAACCATTGCCAACTTAATTAACAGAATATAAGATTGAAAAAAATATTAATTACAGGTTATCAACAACAGATCAGACCAAAATGTTTAACCCCCCAACCCCGGGGGTGCGTAAAATAGTTCTAGCAACAAATATAGCAGAAACTTCCGTTACGATACCGGATGTGGTACACGTTATAGACGCAGGCGTTCATAAGGAAAACAGGGTCAGAGATTACACCGGTAAGAAAAGATTTATCTTATTATTATTACTTTTTTATGATGTGACGAGCTAGTCGTTCGCCTGATGTTAAGTGACAATGCCGCCCATAACAGTTGCAGTGTCACTCGGAACTCTAAATTATAAAGTTTCACGTGATACTGCACTGCGCACGTCATCCTGAGACATCACCCAGTCTAGTAATCAGATTACTAGACTGAGTAATCAGATCATAAAGTCTCATTTACCCAGTAATTTCACTAGCTGCAATGCCCTTCAAACCGGAACACAGTAGTGCCTGCACACTACTGCTTGGCGGCAGAATAACTGGCAAAGCGGTGGTTTGCAGAAAAGTCCTACCACCTAGTAAAAACTAGACATCACACAGTCTAGTAATAATGACTAGTAACTAGACTCACACGATAAAGAGATGATTGAATACTTTATCACCTCACATCAACAGCTGGAAGACGTCCACTGCTGAAGACAGGCCTCCCCCATAAAACCCCACTTTGGATGCTTATTATAGGGAGGGTTTGCCATAATCACCACGCGTGACAGGCGGCTTGGTGATCGCAGATTTTAACGTACCTCAGAGTATGCTGTTGCCCATTCCATGGATATTCCGGCTCTTAGGGCACCCACGGGATGAGATGGGGTGGTTCTATTCGCAAACCGGGACTAAACGGCCTTACCGGTATAATGTGCTAAATATAAAACAAGAAGCTTTCTAGCTGGTAGGACTTTTCTGCAAAGTTCGTCTAGGTAGGTACCACCGCTTTGCCAGTTATTCTGCTGCCAAGCAGCAGTGCGCAAGAACTGCTGTGTTCCGGTTTGAAGGGCATTGTATCCAATGCCTACGATCTATGATCTGATCTCACAGTCTTATTGATGTCTCAGGATGACGTGCGCAGTGCTGTGTCACGTGAAACTTTAATTAAGAGTTCCGAGTGATACTGAAACCTGTGATGGGGTGCCGTAACGCTTTACTTTAGGTGAAAGACTGTCCCTTCACGTCATAAAAAATGTGCTTAAATATAAACCAAGATGTTGTTTTTCAGGTACAGCATCTTTAGAAACCGTGTGGGTATCATTAGCGGGCGCTAAGCAAAGGTGCGGACGAGCTGGCAGAGTGCAGCCAGGTATTACTTTAGCCAGTAAATAAATATTTTAAAAACATTTCGATAGCTTCTCTGGTGTAGCGGTTGAGCAGGTCCACGTCCTAGCTAGAGGGTTCCGGTTCAATTCCCACGACGGAACAAGTACTCACTTACTTGATTTCTTCCTCGTAATCCCTGGGGCTCTCTAGATAAAGGGAATGCTAGACAGGGTTCTCAATGGTTCAATGGTGGAAAATGGTTGATTGGAGTTTGGAATTTAACTTTGTACTTTGGTTGTTTGACCCAATAGAGCGGTCTATGGGGTCCAGCAATGGACGTCTTTCGACTGATTATTATCATCTAAAGTTATAATAGTTATTTTTGAGCAAACGTGCTGAAAAATTACAAAGTGCTTCATGCCTATTATGTGTTTGAAAGAACTTCCCTTTCGAATCCTGCATTGAGCTGGTATTCATATTGTTTTCAGGGCATTGCTACAAGCTTTACACGAAAGAAAAAGAATCGGAATTCGTCCCTCACACAACGCCTGAAATACTGAGGTAAGCAAGTATAAACAAATGTGTTTCCACAGCCTCATAATCAATAATCATCATCAAAATCAACAGCCTGTGGGCATCCACTGCTGCACATAGGCCTCCCACACAGAGCGCCACTTTAAGCGGCTGCTCGCCTCCTGCATCCATCGGCTCCCCGTGGGTTTCACCAGATCGTCGGTCCACCGAGGGCGTACACGCTGCGTCTCCTGGTTAGTGGTCGCCACTCGAGAACCGTTCCCCATCGGGTAAACTTGCAGCACGAAAAATATTTAAGTAACCCATTTAAAACCACGGCTTAAAAATAAATAATAAATAAATAAATATTTGTGGACATTTCACACAGCGCCATCTAGCCCCAAACTAAGCATAGCTTGTACTATGGGAACCAGATAACTGATAGAATACTTAGATACTTTTTGTTTGTAAATACATACATAGAATACAATATAAAACAAACATCCATGTTCATCACACAAATGTTTGTCGTGGGTGGGAATCGAATCCACAACCTACAGTTCAGAGGGCAGGGCTACTACCAACTGAGCCATCAGGCCAGTCATAATACATTTATTTAGTTATTGTAAATACTTGATCTGATTTCAGAGTACCGTTAGAACAAACAGTATTAGACTGTAAGACGTACGCGCCAGAGTTGAAAGCGAAGGATTTCTTCTCACAACTGCCGGAGCCGCCGAGTTTGAAGGCGATACAATATGCCGTCAACGAACTTATTGATATCGGTGAGTTTAATCACAAACATGTGCTAAATGTGTAAACATGTGTAAATGCTCATGTTCCACCTATACCGGTAATTGTTGGGAACGATACTCTCGAAGTTGTCGACAAGTATGTCTACCTAGGACAGATTGTCCAATTAGGTAGGTCCAACTTCGACAAAGAGGTGGCGCGAAGAATCCAACTCGGCTGGGCAGCGTTCGGGAAGCTTCGTCCTATCTTTTCGTCCAAAATACCGCAGAGCCTGAAAACGAAAGTTTTCAATCAGTGTGTGTTGCCAGTGATGACTTATGGAACTGAGACATGGTCTCTTACTGTTGGCCTCATTAGTAAGCTCAAAGTCGCGCAGCGAGCTATGGAGCGAGCTATGCTCGGTGTTTCCCTGCGAGATAAGCTCCGGAACGAGGAGATCCGCAGGAGAACTAAAGTGACCGATATAGCTCTTAGAGTTAGTAAGTTGAAGTGGCAATGGGCAGGCCACATCGCTCGTAGAACTGACAACCGATGGGGAAGAAAGGTTCTCGAGTGGCGACCACGAACCGGAAGACGCAGCGTGGGCCGGCCCCCCACTCGGTGGACCGACGACCTGGTGAAAGCCGCGGGGAGCCGATGGATGCAGGAGGCGAGCAGCCGCTCAAGGTGGCGTGCTCTGGGGGAGGCCTATGTTCAGCAGTGGACGTCTTCAGGCTGTTAATGATGATGATGATGATGAATCACAAACATAATCTAGGGAGCTTTGACGGGAACGCGTAAAAGTTCACGTCGTTGCATTGTATTATTTTTCAAAACGTGTGCTTCCAGTGTTAATGTTTAAAATTGGTGGTTTTGTTTTTAACTTGGGTATATAACTCAGTCTGTGACTGTATAACGCGATTCAATAAAGAAAAAAACTGAAAAGAGCAAACATTTCTATTGCTGTCTCATTGCTCTCTGCACTTAAACACAATAGTGGAAGAGTGAAAGCAATAGTTTCTTGTTTGCGTCAAATTCGTTTCTTTAATGACACGCGTTATATACGTACTAGTTCTAAAATGTAATTAAGATTTTTGAAATGTTTTATTGGTGGTGTATTTCTCTTAAAACGAGGGGAAGTTAGCTGCGGTGCTATTTACCGGTTGATTTTGATAATATTTGGCAGAAACATTATGTACTCAATATGAGAAAAATCGGTCAAGAGTTTCTGATTAAAACAATTAAAACAATTTATTATCTTGCGAAATAGGCAATACAAAAATTGTGGTCTTATTGTAATGTGTATAGTGTCTCTATTTCCGTCATTAAGACATGCAAGCATTTATATTTGTCAATACAACAATTTAGTTTTTTTTTTTTATTTAGTGCCTATTAATACAATAATGTTCAATATGTCCATGTCACTAAATATCAATCATAAATTATAATAATTAACAATATTACATTAAATTAAATTTTTATCCTTCAGAAATTCGTCAATGCTATAATATGCTTTGTCCACCAACAACTCATTAAGTTTCTTTTTGAAAATCAAGTCATTCTCAATACGTAACCTTAAAGGAATCTTATTAAAAATGATGGGTGCCATACAGAAAATACTGGTTCGCAAGAGATGAGTTTTACATGACTTGTGACGTAGATCTCCTTCTCGCCGACTACCTACTGCATATTCCTCAAATTTTTTTTTTTTTTTTTTTTTTTTTTTTATGCGATTGAATGACGTGACGAGCTAGTCGTTCACCAGATGTTAAGCGACACGGCCGCCCATAACAGTTGCAGTGTCACTCGGAACATTAAAACAATAAAGTTTCGCGTGACACTGCACTGCGCACGTCATCCTGAGACATCACACAGTCTAGTAATCAGATTACTAGACTGAGTGATCAGATCATAAAGTCTCATTTGCCCAGTAATTTCACTAGCTACAATGCCCTTCAAACCGGAACACAGTAGTGCTTGCACACTACTGCTTGGCGGCAGAATAACTGGCAAAGCGGTGGTACCTACCTAGACGAACTTTGCAGGAAAGTCCTACCACCTAGTCAATAAATAAGAGTGTTTTTTTACGAATGCAGTTATCTCGCTGATGTATAAAGACGGCATTGTTAGCACTTTGAGTGTTCTAAAATGCTCTTTACACGAGTCTATTTGCTTTAAACCTTGTATTGCCCGAACACATCTCTTCTGAGCCCTAAATACTCGCAGTTTCTCTGTGGAATTGCCCCAGAATAAAATTCCATATCTTATAACAGATGCGACATGTGCATGATAGTATATAAGTAACGTTTTTTGACTAACAACACTGCTTAGTTTATATAGAGCATATGAGGATTTATGTAATTTTTTGCAGATTTGATCAATTTAAATTTTCCAGGACAGTTTATTGTCAATAATTATTCCTAAAAATCTGCCGTGGTCAATTTCCTTAATAGTGTTACCTAAATAATTAATTTTAAGTTCAGAAGGTGCAAGATGTCGTTGTTTGAAGTTCATTACATTCGTTTTAGCGATATTAATTTTTAAATTATTTACATTTAGCCATTTAATTAGAGATGTCAGAGTTTTGTTAATGTCATTGTAAAAATCATTATTATTATTATTATTATTATCCACGAACAAGACTGTACTATCATCTGCAAACAAAGTCATTGGATTCGTCGTTACATTTGGGAAATCATTGATGTAACACAAAAATAAAAATGGCCCCAATACGCTGCCCTGCGGTACACCACATCTGATTATTCGGGCATTAGATTGATATAATATGTCGGTGTGGGTTTTCGTACACATTCAGTTTATTTGTGTAATCTGCTTTCGATTGGCCAAATAGGATCTAATGAGTTCGTGAGCATTACCTCTGACACCATAACCATATAATTTTTTTAATAATAACTCATGATTTACACGGTCAAAAGCTTTTGTCATGTCTAAATATAATGCTAACGTCTTTTTTCGCTTGTCCATACTTGTTGTTACCTTATGCAAAAAATTATACAAAGCCAAATTTATGGACATGTTTTTTCGGAATCCGTACTGCTTATTAGTTAAAATATTATTAGTTTCGAAATATTTATATAACTTATCATAAATAACTTTTTCTACAACTTTTGCTAGTATTGGTATCAGTGCCACAGGTCTGTAGTTACTTATTTCGTCTTTTGTTCCTTTTTTATAAAGAGGCTTTATAACTGATACTTTCAATTTATCCGGAAAAACTCCCTGTGCTAGACAGAGATTTATAATATGACTTAGAATCGCAGCAATTACGTGAGCAACATCTTTCAAAACTTTCGTTGATATTTCATCATATCCTACACTGTTAGTATTTTTAAGTGAATGAATTATTGTAAACATGTCCATTGGAATCACCGGTGCAAGAAATAGAGAATTTGAATGTTTAATTTCAATATTAATCATATTATAATTTGTAGGTTCATTGTTTGCTACGTCTATAAAATAATCATTGAATACATTTGATATTTGTACCGGGTCAGATATTGATTTGCCCTGTGTTTTAATGCTCGAAATATTTTCTCTTGGAAAATTATTCTTGTGCTTGTTTATTATTTTCCAAGCCGCTTTTGTTTTATTGGCAGCATTTTTGATGCTAAAATCATTTTGTGCTTTTTGTGTAAGATTAATTATTCTCCTGTACCTCTTCGAAAATGATTTAAAAGTACTTTTGTTACTATCATTAGAGTTCCGTCTATATTTCCACAACAAATCTCGCTTCCTTTTACTACAGATTCGTATGCCTTTGGAAATCCATTTTGGTTTTACTTGTGATGTAACTTTAATTTTAATAAACGGAAAACAGAGGTTATAGAAAAGCATGAGTATGTCATGGAAACTATTGAAAGCCTTATTTGGATCATCTTGCTCATATGCTTCTTGAAAGCTAAGGTTACTTATAGCATCTCTAAATTTGTTTCTATTTTCTGAACAGTAATCTCTTTTCGTAATAAACCAGAATTTTAATTTGCAAGTTTTCTTAACTGGTGCTTTAAGCAATTGAGCAGTGTGATCCGATAATGCCAGTTCTAGTATTTCACCCTGATTCTGATCACTGTGAGATCTGAGTTCCGAAACGCAATCGCTGCAAATAGTTCGAAGTACCTAAGACTAGTGCTATAGGGACCGGCACGGATCTGGACGTGCGCGTAAATGTAGTGTTTCAATATTTCTTCCATAGTATTATAATAGTTGGCAGTTAAACACGGTCGGTATGCGCTCGTAGAAAGAGCTTGGCCACCATCATCATCATGCTTCATGTTGATCATGCAATGTTAATAAACAGTAGAATAATAATAGATATCACTAGAACTAGAATCAATTTTCGTAAACAACACGTAAAGTAACACTTTAGGGCGGGATAGTACAGTCAGGCGTCAGAGACGCGTGGAGACAGTGCGGGAGGCGGGGAAATAATAATGAACCAATCCCTGGCGCCGGCTCGGGCACACGTCGCACCTCATTGTCTTCCACCAAAGAGACCTAAAAAATGCGTTCTGCGCATATAAGTTCACGCGCCCAGACCGGCGCCGGTAGCTCTACTAGTGTTGACAATTCCCCGTTGTTCTAGGAGCCCTAACGCCCTCGGAGTCCCTCTCCCGGCTGGGGTCCCTCCTGTCGCGCCTGCCCGCGTCCCCCCGCGCGGGGCTCGTGCTGCTGCGCGGCGCGGCGGCGCGCGCGGCGCTGGCGGCCGCGAACGTTGCCGCGGGGGTCGACACGGGGACCGAGATATTTGTCGACGCTCAGGATAGGAGAGAGGGTAGGTTCTATAGGGGCGTTCGGATTGGGATCGGTGTCGGTTTTGGCATTTCCAAAATTAGTGTTTTTGTAAAGCGTTCGGTTTGGGAATTTCGCCAATAATGCCACTTTTACCACTTTTACTCGCTACCCAAAACGAACGCAATATGATGATATTAAAGGGATCCTATTGATTAATATAGTCGAATATAATGAAACTAATAATTGTTGGAATAAAGTGCGCGGTATATTATCACCTATTTTATGACAAAGAGAATGATAGACAATAATAGTCACAGACTATAGGTACAGAGCACAGGCGGACACAGAGCAGTGTTGTAATATGAATGGGTGCGTTCTCATACTCTATCACACCCTACTGAACGCAAACCCATTTTTCTAACACAATACAAATGTTTTTCATAAGTAGTTCCTTTCGTTAAGTTATCAGCTATCATTTCACAACTTTTAACAAATTTAAATTTTACTTTAGAGTTCACAATATTTTCTCTTATAAAATGAAAGCGTATATCAATATGTTTAGTCCTAGGTTTATAACAGTCTGTAGATGCCAGTCGTATTGCACTTTGGTTATCACAACAAATGAGTAGTGCATTGTTCTCACCATGCCCGAGTTCTGCTTGTAGCTGCCGAAGCCATAGAGCCTCAGGAGGCTCTGATGCCATCGCCATATACTCGGCTTCAGCTGTAGAGAGTGCCACTGTTTGCTGTGTACATGAGTTCCATGAAATACATCCATGCTGAAACAGGAAAACATACCCGGTGCACGACCTCCTATCCACATTGTTTGCCCAGCTAGCGTCACAATATGCTGTTATTTCTGTAGAGTTCTCTTTGAATAAATGTAGTTTAAGATCCTTGGTCCCCTGAAGGTATCTCATTATCCTTTTTACCCCAAGCCAGTGTTGATTGCCAGGATTGTTGCAATGTCGACTGAGGGTGTTCACGGCATATGAAATATCAGCTCTTGTGACCTGTGCCACATATAATAGACAACCAATGGCTTCTCTAAATGGAATATTGTCATTTTTATCATCAGGATTTTTATTAAATTTTTCATTTACTTCAATGGGAGTTCGAACTGGCTTACAGTCAGCCATGCCGAAGCGGTTCAATATTAAGTTGATGTATTTCTCCTGATCTAGCATGATCACACCTTTCTTACGGTCCCTGGTAACATTTATGCCTATGCACTGCTTCATTTCGCCTAGGTCCTTCATGCAGAATTTTTCTTTCAATTTATTCTTAATATCTAACTTGGTGCTCTCATTGTTGGTGAAGATTAACAAATCGTCCACCCATACTGCAATAAATATCATCACAGATTCATTAACCATGTAATATATGCATGAATCAATTTTTGATCGTTCCAATCCTATTTCAAGCAGTGTTTTGTTCAATGTAAGGTTCCATTGCCTGCTGGCTTGCTTAAGCCCATAAATAGATTTATGTAACAAACACACCTGAGAACCATTTGTATACTTTTCTGGCTGTGCCATATATATCTCAGTGTCTATATCACCCTGTAGAAATGCACTGATGGCATCCATTTGGTCCATTTCTAGGTTGTATTTAGCAGCTAGTGCAATCAAGTACCGGACTGAAGTATATCTGACAACTGGAGCATACACCTCATCATAGTCATTTCCCTTTCTTTGAGCAAAGCCCTTGATTACTAATCTGGCTTTGAAACGAATAATCTCTCCTTGTTCGTTTGTCTTGGTTTTGAATACCCATTTACAAGGCAGAACTCTTTTGCCTGATGGTAGCTCCATTAGTGACCATGTCTTATTTTTAATCAAGGAATCATATTCTATGTCCATCGCCTTCTTCCACTGCTCTGCATGTGGAGATGACATCGCTTCATCAACAGTTTGAGGATCATTTAAATCAAGTATTGGACAAAAGTAACTCACATCTAGCTCATCTTTCTGTTCAGCTCTTATACGAGGACGTAAACTTATATTCCGCACCGGAGTATCAAAACTTTCTTCTGGAATGTAGGATGAGTCATCTGAGTGATATTCATCACTTGATAAAATTGTTATTTCTGTAGATTCTTCTTCACAGGGTAGCTGCACTGCAGGGCTACGGTTGGAAACACACGGTAAGTATATTTTATTATAATTTTCTAAGTTTTCTATGAATGTGACATCCCTACTTTTTGTTATTTTATTTGTTTCAGGATCAAGCAGGCGATATCCCTTAGAAGATTCACAGTAGCCCACAAATACTAAATTCCTGGATTTGCAGTCCCATTTCCTGCGATTTTTCTTAGGTACCTGGGTCATGACTTCCGAGCCAAATATTTTCATGTGCATCAAATTAGGCTTTCTACCTGACCACTTTTCAAAGGGGGTCATACCATCAATTGATTTTGTGGGTGACCTATTAATAATATAAGCAGCTGTAGCTACTGCCTCTGCCCAGAACTTCTTAGGTAAGTTAGCATCAAAAAGCATACACTTAGCCCGTTCCACAAGTGTCCTGTTCATCCTTTCTGCAAGACCATTCTGCTGCGGTGAGTACGGAATGCTTGTTTGATGTTCTATACCGTTGCTGTTCAAAAATCCATCAAAATCTCTGTTACAAAACTCTTTACCGTTGTCTGAGCGAATGCTTTTAATTTTTCTATCAAGTTCATTCTCTACTCTATTTTTATAGTCTTTAAACACATTCAGGATATTCAATTTGTCTTTCAGAAAATAGGTATGAACTTTTCTTGTATAATCATCGGTAAAGGTAATAAAATATTTCATACCTCCAAGTGACAAAGTTTCCATTGGTCCACATAAATCTGTGTGAATCAACTGTAGTGGTGCTGATGCTCTGGAACCAACATGGTTGAAAGGCAGCCTAGTCTGCTTGCCTTCGAGACAAGTAGTGCATGTGACAGGTCCTTGATTCACATTAGGGGTCAGGTTCACTCCCTCTGTGCAGGTTGACAGCTTGTTAATATCTGAAAAATTCAAATGTCCCATGCGCCTATGCCATAGGACAGCATTGCTTAAGTTTTCTGTACGAGTGCGGTTAGAAAGCACTTCTCTGTGTGTATTTAACAAGTACAAGTTATTTACAAGTGTAGCTGAACACAACAGTACTCCATCTTGATTGTAAATGTCACAACCATTTTTCTTGAAGTTTACTTTACAACCATTTTTCACCATAGCACTGACAGAAAGGAGATTTGCAGCAAGTTTAGGTATGTATAGAACATCTCTTACCTGAATTTTGTTGTTTTCATTACCATTTATTATTAAATTGACATTTCCCATATTTTCTACAGGTAACGGTGTTTTACTGGCAACAGTAATGGTTGGTATCGGTGAGCTTCGCACATCATACATCCAATCACACCTATTGGTCATATGCATGGAGGCGCCTGAGTCAACATACCACAGCCCTGGATTCTCCGATTCCGTTTGTAAACATGCTGAGAAAGCTGCAGCAAAACCTTTATCATCACTTTGGGTTTT